>BPLQ01014468.1:0-96885 GCA_021605075.1 Caerostris darwini | reverse complement strand
TTTTTAATAATATAATTTTATAAAAAGAGAGCTATTAAAATAACGCAAAGATCAATTAAGAATACACCTACAGAATGGAATTACAACTGCTAGAAATGATGACTAAAGGAACGGGTCAGGATGCTCCTGACGACTGAGCCAGTTCGTCTAGGGTAGTTGTACGTTATTTAAGACTGCCGTTGGGCGTTTAGCATTCTCCGGCAAAGAGAAATCGTATCTCGGAAGATTACGAATTTCCTTGTTCGGATATGGTCAAGATTTGCATAAAAATTTTCCGCAAGCTTGAGCATAAAATTTTGAATAGAAGGGAGGGCAAGACTATGATGAATGTCATCATTTCTAAAGTACCAAGGAGAATTTGTGATCATGCGCAAAAGTTTATTTTCTAGAATTTTAATATAATTAGTATGGTATCGTGCAGCAGAGCCCCAAACCGGACTCGCATAAGTTATGATGTGACGCATATAGTACAAATAGATTAGTAATTTATTATCAATTGAGAGGGGGGAATTTCTATTAATAAAAGGATAAAGCATGCGAAGACAGGTGTTAAATTTCTTTTTAACATAATCTTGTCGTCTTTACAGGATTTCGGAGTGCTCTGGCCCCGAAGGGGCCTAAAACTCCTATCTGCATCTGAGAAACATTGATGAAGGAAAAAACATTGATAGTTAAAAGGAGGTGAAGTGATTTAAGAGCAATGTCCCATGTTTAAACATATATTAAAAATATAAGCAAAGAAAAAATTAATAAAATAGCTAATAACAAGGAGAAAAATAAAATAAAAAACAAAAATTAAAAAAATAAACAGAACAATTAAAGAATCCAAAATTTGAAAAGGAATCTACAGTAGGATGGGATTTTCGTTGCTAGGAATGAAGACTAAAAGCACAGAGGTCATGACGACAACTGAGCCAGTTCGTCTAGGAGCTTTGCAAGTTGTGAAGAACAGCCCTTGGGCGTTTAGCATTTTCCGGAAGATGGAAATCGTATCTCGGAAGATTACGGATTTCATCATTCGGGATGTGTTCAAGATTTGCATAGAATTTTTCTGCAAGCTTGAGCATGAATTTTTGAATAGAGGGGAGGGCAAGACAGTGACGAATGTCATCATTCCTAAAATACCAAGGAGAGTCAGTAATCATTCTTAAAATTTTATTTTCAATTCTTTTGATGTAGTTGATGTGGTATTTTGCAGTGGAACCCCAAACTGGGCTAGCATATGTGATGATGGGACGCAAATAGTACATGTAAATAATTAGTTTATTATCCAAGGATAAGATGGATTTTCTATTAATGAATGGATAAAGCATGCGTATAGAAATATTATATTTACGTTTAATGTGGTTAATATGATTAGAATATGTTAGCTTTCTATCAAGGTATACTCCTAAGTATTTAGTATTGTTAGTCCAATTAATTCGTTGGTTAAATAGGAAAACATTAGGCGGAAGAATTTTGCGTCTCGTGAAGAGTACAGCTTGTGTTTTTTCTACATTTATTTTAATTTTCCAGCGAGTAAGCCAAGCTTCATGTTGCTTGAGATATTGATTTAATTTAATAGTGAGATCCTGAATGTGGTTAGAAGAGACCGCGATTGCTGTGTCATCTGCATATAAACTGAGGTGTACGTTGTTAGAAATAGGAATATCATTTATGTAAAGATTAAACAGAAACGGACCAATTAGGGAGCCCTGGGGCACGCCTGCATTGATACCTCTCTGAGAGGAGAAATAGTTATTGATTTTAACAGAGAAAGATCTATTATTGAGATAGGATTGGATTAAAAGAATAATGTAGAGTGGAAATTTCGACATCATCGAAGTGGGATAGGAGTCGTTTTCCTTGATGTTGCAAAAGCATTCGACAGGGTCTGGGTCGATGGTCTATTTCACAAATTACACGCTTACAAATTTCCACTCTTTTTAACATGATTAATATATGTTAATTTACTGTTGAGAAAAACTCCCAGATATTTAGCATTTGTAGACCAGTTAATTCGCCGATTAAAGAGATAGATGTTAGGAGGAAGAATCTTTCTCCTCGTGAAAAGTACAAACACGGTTTTGTCAACATCAATTTTGATTTTCCATCTTGTGGTTTGGTTTGTCGCTCTACTGTCATCCTATGCACTCTTTTGGGCTAAACATACCGGGACCTACAGTTTAACATGAATTCCGAACCACTCACAAACAACCATGCCACCACTAGGATTCGAACCTGAAGCCTGGGATACCAAAGACCAGATCGCTAGCCACTTGGCCACCAGGCCGCATTTCCATCTTGTCAAGCTTCGAGGTGTGTGAAGTATTGGTGAAAGATATTTTGTAAATCTTGCATATTTTTTGTAGAGGCAATAATCGCAGTACCTGCGTAGATACCTAATTTAATATGTGATAGTTGTGGGATGTCCTTTATGCCTTTATGTAAATATTATATAAAATTGGGCCAATCAATGAGCCCTGTGGTACTCCTGCATTAATATTTCTTTGTGATGAGAGAGAGAGAGAGAGCTATTGACTTTAACTGTAAAGGTTCTATTGATTAAATAAGATTTAATGAGTAAAATTAAGTAAGTAGGAAATTTATAGGCAATTAATTTGTGTATAAGGCCAACGATCCAGACTCTATCGAATGCTTTGGCTACATCTAGAAAAACAATTCTCGTTAATACTTTTTTTGCTGAGTACTTCAGAGATCATTTCCGTGATGCGAAGTTGATGAGTGGTGCTAAGTATAGAATTGAAACCAAATTGTTGAGGGATCATAATAGAATTTTTAGAGATGTGCTTTTTAATTTTTTTGAGAATAACAAATTCAGTTAATTTACTAATAGTAGAAAGAAGAGAAATGGGTCTATAATTAATAGGATTAGAAGGATCCTTCCCCGGTTTGAGAATAGGCAAAACAATTGCTTCTTTCCAAGATTGTGGAAAGTATCCTAATTTAATAATAGCATTTATTAGTTTCGCTATTCTACAAACAACAATGAAGGGAAGATTTCTTAGCATTTTATTAGTAATATTATCTGCACCAGGTGCTTTATTAATTTTTAGATTATTAATACATTCATAAAAAGTAGAGATTTTAGTTTTAGTAACTTTATTTGGATTGGTTATTGATTTTAATGAAATGATAGAATTACTAACAGTAGTATTAGTAGCAGGATTAGAAATGCGCATGGAACTGATCCTGAAGGCTATCCGCGAGAAGATTTGATTTATCAATATCGTTAATAATAACCGTAGAATTCGAACTTTTTAAATTTGCAATGTTAATGTTGCTACCTTTTAATTTCTTTATAGCCCGCCAAATAGAGCCATCAGCTGGATCTAGAACCTAAATACGATTAGTCCAAGAGGTTTACGTGAATTCATAAATGGCTTTTCGAAGCTTGGCTTGCGCTCGATTGTAATTTTGTTTTGAAATCGGATCGCGGTAGATTTGCTATGTTTTACGGGCTCTATTTCTGTCGGCTGTAAGTGATTTAATATGAGAAGGCATAAAGTTAATTTTATTGGTTTTAATCGGTCTTGAGGAGTTAGTATAAGCAATGTGAATAAGATTAGTAATACGGTTAACCTCCGCGTCTATTACTAGAGGAGAGTCAAGATCTAGTTTATCAGGAGGGGCGCAAGAAAGGATCTTTTTAAATTTAGACCAGTTAGTAGAAACATTGCGGGTTAGTTCAAGAGTTTGATGGGTGAGTGAAAAATTCAAAATTACCAGATTATGATCAGAGGGGAGTTTCGCTAAAGATTCAATGGAGAAAGGGACATGAAAATTATTAATTAAAGTGAGATCAATAGTGGAAAAGGAAAAATTAGTGACCCTAGTGGGATTGGGTGGCGCAAAAATGTCCATGCCGGATTGACTGGCAAGTTTAACAAGAGCTTTGCCCGTGCTGTCATCACGTTTGCATCTCCAGGATGTGTGATGAGCATTAAAGTCACCGCATAGGATCGAAGAGTTATTAATTTTTAAGATATTGGAAAGGTCATTAATTAGGTTAGTAGGGTTAATAGTACAGGAAACATAGACAGATGCAATGGAAATGTTGCTGAAGTGCGGAGTATTAATAGTAACTACAGTTGCCTGAATATCAGTAAGATTGGTAGGAGAAACGTTTGTGTGATTAATATTATTTTTAATAAAAATGGCTGTACCTCTACGAGGTCTGGGAGTTTGATTAGCGTCATTCCTATAGAGTAAGTAATTCCGAATAAAAGGGATTCGATTGAGTGCAAGATGGGTTTCCTGTATTAGTATTAAATCAGGGTTATGGATATTAGTAAAGTTAACTAAATCGTGTATTTTGGACATGATACCATTTGCGTTCCAATAACAAATTTTGAGCCCGGTAACCAGCACAACCATTATTTATTAATAGCACCATTTTCAAGGCAAGTAACCGTAACTTGTAGGTTGTCCAGAGGAGAGTTGCAATTAATTAATTTGTTATAGATGTTTACAACACCACCAAGGGAGTTGAAGATGCTAATAAACTCGTTAAGAATGTAAAGAACTTTACTAGTACTATCGTTAATTACATTTAAATTTAAGTTATTGTCGTTGCACTGATTTCCTGTGGCGGAGACCGGTGCTGGTGAGTGAGGTGGAGTTCTCTGCACCATGCTAGCAAAAGAGACTCCCACGACGATTTTTTTGCTAATAAAGGCGCGCTTGGGAGGATCAGCGTTCCTATAGGCTGGAGCATGTGGCTTGTTGAATTTGGGGCAGCCCCTGCAAGCGGCAAGATGTCCGATCTCATTGCAATTAATACAACGGGGATTTTCCGGCCGTTCTTTTTGCTGGCAATCTTTAATATAATGGTCGCTGCATTTCAGGCATCGTTGCTTGTAATTACAATTGGCCGAGGAATGATGGAAGTAATTACAGGAAAAACACTGAGTTGCCCCAGGTTTTCCGTTAAATTTCTCGACTCTCACCGTAAGGTAGAGAAGTCGGTTGATATCGAAGATCTTTTCATTTTCCTCGCAGCGGAGGTAAGTAAGCTGCCATACTGGGATGCGAGCCTTGGTTTTTAAGTTGGAGAGCTGAATGACTTTTTCGATCTTAAAATCTAACTCTTTGAGTGCTTCCGCAATTTCATCTTCCGTGTAACTAATTGGAAGTCCTTTTAGTACGGCTTTCAGAGGTCGAAGACTTTTCGGAGTAATTACAAAGTACTCCATGTTGGTGGTTTTTAAATAAGTCGCGATTTCACGATGTTGATCAGCATCAGCGGGGAAAATTTTTAAGTGCTCTCCGGTAAGTTATAGCTTGATGTTTCCATTAAAGGCCTGGCTAATTTCCTTAATTTTATCTTTCACATTTTCCACTTGCCTAATCATAATGGGTGGCATTTTTGGCTCAGTTGCGGTGCCCTACTCTTCTCCAGCAACACCCTCGTCTACCTTTAAGTTTGAAAACTTATTTTCTAGTCTAACTTCTTTTAATTTATCATTAACTAATATCTTAGCTGTGTGCCGTTTAGGTGGAACAGAAAAATTATCACTAGCAGTTGCTCTTTTTTTAGTTTTATTATTTACTTTAGCATTGCTATGACGACTGCAATTAGTTACAGGGCACAGACCAAGGTCACTTACCGTTTGCTGCAGTCACTTAATTTCTTCTTCCAGGTTGAGGACAGCTTGATGCGCGTGTCGACATCATCAGGTTTGGTATATACCAGGTCAACACCATGAGACACCCATTTCTCAGTGTCCACAGCTGTTTTGAGTTGGGTCTGTAGATCTCCAATGCTTTTACTATGTATCATTAACATAAGACATACATCTGATTTAGAAAGAATCGAGGGTCCAGGAGGGGCGGAGGCTGCCGGAACATCAGCACTAGCGGGTACTTTCAAAAGGCTCTGGAGGGAGCCGCTCCCCGGCAAAGAGCGATCGTCATCCATGTCCATCATGTTATCCAATCCAGTTTACAATACTTTATTCAAAAATAACAAAAGCTACAACAGCAAGCATTCACGAAAACAAACAAAACACCTCAGCAGAGATCAAGTTTTCCTCAATCAACAAAAATCCCCAATATCCACAATCTGAAGTCAACTCAATTTTCTCTGACTTTCTAATAACCAGAATAAATATATCGCTTGTTTTGTTTGTCTCTTTTACAAACTTGTTTTACTTGTAAAGTCAAACGTCTTGAAATTATCAGTACAGTATTAGATTCTCAAATTATATATATATATATACACTGAAGTGACAAAAGTCATGGGATACCTCTTAATATCGTGTCGGCCCTCCTTTCGCCCGGCGAAGTGCAGCAACTCGACGTGGCATGGACTCAACAAATCGTTGGAAGTCTTCTGCAGGAATATTGAGCCATGCTGTCTCGATAAACGTCCATAATTGTGAAAGCGTTGATGGTGCAGGATTTTGGGCACGAACAGACCTCTCGATGATGTCCCATAAATGCTCGATGGGATTCATGTCGGGCGATCTAGGTGGCCAGATCATTCGTTGGAATTGTCCAGAATGTTCTTCAAACCAATCTCGAACAGTTGTGGCCCGGTGACATGGCGCATTGTCATCCATAAGAATCCCATCATTGTTTGGGTACATGAAGTCCATGAATGGCTGCAAGTGATCTCCAAGTAGCTGAATATAAGCATTTCCAGTCAATGTTCGGTCCAGTCGCACCAGAGGACCAAGTCCATGCCATGAAAAAACAGCCCACACCATTACGGAGCCACCACCAGCTTGAACAGTGCCTTGCTGACAGTTTGAGTCCGTGGCTTCGTGGGGTCTGCGCCACACTCGAACCCTACCATCAGCTCTTACCAACTGAAATCGTGACTCATCGGACCAGGCCACGGTTTTCCATTCATCTAGGGACCAACCGATATGCTCACGTGCCCACGAGAGTCGCTGCAAGCGATGTCGTTCTGTCAGTAAAGGCACTCGAGTCGGTCTTCTGCTGGAATAGCCCAAGAAAGGCAAATTTCTCCGCACAGTTCTAACAGACAAGTCCCTTGTACGTCCCACATTGATTTCTGCGGTTATCTGACGCAGTGTTGCTTGTCTGTTAGAATTTACGACTCTTTGCAGACGTCGCCGGTCTCGGTCGTTAAGTGCAGGCGGTCGACCACTGCGCTGTCCATGGTGGGATGTTATGCCTGAAATTTCATACTCTCGGCACACTCTTGACACAGTGGATCTGGGAATGTTGAATTCCCTAACGATTTCCGAAATGGCATGACCCATGCGTCTAGCTCCAACTAACATTCCGCGTTCAAAGTCTGTTAATTCCCGTCGTGCGGTTATCATCACGTCAAAACCTCTTCACATGAATAACTTGAACAGAAATGAAAGCTCTGCGAAAGCACTGCGCATTTATACCTGTTCTACGCGATGCTACTGCCATCTGAAAATTTGCATATTGCTATCCTATGACTTTTGTCACTTCAGTGTATATATTGTATAAAACCATCGTGATATTTTCGATCTTCCTTTAACATTATTTAAATTTCTAATTTTTTAAATAAAACGAAATTATGTGTCATGAAAACAATTAAGAATGATTAAAACTTTTATTTACTTTTTTTGATAACAAATAATAAAATATCAAGTTATTAAACTTTAAATTTTCAGTTAATGGGACGAATTGAATTAAATCAAACGTTAATTTTTTCCCCTTTTTTTTGTTTTATATTCAAAAGAAAGAATAATAACTTTTGTATGGTGAAAACTTATAACTACAGTTTGCTAAGCTGCCCTGTTTACATAAATAGAAAAGTAAACAAGAGCTTATTATTTTTCCATCCAAGAATAAAGCATCTAAAAATAAATTACAGGAAAAAAACCTCGTTTATTAAATCCTTCCAAGAAATTGAAATGGCGCCAAAAAAGGGGTAAAGTCATTAATAAAGCAGTGTCAGAAAACCACGCCATTAAAATTTTTTATAAATATGTTCTTTGGAATTAAATGACATTAGAAGGAAGGGGGGATCTTTTTTAATGAATAAACATATCCTCAATTCAAGGAAGTTGGTCTTGACGTCATCCAAGACTTCTATTTTTGGATTTTAATTTACATTTGGAATTAGCTAGTTGCAATTTAAAACACATTCATGTACTTTTCTCGGGTTTTTTTCCCCCTACTTTAAGAGTCAGAGTGGTGTGATAAACAACGCATGGTTTGATAAAAAGAACTGAGGAAGTTTGGTTCTAATCCAAAGGATAAACAAGGTCTGATAAAAAACGCGGGGTTTGATCAAAATAACTAAGGAAGTTCGGTTCTAATCCCATCAAATGATGCTGAACCGAAAGTCTCATGCCTGTACTTACAACAGGCTTCAGGTACGAATCTTAGTGATGGCAGGAATGTTTGTTAGTGGTTCGGAATCCACGTTAAACTGTAGTTCCCTGTCTAATTAGCCCAAGTGTGCACAAAATCACAGTAGAGAGAGAAACCTAATCAATCTTCAGTGACGCTATAGCCCCATGATAAAATGGCTAAACAAAGTAATAGTTTTTTTCTTTTAATGTTAAGAACATAAAAGTTTCTTCTTCTTCACTAGATATCTAATGAAGTAGAAGAAAGTGATTGCGCTAGCCAATTGGCTATCGCAATCACTGGGAGGGGGAGGGGGGGGGGGGCCTTTAGGAATTTTCTCGCCTGCCGCGTGAATCTTCAACGCTTCACGCCTCGGTGGAAATGAGCCTTAAGGGTCAGATGGTCTGGTAAATAACGCGTGGCTTGATAAAAAGAACCAAGGAAGTTTAGTTCTAATCCAAAGGATAAGCAACATGTGGTGTCATAAAAAGAACTAAGGAAATTTGGCTCTAATCCTATCAAGCGATATTGAACCGGAAGCCTCTTGTCTGTATATACCCCAGATTTCAGGTTTGATTCCTGGTGGTGGCAGGGATGTTTGTTAGTTGTTCGGAATCCGTGTTAAACTGCAAGTTGCGGTCTAATTACTCTACTACTACAAATGTGTAGTAGTAGTACGCTAACTAGACCCTACTACTTTCCTAGTACACCACATCACTGTGCCTAGAGCTAAGTTGCCCTTTTACAGTTTGGGAATGACGTGGGTGAGAGAAGTCTGACTGGGCTCTGTGAATTCTGAACCCTTACAAACATCCATGGCACCGCCAGGATTCGAACCTGAAGCCTATGGTACCAAAGACCAGACTGTTATTCCATTTACCATCAAGCCGCTTTCAGTTAATGAGACGAATTGAATTAAATTAAGCACTAATTTTTTTTCTCTTTTATATTCAAAAGAAAGAATATTAATTATTTATTATTTGTATGGAGAAAACTTACTACAGTTTGCTAAGCTGCCCTTTTTACATAAACAGAAGCTTATTGTTCTTCTATTCAAGAGTAAAGCATCTAAAAATAAATTGCAGCTAAAAAAAAACTCAGTTATTAAATCTTTCCAAGAAATTGAGATGGTGCAAAAAAAGGGGTAAAGTCATTAATAAAGCAGTGTCAGAAAACCACGCCATTAAAAGTTTTTATAAATATGTTCTTTGGAATTAAATGGCATTAAAAGGAAGGGGGGATCTTTTTTAATAAATAAACATATGCTCAATCCAAGGAAGGTGGTCTGGTCTTAACGTCATCCACCGGCTCTATTTTTGGACTTTAATTTACATTTGTAATTAGCTAGTTGCAATTTAAAACACGAGAAATAAATAAATTTATTTTTTTGCATTTTTACTTTAAGGGACAGAGCGGTCTGATAAGCAACGCGTGGCTTGATAAAAAGAACTAAGGAAGTTTGGTTCCAATCCCACCAAACGATGTTGAACCAAAAGCCCCATGCCAGTACATAACATAAGCTTCAGTTCGAATCCTGGTGCAGTATAGATGTTTGCAAGTGGTTCGGAATCTACGTTAAACTGTACGTTCCGGTAAAGTGTGCACAAAATGACCGTAGAGCGACAAATCAAACCAAACTAATCGTGTCTGTACAGGTCATAGATGTGATAAATCCGTAGGTGGAAAAGTACACAAAGCTTGAACACGAGAAGGGAGGGTATAAGGAATAAACCATTTCGTATTACTTTTATATAAAATTGTTATAGCTCAGGGGTTCTCAAAGGATGTGGCCTAGGAAATTTCTAGGTGCGCCCTGTAATATTCTAGAGCAGGGGTCTCCAAACTACGGCCCGCAGGCCAAATCCGGCTCGCGATAGCGAATGGCTGTAATAAGTTGGATAAAAACCACAGAATGATAATAACTCTGTTTTATTTACTTGCTAGGTAAAGCTTAATGACAAGCATAATACGCAGAAAATTTAACTTAAACATAACAACTAACAAATAATTGAAATGAATCCCACTAACATTATAAACTAATGAATATCCCGCGGTTACCCTCGGTAGTAATGTTGGGATAAAGAGTATCGCATATGTATGTATATCGATGTTTGGAATGTATATATCGTGAATCGAACATATGATTTTTATCCTGAAAATCCCTCAGGAACAGAAAAGCTAAATTAACGCGAATGATACCGCGGTGTATCACTTGTAAAAAAATTAATTTCTGTAATTGATTTTTCACTGACAATAATTTGTAGTTGTGGATCAATTTTATTTGTACCAATTATTAAAAGAGATTTAAGATGCTCATCAGTTAACTTAGATCTGTAAAGATTCTTTGTGTACTTCATTTAGGAGAATGTTTTCTCACACAGGTAAGTAGTACCAAAAACATAAGACAGCCCACGAGCAAATTTACGTAAATTATCAAATCGTATCAGTGGAAGACTCTTATAAAACTCCAACAAAGATGTGTTTTGATATTTGTTCTTAATTATATCACTGCACTGTAAACTAATAATTTCCATTTGAAGTTCCGGGGCTAGGGTTTCAATGTCAATATCAAAAGTATTTTGGAAAAATCAATTTCATTTGCAATGACATCAAAGTCTGAGAAACGAATATCAAAATTTATTTCCACAGCACTGAAAACTTCGACTGCAAAATCAAAGGGAAACTGTCTCAGTAGTGCAGTTGAATATTTCACATGTTTTAAAATGTGTGAAATTTATGTAATTGTGATTGAAACAATATTATTTTCTGCCGGAACGATTTGATATTAGTGTATAGATCAGGAAGTTGGTTTTCTCCTTGGAATATCAAATTTAGTTCGTTCATATGTTTTGTTAAATCAACATAGAATTCCACAGCCATTCGCTGTTTTGTAATTCAGTAAGAGGGCGATGCTTTTCATTCAAAAAAAAATTCGATCTGCCCTCGAAGTTCAAAAAAGCGCTGCATGACTTTTCCGCAACTAAGCCAGCGTACGGCAGTATGATATGGTAAATCATTTTCTCCCATGTCTTCAATAAACTCGCGGAATTGTCGGTGATTCAGCCCAGTGGATCTGATGAAATTAACAACTGGTATTAGAACTTCAGACATATCCAAACATTTTCCGCACAAGGACTGTTGATGAATGATACAATGTAAGACTAATGGTTTTGAACCACCATCATTTTCCACTGCCTTTGACACAAGTGCAACCACTCCTTTATTTTTACCACATGTTTTTGCCTCCATCAGTTGTAATAGATTTCAAATTTTTCCATCGTAGGTTCTTTTTTTAATGCAATTGTCAACTCCCTTAAAAATATCTTCCCCAGTAGTCGTGTCGTGAATGCTATCAATATCAAGAAGTTCTTCATACATTTCATAGCTTTTATTTACTCCTCGAATAAAAATCAACACTTGAGCCATATCCGACACATCCAAGGTCAGAGCAAACCACTCAAGATGTTCATTTTTGTCAGACAGTTGCGATAATATATTTTCTGTGATGTCTTGTACCCTCTGAGCCACGGTGTTTGCTGACAAACTGACAGTTTTAAATAAATTTAAGCCCTAAGCGTCTGTACACGGTCTGCCTTGAAACTGTCGTACCGGTAGCTGAAGAGAGCTGACGAGACAGGTCTGATGCTGTGCTCCGTCTGTTTCTTTTGGCAGTAACTGCTAAATACCGGTCCTCATTCGGCGTTGTAACTCGGGGGCGATCTGTGCTGTAACATCTACTCACATTACCATCATCTTGGAATCATTGCCAAAGCCTGGAGATGACACTCTGGGCGATTCCAAGTTCCTCGGATACTTCCAGCTGGGTACGTCCACATTCCAGTCGTCCGATAATTCTACCACGTAAAAAATCATCCAAATGCTTCCTTTGTGCCATAACTATGCGGTTATTGCACTGAAAGGCTTTTAAAGCGCTTGTGAACAATTTTACTTCTTTGCCGCCATTTCTTATATACCCCTCTCTTACACTCTCGTCATTGTGACGTACTATCCGCGCCATCTGGTGGTTTCCTGTAATTTGCATATTCTTCAAGATGTGTGTGATAATTGTACAGGTGAAATTTTTATTTTAGAGTTCAATTTCTGTGTGATTCTGAATTATCCTTAATTTATGGACATGAGTGTAAATGAACTTAACCAACATTTGTGCGATTAGACCAGGAAAACGTAATTTGAGAGATAATCCCGTTTCTACTACTGACAGTAGAAGTCTTTTCTTGCAATCGGAAAAAGGGGGGGGGGGAGTAGATACGCATAATCAGAAAAGGTTAATTTCTCTATCTTAAAGAATGCCACTAGGGAGCGCGAGAAAATCTAGGAAAACTTAAGCGGGCGAAAGAAAATAAAAACCCTGTAAAGAATTTCATATATTTTCAACAGAAAACGAAACATCAATTAAACTGTTAAGTGATGAAAATAACCAAGACCAAATTAGAGTTTCTAAAAGCTATGTTAAGACACAAGTTTAGTTTAAAAAAAATTTTTTTAGAATCAAAAGCTATATATCTTTGCAAATTTCTTTGTAAGGTCACATCTTACTTTTGTAAAGCAACAGTAATTCATGCTCACTTATACTTCTTTACTCCAAACCTCTCCCTGAATATTTCAGCGAAAACTGCATTGTGAATGTGAACGTCAGCCAAAATTTTACAGCGTTTCCCTTTCAAAACCCGGCGAGATTGAAAAATCTTCGTGACCAATGAAACATCGGTTTTGATGGACGATATCTTAGAAATATCGTTCATAACATTTTGGAGGAAAGCGGATATATTCAATCCACCCCAATGACTTCTACAATTTTGCCCACCTCCCCTACCATTTGCTAAAGTGGGATGAGGTAGATAAGTGCAAATTAGTAAAACAATCTGCCAGCCCGGAGACATACGAGACAAATGTCTATTTTATTGTTTTTGTATTTTTCAAATGTATACAACAATTCAGAAACATTCATAATTATGGATAAAAACTTGCCTGTAGATTCCATGCTGCAGGCAATAAAAAAATGGAGGTCGTACATGTTACTGAAACTAAAGCCAATTCAGCGATAGTCATCATGAAACTGATGTGTGATGAAAAAGGACTAATCATTAAACAACCTAACTTTTCTGTTTGAGTGTGGAATTTCTCATTTTTGAAATTCCATATTAAGAAAAAAAAGGTGCGCAGATCTACCTCCCCGTGGTGCACCTGATAACACTTTTTAGTGGCTAAGAGATCTACAACTTGGCATTATTGTTAGATTAATGAACTCCGTTTCAGCATGTTGTTGTATTATCTGTTTTTTATTGCTGTAACTATTCATAATCTGCCACTGGAAGAAAAAATATTAAGAAAACAATTTTTTTTTAAATTCCTACTTTTTTTTGTTTCCAGGTTGAGTGGCCACCCAGCTAATTCTTACACCTTTAATATCGATCTTAAAGGAAGGTTTATTCATATTTGGCTATTTTCAGATCAAATTAAAGAAGGTCAATTTTTAATACAGAAATTTAAAATTTGCCATTTTTATAACAAGGGATGAATTGTAAATTTCTGATCTCTAGAAACCCAATTTAAGACCAGAATTAATCACTAAACATAAATAAAAAATTTTGAATTCAGTGCATATGCTGAAGGATACTCGATTAAATTTAGGCTTAATATAATTAAAATATATAATTCATTAACTTAATTTTCAGCAATTAAAATACATAAATAACAAGTATCAATTCAATGCAGAAGTTAAAAGGATTAAAATAATTCTCTAAGCATATTTCTCAATCTTTAATATACAATAAATTAAATTTTTGAAGTATTAAAATTCTTTTATGCTATTTGCTCAAGATAATATACAAGTACAAGCAAACACTAGTTTAAAAGCAATCAAACTGCACCATATAAAAACCCTGGACACAAGATCACAGTAAAATGAATAACAATCTGAATTGCCAAGCATGCTTACAAGAAAAGCTCTCGTCAGCAATTTTTCAATATATTAACGAGTTTTCCCAAATCAATAAAATTTACCCAACTTTCTGGTTCTGTCATTTATATGCAGAAACTATTTGATGTCTACCAGCTTAAAAAAAAATTTAAAAGCAAAAATATGAACATTTTTAGTTTCAGTGTGCAGTCGACTGTATGAGTACAGAAATTAATATGAAAATTATTTCTTAATTTCTATTTTGGGAAGGTAGAAAGTAGTTCTGAACTGTTTTTTTTTATCTACCTTTTTATAAATTATTAGTTTTGATTTTTAGAGTTTAGAAATTAAGTTTTATTATAAGAAAGTGGAAAATCTATTTATGATTGAAAGTTTATTAAATGAAAGAAATACAATTCCTAAAAATCTAATTTTATACATATATTACATGACAAGCATTAAAATACACATGAACATAAAACTCTGAAACCACAATTAAAATTTGTCCATATGCAAGTCCAATTTAAAATAAAATACAAAAATTAGTTTTTCTTTAAGGTTAATTTAGCATAATCGTGTACAATCGAAGACTTTAACTCAGGCAGAGTACTAACTCTCAATAGCTTGCCATTAGAATATTTAGCAGGAATTGCCTGAAAAACAAAACAAAAAACAATTAAGTTCTCTCATAATTTAAAAACATAAAATAATTTGGCCTAAAAAAATATTTGTAATTATTTGCAAAAGATAAAAGTTAACAGTAATCTGTAGTTTATTATATACAATTCTGTTTAAGAAGCATATAAAATAAAGCATTTCATTATGTTCAAAATAAACTATGTACCATTTCCTTTATAACTCTACATTCAAGACTAGTATGGAACTCACTTAGTATAAATTTTTAATAACAACTCAAGAATGAATAAAATACAAAAATAAAATATATAAATAACATCTTCTATAAACGTAAATTGCATAAAAAGGTGGTTAATATGCCGGAAAGGGGTTCAATAAATATAGGGGTTCAAAATCTACTTCTAAACCATGTTCTATTTTGCCTTTCAAATCTCTGGATCTAGTCATCCAGTTTTTACATAATTCCATGGTTTGGTTTGTTGCTTGGTCATTTTGTGTACATTTTAAACAAATTAGACTGGGACATACAGATTAACATGGATTCTGAACCAACATCCAAGCCACCATCAGGATTCGAGCCTGAAGCACTAGCCAATTGGCCACCCTGCAATTCCACGAGAGTCGAGAGGTTTAAACTCCTTGAGAAAGTCCTGTAAAAAGGAGTCTTAGGCAAATAAATAAGACAACTGCAACAGTCAACTCAAGTTCTTTGTAAAAATTATCCACACCTACAATATCCTAATAATTGAACAGTAACCTCAGAAAATTAAAAGCATCTTCCTGCTACTGAAACTATTGTGCTTGTTCGAACTTAAAGCATATAAAATTTAGCATTTCCCAAGAATAGCACTACCTCCCCGATTTCTAATTCACTGTGACACTATCTTTAAAGCAGCATTGCATAACAATTTAAATGCATAAAGTTTATGCAAGTGGAAAAGCACCCCCTCAGCCCGAAACTGCCTCAGAATAATGTCGGTTTGGTAACTAATTTTTTACATGAGCTATTTCTTTTACACGAACAACTTAAACAATTATAATATGCAACAGATATTCATTAGCAAATAAACATTTGGGTTATACCAAGTTTGGCATATCTGCTAAAGGTAAATGTTTTAGACTTCATTCCCACCTTCTAACTTAACCAATAACAGCAGAAAGTGTTACAGTAATGTAGAAAGTTATATCTTCCTACCTTAAAAAATGACTAATTAAGGATAAATGACTGATCTAGATTTAATTTTTTTTAAACTGCAAGCTTTTGACTTTTAAAATTATTGTATCAATACCTGAATGATCTTCGGAGGAAAAAAACTTGACTAAGTTGCATTCCCTTCTGAGTAAATAAATTATCTAAATCTTTACTACAATTCTTAAAAATAAACCAATTAAATGTTTAAAACTCTAGCAGACCTACACCTTGTACATGTTAAAAGTAAATTAAATTAATATCTTGCTACTGATTTACTCCTGCTAACAATAATTTAAACTATAAACAATATAGGATTTGTGTAAGAAATCTTTAAATTTTGTTAATAGTTTAAATATGTTGAAGTGCTTACTTGAAGGTTTGACAATTCAACATCCTTTATAATTTTACAGAGCCGTTTAACTACAGGCAAAACATCATCTTCAGTATAGCCACTGTAGAATATTAATGTTTCAGACCAAGGATTCTTAGTAGTAAGTTTAAGTGATAGAAAAAGGGAAGCTGCTGCTAACGTAGAAGGAAAATAATGAACCAGTTCGTAGTCAAGTTGAGAAAGCTCCAAAAAGTATTTGGCAAGTGCATGAACTTCAGGTTCAACCTATAAAAAAAACATTAGGTAAATACATTTTAACTTTAGATTCGTAAACTTTTTCAATTAAAATAAACAAGAATTTAACCTACACTTCCAGCTTTGGAAGCTCTGCGGAGAAACTGGATGGGTAATGGCTTGCTTAAATTGAAATCTAAATTTTTCAAAATTAACTTCTCCATATTCAAGATATCAGATTTTGTATAGGTATTATCAGTAATAAAGACAAAATCGCTGATATCGGGAGCATACATTTCTTCATACTTGGAAGCGATAAACAATGCAGTTACTCCAACCAACTGAAGAAATGTTCTCTTAACTTCATCAACCTAAAATGAAAAAGATTTAAAGCGCCAACATACCTAAAGATTTCTTAAATAATGATTTTAGAAAGTAAATATAAAAAATCATTAAAGCATCTAATTTGAAATTTAACTATAACAGTTATTCAAAAAATAAAATATTTAGATGCAGCATAAACATAAGTAACATCAAATACTGTAATTAATCCATTTCTTTTATGACACCTTTATATAATTCACTCAAAACCTATGAGTAAACTCGTTGCTTTGAGTGATTACAAAAGATAGTACTTATATATTAACTACACCAGAAATTAAATTCTTTTGATAATATGTATTTTACTAAGTTATAACTCGACATAAGATGCGTTTAAATTGTTTGTGAAGCTTTATTTACTAAAGTAAATTACTTTAAATGTGTAGAAAACTGAAATCTCTTTACAACAGCCTTTTTCCAAATTTTAATGAATACTTGGAAATTGATTAACCCCTTAACTGCCGCCGGCGTATATATACGACTTTCCGAAGTACGATCATTTGCATTGCGCTGCTGTAAAGAAAACTGCTCCCATGGTCTTGGAATGCCACAAAATGACCTTGACAATGTTTGAAACGGATTTTATTATTTCAGAGAAAAGGGATAGGATATTGGTAAAGGGATGTTTCCGAAAATGAGCCATAGCTTCTGTTTCTGTTTGAGTAGGTCGTGCTTTTTTTATTCTTCTTTTGCTTCCGTTTCGTCGCGAAACCAGCTATCAATGCAATGAATGTGATTTTGGTTTATGTGACTTGGTTTATAAAAAAGCTTAGACATTTTTAAAAAATAATTATTCCTCCTATCATATTTTACATATGAAACAATAAAGAATTCTTGTTTTAGGAAATATCACACAGCAGACAAGTTCTAACATCTGTTTTATTACACTGTTATTCTATACTTTAAATTTAGAATTTGTTTTGTTTTTTTACATTTTATTTTTTCTGTGAAAGTAATAAGGTTTTATGTTGCAAAACGCACCTCTTTTTTCCTCCAATACATCGCATAACTACGCACGCCTGTATGAAAAACAGGTGGCACCGGGGAGTGCATCTCATAAGTTTTCCTCGGCAGGTAAGGGGTTAATTATGCACTTAACACAAAACTTAAATTACAAAACCATGCCAAATCTTATAGAACAATTATTTTCTCTATTCAGATGTGGGTTGCCTTAAAAGGCTAGTTTATATATTTTTAGAATGTTTATGTTAATTAGTTAACAAATATATTAAGCAATACTTAAAAATGAAAGTTCTAATAATTTTATTTTAAAAATTGAATTCTAAAAGCCAATTAGGAAGATTTAATTTATAGATTTTCAATACTGAAATTTTACCTGCAGAAACCTGTCAATAATAGAGATTGTCATGAATAATGTTTCCGGCAGGAGATGAAAACGAACATGTACTTGAACTATCCAGTCAACTAGTATTGCTCTCATCTTGGGTGTTACTTCAGGTTGTATATCCAAAAAATGATAATGAATGGGAAACAAAGTCTAAAAAATTAATATAATTAAAAATACATGCAATATAGAACCCGATTACTATTTCTGCATAGTTTATGATCCAAGAATTTAATTGGATCAAACATTGAATAAGTTAACTATAATGTCAAAAAAATTTTCAAAAATTTTATTTAACTGCTTAAATCATTAAAATGTAAGCTATATCTAAAATACTCAGACACTTTGAAATTTATAGAAATATTTAGTAAAAATTGATACAAAAAAGTTACAACTTGCATAATTATATCTAAATAAAACCATTTTAAAATGTACAAACTAAAATGCATCAAAAGGCCAAGGTTACTGGAATGATGATTTAGGCTCATTCCGTTTCACCTCCGATATAAAAATACACCATTAACCTGAAAATTTAGCTTATAAAAATTTATATATCTAGAAATATCTAACAGTTCCTACATGTACATAGTTGTTAAATTTATCAGTGAAATAGACAAAGTTATATTTTGTTACCTTTCATTAACAAAGGATTTTTGATAAAAACGTCAATATCTCACAAAGTCGTAGATGATTGATAATGTATATCAAAGAGATTTATCTCAGCATAAAGAAAAATAAATGAAGCTTAAAGCTTATTGAATCTTAAGTTTTTAAAAATTAGATTTAACAAAAAGTTTGAAGAAATAAAGGAAAATATTTCATAATTCAGAGAGTTCATTAAGATTATATTTGATTAACTTAATGTTTTAACTAATTCCCAAGAATATCTGGATATTTATGTATAATTTATAGGATTGCATTTGAATATAATGTACCACGTTTTCACAAATAGAGAGCGAGATTTAAAGTTACTGCAAATGAAATTGACTGAATATATACAAAACCATGCCTATATTCACAACGGAATACATAAATCTTATTTTGCCGAAGTACTTGGTTCTATACACCATTTTAAATAAACTAGTTAATATTCTGAAGTTAAAGTTTTAATTTGACAGAAACAAATATTTGAAATATCAAATGAAGGCTTTCCAAGCTGAATGTGGTCAACAATAACTTTTACTTACCTCCGAGTATCTCAAGTAAATATAAATTTCGTTAATGTAACAACTAACAAGTTGTGGGTTTTCGTAATCATCTTCATCAATTCTTTCAACATTATCAGGTATTTTAATTGGTGAAAGAGTATCAATTGCTGGCAAAGCATTTTTAATCTCTTGTATATTTAAAAACTCCTATAAAAAAGAAATTTACGACTTTGAGAACTTTTATTTGCAATTAAAAATATTAGAAAGGTTAAAAATAATTTATAAAAACTTAAATTCATACAAGTACTTGAAATTAAACAAACCATAAAGCAGATTCTATAGTATTTTTAACAATGTATGTTATACTTAGATATTTAAAAATCATGCAGACCAGCCTTTTTAGTAATATTATATATCAATTTTCATGCAAAAGTTAATTTCTTAAATATATAAAGGCATGATGGTTGTTTTAATAAAATTTTATTTATCTGCAAGAATAATAAAGCTTGGAAAAGCTTTGAATTTTTTTTTTTTTTTTTTTTTAATTTAGTAACAACATTGACTATGAACAAATTCAATTTTAGAAAAAAAAAATCCATTAAACGTTTTAATTATAAAAAGAAATTAATCTAAATTATCAATAAGAATTATTACAAAAAATACTTTTCATTTCATATCTTGTACATTAATAAATGTAATTTCACTAAAGACTTTAATAACCTATAAGTATATTAAGAAAGGCATCTTCAGATTAAAAGCTTTTACACTTGAATATCATAAGTTATCTTGTGCTGCAAGACAATTTTTTTATTTTTTTTTATTAAAAACTTATGAAAAGGTTTAATATGCAGTCTATATTGATTATATGATCAGCATAATAGTCTAGGAAAATCTGATCGCATATGCAAAACAACTTTAAAATGAGTTTAGTTTAAGCTAGAATTATGATCACATGTTTATTTCTGATTAAACAAACTTTTCATTTTAAAAATCAATATAATGTAATTATAAGGACTATAATAAAAAAACTAAAATTTTTAATGAAACTGATCAACTTGCCTAACATACATAACGTAATACAAGTGAAATAAAAACTTCCAAATTAACAAGAACAGATTTTATAGAATAGAAGTAGTCAAATTACAATCAACAATAAAAATGATATTTTTAATGTTTGATGTCTTCTTTTGACACTTTATGGCCTTCACTAATTATACCCATCACGTCTATTTTTAGTCACTCCTATTGTTTACTTTTATTACAATTTCTTGTAATAGAAGGGGAAATATTTATTAAATTCAATCATTAATCTTATAAGTACACCTTATCAAACCATTGTTTTTCATTTGATTCATGTTAATCGAGTTAACACTTTTACTTAATTTTTAAAAATCTAATATACAGGGGACATCCTCGTAGATTCTGGTTTTCAGAAGAAAAACAACTTAAAACAAGTTTAACATAAATACATTACTAAACAATACTGAGAAATTAACTAAAGCATGATGCATTGTAATAACGAAATACAAATTATAGGTTTAAAATAATAGGCTAAATGTATACATTCCATTAAAAATTAATTCTGCTTGATTACTAACAAATACACACAGATGCTAAAACATCATGAAATTAAGGAAGAGTTTAATAAAAATGAATATTTATGATCCGAGCCTAAATATAATTAATATTAAAACCTTATTTTAATTTATTTAAGCATAAGTAATAAAATATACACTATTACCATTAAAAATGCACATATTAACCAGATAGGCAAGATGCAAGGCTATTAAAAAAATTGCCACAGGCAATTGCTAACTTGGCGGAGGGACATCAAGTATAGAATTTTGTAGTTTGAGAATTCTTCTAAACAATTCAAAATTTAATTTAACATAGATTTAAGGAGATCTTTGATAATTTCCTGAAAGGAAATTATCAAAGTACATTTGTACTAGGAGTTGAATCTATTTTCTTCTTTTACCCAATTTTCCAAAATAATTTAATCATATGTTGTATTTATTTTGACATAAATGACTTGAAATATTGCATAACAAAACACTGATAATTGAAAAAAACTTAAAGAATAAAACCTACTTCTGCTTTCACATCTTCAAGTACTTTAATATCTTGATCTTTTACCTTAAGAAAAGTCTTAACTTTAATAGTATCCTTTTCTTTATCAACTTTAAGTTTAGATTTTTCTTCTCCGACGTTCTTGGCTGCGACACCATCTTTCTCTTTTACTGCAATCCTAGTTTTAACATCCTTTTCTTTGAAACTATTCTTTACTTTAATATTTTCCTTCTCCTTAAGAGTTATTTTGGTTCTATTTTCCTTCTCTCTGGCTCTCGCATTTTCCTTTATGCTATCCTTGATTTTAAAACTTTCTTTCAGCATAACATTTTGAGACTTCTCTTTAAGAGGTACCTGTAAATAAGAGTCATTGCAAAAAAATTAAAAAGTTCATGGTTATTCACATTTCACATAAATTTATTAACATCGAGTACAAAATCTAATGCATAATTTCTGAATATTAACATAGAACAAGATGAAAGTTTTAAAATTGTCCAAGACTTTATATACAAAATAGAATTATAAAACATCCTATCATAATGTAGCTTAAAACTTTAATTGCTCCTTCAGACTTGCTTCACAATTAGTGATATTAAGAATGCATAATTTACCCAATTACAATTGGAATTATTTTGTGTATAATGGTTAAGAATTCCCATTCCACTATATACAATAACATATACAAATAAATTCAGAGCTTTAATTAATGCAGATTATGAAGATGAAATAAAATTCTTTAACTTTCACAACAGTAAATTTATGGAGTCTTTATATAGAATTAAAAAATTTTTATACACAGGCGATATCATTCCAACAGGTCGCAAGAGTTAAAATAAATATACACTTACGAGAAACGACTCATTTTACTTTGACCACTACAATAATTAAGTACAGTTAGTAAAACAAGTTTAAAATGAAATGTTACCTTAGTGACAGCATTCTTGCTCGCATTCTCCAAGCCTCTTAACGGCTTCCGAACAACAGCATTTCGCAGAGGCCTTTTGATGCATATTAAATTTTCATTTTCTTGATTGGTAATAGTTTGCTAGAAAAAACAGGAATATTTAGATAACTTATTGAATAGCATAACTCTAATTAAATAAAACAACCATTTCCTACCATTTTCAGATATGCCTTACAGCAATTACAAATAAAAAATGTAATCAAACTAAATTCTTAAGTTAATCATATAAGTAAAAAGATTTTTGTGATGCCAGTTACGAATATTTATGAATTTAAAATTCGTTCCCTCTCTTCTGATTGGACCAGAAAATTGTGTTTATAATTGAGTCAAATTAAAATATAGGTTGTTATAAAAAATAAATTTTACAAAAAATTTTAATGGATAAATATTAGCAATTTCTAAAAATTAAGTTTTAGCAAAATTTTGCTTTGAAGTTTGATGAAAATGAAAAATAAAACAAAAATATCACCTTACAAATTTTAACATTATTAATAAATTTCGAATTTTCAGATTTTTAAGAAGCAAAAAGAGTATTTTTTTTAATTTTTTGCGTCAATTCTAAACAAAATTTGGGTCTTATACTACCTGGTAAAACAATAGTAACATTCAGTTTTTCAGTAGTGTATTAAATCAAAACTAATTGTATTTATGCTAGATAAATAGTTACTAAAATTCTTTCGTTAAATGATAAATAAAGGCATAAATAAAATTAATATTGAATGCTATAAAAATGAAGTTAATTTTATTTCTTTCTGTGGTTGCATTCATTTGCAATCGAAATATAATTACTAGCTTAATTTATTATTTTTATTATGTTTAATTACTTCCTAAAATTTTGTTATTTATTCGAACTAATTCTATACAAAATTTTAGTGAAAAATTATAAAGTTAACCTTAAAAGCTAAAATGATGATAAGAAGTGAAGAATGTTTATTTACGTAACAATTGTTGCGTATGTATTGCAATTCGGACTATGTTATGTAAACAACTAGATTTTGTTCTTATTTTGTTTCGCGCATATATTTTATTCAGTTTTCATCAGACCTTTTAATATACAGATGCAGGATTTAACTCGAAAAAATATTATTACACCATGTGTTTTTTTCTTAATTTATTCCATATTGCAGTGCCATACTGTGACATATGAACATAAGTTAGGCTCACTGACGTATCAAAATGAAGCAACCGTTGGTTCTTTAGGCATATCACTTTCCAAACGGCAAGCAGTAGATAATGTTAATCAAATTCAAAATTTAAGTATTTCTGATAATAAAACGGCTTCTGTTGAATTTTTAAGCAATCGAACAGTTTTGCAAACAAAACCACCAATCATCAGTGGTGAAGTAAACATTACACAGAGCTTACCGGCATGGATGTCAACTATAAAAAGTGGTGCATTACAAAGAACTGGTTTTGTTGCTCTTGGTTTTATGTCGATTATTGTAATCTTTTTTGTCGTCAGAGGCGTTAGGTATTAACATTTTTGAATCTTCGTTTTATATTTTGTTTTTGCAATGTTTAGAATTTCTGAAACATGTCTAATTTTTTTTTAATTTTAAGAAAAACTTATTATATATTAACTTATTGCGCCAATAATTTTCATTTTCATTAATGTCTTTCAGTGAGAACATTTTTAGAATTATCACTAAAAATTAATTACTCTGAGATAAATATTTTCCTTTTAATTGCATGCACACACACAAAATAACCTTTTAATGTATGAAACAACTTTGACATTATCATTTGCAATGAAGTATGTTAATGAACTATTTAGAATTTTTTTTTTTTTTGTCATTTTTTTCTTTCTCTACTAAATCTTGTCTGATTATTAATCAACTCTATAGAAGGAGAAATCTTTTCCATAACCCTTCTTAAATTTAAAAAAAAAAAATGATTTAACTGCTATTTTGTTTATATTAAGGTAAATTGATAAGAAAACAAAATAATAATAGTATTGGTAATTTTAATGAAAGAAGTCGCATTATTTGGCAATATTTGTTTGAATCACTGGCACATTTTGACTCACTTTTTCTTACCCTCGATGGAAAAAAATACCACTTTTGATTTTCTAGAAATTGAATCAAATTGTTTAGAATTTATTATAAAGAATTACCATAACTTCATGTCAAATGTTTTATGGGCTATAAAATTCACAAAGAGACATTTCCTTTATTCTTGTTTTGATACTTGCAGAGGTAGGAGTAAAAGTTAAGAGGGAGTCACAACGATAAAAATAAATTAAGGTCACTCCTACATACATGTTTCTATATTTGAATTTTCAACACTGTAAAATTCTTTTAATGTTACATTATTGTGTGGATATATGTGAAGTTAATACTGGAGTTTTCCATTACAGGATTATATTTTGTGAAAAAAATATAGAAATCTCTTTTGTAAAGAAAATAACATTGAATATAAGGATGGAAAACAATTCAATTTAAAAAGGAGAAATAAAAGACAATTTTTAGTTGGGGTTATTTTATTTATTGCTTTTAATTTTATTTTATATTAAAATTTGGGGCAAATTCTATTTCGTGTTAAGTTTCAAAAGCAATTCCATATTTAAGGGAAACAAGTGTTGATTTATATTTTATTTCAAAAGGTAAAATATTTTATTCGTTGTTTAAAAGTGAATAATGTTACGTTGAAACTCTTGTTTAATTAAATTTCATTTTTCTTATTACTTAGAAAATGCATTTACTATTATTATTAAAGATTATCTTAATTTTATTTACTTGCATATATAAAGACTCTAAAATGAAAAAAAAAAAAAAAATTCTTAATATAAATATTGTTTTTAATTTTGATTGTTTTTCTAAATTAATAAAATTTTCATTGAAATGTATTGTGTAATATCATTATTATTTGTATATCCTATCCAGACTTCGACACAAGAAGAGTAAAAGTCGCAAATATGGCATTATTACATCTACAGATATGGAAATGGAACCTTTGGATAAAGATGATGATGATGAAGAAGAAACAACATTGTTTGATGCTCAACATAAATATTCATTACAATAAATAAAATTGTTATAATAATTTGCCTTATTTTTTAATTCTAAATTTATTCTTGGACCAGAGAATTGTAAATTTGTAACTTTCTCTTTATTTACAATCTAAAATTTGTTATTAAAGAAGATTGATAAAATTTAATAATTTGACATTTACCTTATTTAAGTTATAACATGTTTAATAATAAATTAAAAAAGATGAGTGTGTTACAAAATTTACAAACATTGAGGGAAATCTTTATATGCATTTTAAATGTTAACTTTTTTTTATGATAATTATGACGTAGCCAGAGTTAAATTTTTAAAAATTGTATTTTTTAGTACAAATCATTTATATTTTACAAAAAGTCTTTTGTCAGATATTATTATTATTTTGCATCTGTTTATACTTCTAAGAAAATATTCATTATATAACAATTTTCCTACTTATATTTTCATATTAAAAAAATCTAGTCTTATTTTGTATGCTTTGCTTACTGTGTAGTCTTGATGAAGTTTTATACATAATTTTATGTTTGTTTGCAGTGTTAAAATATATATATATATATTTCTTTTATAAAAGAAGTAATGTTATGTGCCTGGCATATGTATAATCAAATTTATAATAGTTTCAATTTTATTAATGAAATATTGTATGTTAAAATTTATGTATTAATTTTTTTTGTATTGATTTTTAAAAATGTTATTATTTGCCAGAAAAATAATTCTATTTGTTCTAGTCTATAGGGAAATGTTTGCCATGAATTTTTTTATTCTTGATTCAGAAAAGAATTTTGTTAATAAAAGTATTTTATTTTGTAATTTTTTGAGAAAGAAATGTGTATTTTTTTTTTTTTCACAAATAGGAAATTATAAAAGGTATTCATTCTTTGAAAAGTACATTGGTATGTTATATAATACAACAATTTCTTTTTTTAAACAATTTAATATAATATAGTTTAAGACATTTTTCTATTAAGATATATAATTAAAAATTTAAATACTCGACATTATATTATTTGAAAAAGTTAAAATATAGCTATGCATTTTTATTATTCATATCCTCTGTACTTTTAAGAGGAAATTTAAATTTGATGTTTCATAAAAAAAATCTAACTGTTGTAATTTTACTTTGTGATATATGATCTAGTTTATCAACAAAATCAAATTACTTCATTAATTATGTAGGTTATTATATTTTGAATTTTAT
The DNA here is from genome assembly GCA_021605075.1 of Caerostris darwini. Taxonomy (NCBI): domain Eukaryota; kingdom Metazoa; phylum Arthropoda; class Arachnida; order Araneae; family Araneidae; genus Caerostris; species Caerostris darwini. The sequence continues at coordinate 70,157 of BPLQ01014468.1, read as the reverse complement.
ATAATTATTAATGGTTTTAAAGTTTTTTTTTTAATATATTTACTGGAAAGTATATGTGCTTTTTAACCTGAAGTTTGGAAGATATTTGTTTTTAAATTACTGAATAAATAAAAAAAAAAAAAGTATGATTTTATTTCTAAATTCTATATTTAACCATAACTTACATTATATTTTTCAGAATTCATAGAAATTGGTTGAACTAATTTAACAGATTTTATGATTATTAAATTATTTTATGATTAAATATTAGATTATTTAATAGATTCTATATTTAAACATATAATGATATACTTATTTTTTTTAAACTCTTATAGAGTTTCAAAAAAATAAGGGGAAGGAGGTAGAAATTATAAAATGGTGTATTACCTCAAGTATGTTACACTCAAATATTGAGAAGTTTTGGATTTCTCTTGTGAAACAATAAGCACATTTTGACTGCATAATCGACAGAAGAGTTAGTTAAAAATGTAATTTTATGCAAAATGGAACAAGGCAGTCAGGTTGCATGAAAAGATGAAAGAATGACATTACGATGCATTATATTAGTACATTTCAGGACATTGAGTAATTCTTGTTACAATTCGGGGATATTTTTATATGTGTTGAAATAAGACATCACTGAAAGAGAGAGTTTTTTTCATTATCATTCTATTAGCATGAGCATTACTATAAATTTTGTAGGGACTCTTTAGCAAATGTTATTTTTAAGCTTTAAATTTCTGAAGAACTTTGTGTTTGATGCATGTTAATCAGAGTACAGCATTTTTAAATCTTTGAGCGAATGATTGTTTAAAGCACTATGTAATGTCAGTATTTTATTGTCAAAAGAAGGAGTTCTATATATATCAGAATAATAGGAGGTAGATCTGGATTTCATCAGACTGAAATGAAAATATACTTTCAATTCTTTATAGATAAAATGATCCAATCTCTGCTATAGTTTCTTATGCAGTATTTTATTAAAGATTTATCAAATTTAAATTATGAATACAGATTTTCAAAGTTGAGAAAACACTTATTAACATTGTAAGGAAAATGTTAATTTTACAGAAATTTAACATAAAATTATAGAATAATTTTATTTTGTTAGAAATTAATATTTTGATATGTATTGTTCATAGAATTTAATTGTAATATAAGACTATCATCTTTTAAATAATGACATCAAGAATGATTTTAACTAAAAATACATTTTAATTATTAACTGAATATGGATTAATAAGAGATCCTAATAATAATAGTTATATATATATATTAGGAAATTATATTTAAACATTTAAAATCATTTTCAAAATTGAAGAAAATTTAAGTAGTCATATTTTAAATAAAATTAAAGAGTTAAATTTCTGATTTCATTTTACATTACTTCTAATTTAAGAAGAGAAAAACAATTTATTATACATTGGGAAAATATAAATTGTTTTCCTTTTTTTAATTCGGAAAATTATTTGATATTTTTCTGCCATTATTGTTAAGAAAATTCAAGTGCCTACATCTTTTATCAAGATCTTTCTTCATTAAGTTGTTGTCTTCCAATATTAATCAGCTTATTTAAAAACAAATATATTTTAGAAGTATTTTGGTATTTCTTTTAATAAATATTATAGAAATATTTCATATATCAACTAATGTATAGAAATGCAATAACCAAATCAGCACTAAAAAAAAATTCAAAATGTGTACTGTGTTAAGAATCAAACTGATTTTTGTATATTAAGTATATTATTGAGTTCATAAGATTCTAAGAATTTAGTTTAGTATAATATGCTTGTAAATAATGATGTTATTGATACTTTTTAAATTGTGAAATAGCAGCATTTACCATTAATTTCAGCTATATATAGATCATAATTTAATCAGTTACAAATTAACTACTCATTATATTTACTACAATAAAACAACCACATATATTTGATTTTTTTTTTATATTTTATTTTAAAACAAAAATACCTATATCTTACAAATCCAAATAAATTTTAACCCAATTTAAATACATGGTGTATAAAATAAGAAAATCCTAAAATATGGCTTAAATATAAAATTTATGGCATTGCACATATAATAAGAAATAATACATTAATAATACTCATACATAAATTAAAAATAAAAAGGAACTCAAAATGTATGAAAAATAATTAAGTAAAACTATCACTCTGGCAAAAAAAATATACTTGCATAAGTTAGCTTATTTAGCATTTATGTATGTCATATTAGGTTTAAATAATAAGTTTGGATTAAAAGTAACTATTTGATTTATATTTACTATTTTATTCATCATATAAACAACAAAAATCCAATATTTTCAACAATATATAAATATAATTAAACCATTAATAACTTTTTTGAATTGAGGAATTTAAAAAACATCATTATTAATGAAATAGAAGAAAAGGAACTTAAAAAATGCAATCAATGTTTTTCATTTCCTGTTTAACACTGCTATGAACTTGACCCCAAATGAAATTGTAAATTTCCTTATAACGTTCAATTTTAATGTAAACATATTATTCAAAACTCTTAAAACATTAAAATATATTATAAATGAGTTAATTGTTTTTAACTGATTAAAATACCAAATTCTATTGCCTATTTATATTTTCTAAGATATTTTATATTTTGAATTACAAAAAAAAATTTTTTTTTTTTGAAAAGGAAATTTAAGATTATTATACTACACATTTTTTGTGAAATTGTTCTGGTAGATATATGAAACTTAACATTTTTACAACTTTTATCACTCAATAACTACTAATTAGAAATATTTTATGCACGGCCTGAAAAAGTTAAATTTGGAAACCCTTGACCTAATTGCCTAAGAAAATAAACAATATTGAAATGAAAGATATTTAGTACAGTTTTTTACAAATAAATAAACTATAAAGTTATCTACATAAATGGATATTCCTTAAATGATAACATATAATTTCTTTTCCAACTTTTACTTCAATTACATTTCACAACCAATTATATCAAACTTCCTTCCAATCCATAATCTCATCAATTAACCAATACATCGGTTTTTATACCATATGGTTTAACAATAAAATAACATTATTAGTGAACTAAATGCCAGTCTCACCATTTATCGCTAAATAGTATTAAGTAGATTCTTCCTTAGATAATTGATTGTTTAATTTTGAATAAATGTGCAACATCTTCTGGACATGAACAGCCATACAAAATTATAATATTCATTGGCAATAATTATTTAAACATAATAATTGATATTTTGAAAATAAATTTATAATATAGTAAGATATCATTCATTAAAATCAATAAATTTTTAATCAAATTTAAGTTGTGGCATTAAAAAGAATAAAAATAAAATAATCCTGAGAAATAAATTATTCACAATTTCTCAATATTATACAAAATACTTTCACATACATTAAATGATGAGTAGCAAATTAAGTTTCATTTTGAAATGCATTGCATAATGTAACAGTAATAAAATAATTTAATATTAAAAATCAGTATCAGAAGGGTTTATGTAAACAAAGTATATGAAAGAAGTTTAAAACCAAGGTGCGCATACATTAAATATTTCTCAATATTTTTGCAAATAAACTAATAAAAAGAAAAATTCAAAATAAGCATTCACAAAGGTGAAGAGTATATTTTAAGTACATGTTAGATAATGGATCAACATTTAAAATTAAATCTGTAAAAAAAAAAATTTTTTTTTTTTTACAAAAACAAATATTACACATCATATAATAAACAGATCATATATTAAATATTTATAAAAATAAAATTTGACACTCTTTTGTATAGCTTAAAAAAAGAATAAAAATAAAATAATCCTAAGAAATAAATTATTCCTAATTTCTCAATATTATACAAAATACTTTCACATACATTAAAAAGTAATAAAAACATTAATAAAATTTAAAAATCAGTATCAAACTATAAAATATCAGCTGTATGTAATATTTTGTGCAATAGAATAGAATATATAATTAAAATCAGTATTAAATAATATATTATATTTTAATGCACAAAATTTTTACATACAGCTGAATAAAATATTCAACAAAGAAAATATAAAAATTCAGATCTTTTAACTTAATCACAATTTTTTTTTAATATATATTTGGACATTTAAACTTGCCAGATCTGTAATGAAATTATTACTAAAAATATTAAAAAAATTGTTTAAACATGTAGCGTTCATTTCTTTGAAAAGGAATAATATAATATGTGCAGTAAAATTAAAAATTGCATTTGAAAAAAAATTGATGAATAAATGGATTTTAAATTACAAATAGCTTTTTAAAAATCCTAGTTCTAAGTTAAAATCATTATAATAATAACTGTGACTTTATTTAAAAGAACATGCAGCCAAAGTAAATTTATTTTCAAATATTTAATTTATTTTCTATAAAAAATTAAAATAATATACAACAGGGATTAAAAAAAAAACCCTGATTATTTACCCTTTCCTTATTGACTAACAATAAAGTACGATACTAAAACTGTTTCTACAATCTTTTTCTGACAAACCTCAGAATTCCTTATTTAATTGCAAAATTTTTTTTAGAGGGAATTCCTTTGTAATCTTTCCTCCTCACATCTCTATATAATAAATACCTTCCAAATTGGTAATTTTATTCAAGACTTTCTCCTTGTAATCAAAAGCATTTATAATTTAAAACTAAGTCATATATTAAAATTAATTGGCTAATCATAATGCAAGTTTTAAAAAGTAATATTCCTCTAACATCTTTTTAATGTATAAAATTTTATTAAAATTTTTATCAATAACTGATAACAATTTATCTAAAACATTTCTTTTAAAAATGGAATTAAAGTTCATATTTTTACATGCACTCAAAAGTTTTTATTTCAACATACATATATAAAAAAAAATCATAAACACTAACAAACAATTTTTATATACAGAAAAATATTAAATCATATAAATTTATTATCCAGTAGTATTCAACAAAAATAATTAAATTTATCAATAAATAAAATAGTCTTAATTTTTATAGTTAAGGGCAAAAAACACTATTTTAATTAAAAATTATTGTAAATTATTTAATTTTTCTATATATTATTTTTGAATTTATTCATTACTTTTATTTAACATTAAGAATTCAACAAATAGAATTTTATATTTACAGATCCATAATATTGTAATATTTTAATAATGTAAATTAAAAAGACGAAGAAGAACGTAATTTGATCAGAAAATTGCTTTTCATGATTGGAATAATAAAATTCAGAATTTTAACTTGAGATAACAATATCTAACATTCCCTTTTTTGATACAAAACTTATATACTCTATTTTTTTAAACTTATATGTTATGCTTAAATTTAGTATGACAATAGGCATTCCCCCCTACCTTCCAAATCCTTCTTTCACAGTGTTATATGGAAACTTATCAAAGAGAATGCTACAAAATATGTAAACACCAAAAATATGCAATTTACATATTTTTAGCTTCCACTATAAACACCAATTTGATCTAATTTTTAAAAAAATTGGTTGATGTTTCAAGTGCAAAACTATGAAATAATAGAATAAAGATAATTATGTACTGTTGAGTGTCCAATCACTTACAAATGGGGGGGAAAAAATCGGTTAAATTTTTACAAAATTAAAATAAATTTATTTATAAAAAGCTAGGTTTTTATAGAATCCAATTAAAAAATTGTAACTAAAAGAAAAAAAAAAAAATTTTTTTTTTTTTTTTAATTCATATGAAGTAATTTTTTAAATTTAACTATGAATAAAATGTAAATGCAATACAAAATAAATAATGCAGATTTTTGTGAAACTTAGTGTGGAAATAAAATAGTCTACAGTCAAAATTTGGCACTGAATCTACAAAAGAGATATATACGTAAACTTTAAAATCATATTTTAAAAATTTATTTATGCATTGTTTTTCAGACATTGCAATTCATCTAAGTAAATCCATTGAAATTATCAAATTTAACTTACAGAACACAAATTTCAGGGTACATTTCAGGGTTTCACAAGAATAAATAAAGTATTTTGATTTGCAGAAAAAGCTGTAACTATCATAATTGCATTTTGTCTGTATGACAATGAGTATATTGCTGCATTTCAACAAATGTAATACAAAATACATAAAATGTATTTAAAATAAGCAACTTCAAACAGAACAATTTAAAAAAGATTTCATGAATTTTAACATAAACAATGGTAACGGAACTTTGAATAATTTTTTTTAATTATTTCAAAAATGTACAGAAATAATGATACTCAGATGAAGCATAGTCTCTGCATTTTGAAAATTGCTAACAAAGTATTGCTATAAATATGCACATGTATATCACAAATTTAAAATGATTCTGTTTTAAAGTAATTTAGATTATTAATTTTCCCTTTATTTTCTGTAATTGAATTTTCATTTAGTAATTTTATTCCTGCTTAAAAAAAAAATTAGTCCTTCAATTTTAAGAAATATTGAAGAATTTTAATCAAATATGAGATAGTGTGCATAACTGTATGCTCTCATCACTTAAAAAAATTAACTGTTTAGTTAAACGGTAATTTTTCTATTCACAACACATTTTAATCCTAAATGTGCAGAAATAAATATTAAATAAACATTTCAAACTAGAATAGTCATTTCAATAAGCTAGTGATGTTAAAAAATGGTATCACTTGTTACAAAAATGTTAATGAAATGTTGCCGCTTTAAACATGTGCCAACATTTTATAGATGAGTGAAATGCATTGGTCAAATTCATCTTGAAAAAGCATTTGTAAATTCATTTAACAAGAGACTCATATTTCAAAACATTATCACTTCATAGCTTATGCTTGATTAGTATCACTTTTGTCTTGGAATGAGTTAAAAGATTTTCAAATATTTTTCAACGAGATGGCAACATAGTTCTTGGAATAGGATTTCTCAATACCAAAGTACTTTCAGCTGATATAATAGGCAAACCATTATCACAATGAAAGCTCACGAGATGAGTAACACTTTCAAAAGTCCGATCTTTTGTTCGAACCTACAAAAAATGATAAACATAATAAAATGACTCAAACATATTTGATATAGAAACAATAACAGATTTCCAATTAAATTTTTTAAATACACATGAATTACAAATAGGAACCTAAATAAAACATTTGAAGTTTAGCATAAAATATTTACATTATATAATTCATAAGAAAATCCAAAAATTTTATAATGCATTAATACTTATTAAACATTTTCATTGACCATTGAAAATGAACATCATCTTAAAATTCTATACTAACAATGTACTTTTAGTACCTTTATAAATGTTAACTTTTTTTAATAATTTATTTCCTTACAATTTTACTAACAATTCTAATTAATATCTTATACCCTAATTATAATTTAAAATTCTATGACTTAAGACTAGGACTTTGTATTAATACAGAGATATCAATTTAACCCTTATATTACGCATGTATGCTACTAGCAATTAATAATGTAGATGGGTTTATATCAGTAAAAGTGCTTAAATAGTATAACAAAAAATAATAAAACTACTACTACATACAATATCTGACTATGATATGAATTTATAAACATTATCAAATTATGAAAGATACATAAATTATTTTCATATTTAGTTTTCTGTTATAAAATTGAAAATTGGCAGGATAAATGCTTTCTTAAGTTTTTAATTGATATTGCCTTCTACAAGAAACTGGAGTATAGGAAAAAAAATTTTTTTTTAATTTCACGAAAATAGGCTGACAACAATAAAGCAATAACTAAGTATATGGCAATCAATCATTTTAGATGCACTAATAATTTACAGAAAAATTAAATAAAATATTTGTGATGAGCTATCTTTATGTATTAAAAATTTATAAATTTTTTTTTTTTTAAATAAATTTTGCAGGAACTGAATAATATACTCACTACTCCTTCAGGATCAACAAGCAACAAATGCTTTCTAATCCCAGCTTGCATTCCTGTCAAGACATACTGTCCTGGAGATCCTTGAGATTCTCTAACTAGAAAATCACCATCTCTCACAACCAGAGCTTCACTTTCCTTTCGACTAATAGGACCATGGAACCATTCTTCTTGAAGCAATACCACCCTATGATTGGCAAGACCAGCAGGCCATTTGTGCTTAACTGATGTCACAAATGGGGAGGGAGAGACACATGGAGCATGAGGTGGAGGATTGGGAGTAGGCTCTGAATTTCTGTGTCTAGGTGGAGGTGGTGGCTGCTTTTGATCAACTTGCAAGGCTGATTCAAAAGGTTCTAAAAAAATGGGGTTTTTTTTAACAATGTCATTTATGATTAAGCTTGCTATAATAAATTTAAATATCCATATTTGAATTGGCTTAAAATTAATTTGAATTTTACAATAAATTTAATATAAAATTAAGAAATTTTAAATTGAATAAACATACAATTATATTTCAGCAAAGAATTTTACAAATCTTAGCACAAGTATTTAATTACACCAATTAAGTCTCATGCATCAAAAGCATACCATAATTGATTTACATTTCAATAATTTTTTTTTCATTATTATCAGCAAAATATGCTGTAACTAGTCTTATGGAATCATCAATGTAAATCATGTTTCTTTTATTATTTAAGCACAAAGAAAAATATAAAAAATAAAAACAACATGTCTGAAAATTTTTTGTAGCTTATAATTATTGAGGTTAGGATTTGCCAACTCTGAAATTTTAGTTGCTGCACATAAAAAGGAAAGCACTTTGAAACTTTCATGAAATAATGCTATTTATATAGTTTATTAATAAAATTAGCAAAAAATTAAGCAAAAATTACTATTTTTATACATAATTCACTCAAAATAAAAAGAAAACAGGAGAGCTTTTATTTATCTACAGCACATAAATGGATAAGAAGCATCTATTTTTTTAATCCAATATTAGTATTTCATTATAATTATTGCATTTTATGAAACTATTGCACAAAATACAGATGAATAGATATAAATATGAAATATAATTGTTACTCTTAAGCACATTTTTAAACAGAAAAATAATTAAATATTTGAATACTAGATACTTCCATAACAATAAAAAAAAATATATATTTAAGACTTACGCATATCAAAAATATCTGCAGAACAATTTTGCTCTCTAGAGGAAACAACACTATTTACATATTCTGAAAAGAATATACAAATATATATATTTGTATATATTAATATATATTTAACAAAGATTGAAACAAGAAAAACTGCCAAAACATTTTTAATAATATTACTAAATCTATATAAATAATATGTAATATCAAATGCTTTTTATACCTGGTTCTACTGAAGGTTTTTGATTTTTTGATGATGATGCTTCTGGTAAATTTGTGACTTCAATAGCCAAATGCTAGAATTTTAATCAAAGAAGAAAGTGAAATCAGTAACTTTCAAAATTTAATTTTTAAGTAGAGTAATTAATTTGTTTGTATATTCAAAATTTATATTAGAAAATAATAAAAAGTTTAGCAAAATTACAGAGAAGAATAGATAAAATTTTCTTGAATAAAATGCAAAGCATAAAAGAGACAGTAATAAAAAAATTTTGCAATATAATTTATCACAAACATTAAAAAATTTCATAAACACTAAGAAAAGAGTTAAGTAAAGTACTTAATCTAAACCAAAATATATTAGAATATTTAAAACATAAAACCAGAAAAATAGTCATTTTATACCTCAACCCCATTTTGTTGATAATCGGGTAGAGGTGGTAGTGGAGGTTGAATTTCAGGAGGTGTTTTTCCTGGCAAATCATTATAATATTCGGAGTCTTCACCCCAAGCACAATCATTTCCATTAAAAACAGGGTTTTCTAATCTGAAACAGAAGATTTCTAACATAAAAATACTGAAAATAAAGCAGATCTCTTTTAGATGATTCCAACAATCAAATATACAGATTCTATGCTAGTATTTAAGCTGAAAAAAAAAAAAAGGGTTTAATAACTAATAAATTTTTAAATAGATAATAAAAAATTATCTTTTTAACATTAAATATACATTAAAAATTTATTATAAATATTTAAACAACAAAGTCACTAAATTAAAAAAAGTATGAAGTAATATAAATATGATATTTGACATCTTTGGCTAGTAAATTTTAGCATCATCAGTTGCAATAGACATTGAGAATTAAATTATAGCAAATTCAGTAAAAGACAGTTGAAGGAGTGTTGTCAGAAATTTTTTTAAAGTGAATAAATATTCTTGTGTTATTATTTAAAAAAAACATCTCAATTATTTATTACAGAGAAAACAAACACACATATATTAGCACAAGAGGGCTATAGAAACAATGAAAAACGTTTACCTGACTAAATTTACAGAATTTTACTAATCTACAGCTACTAATTATATTAGTTTCCTGACTTTCAACCCACTGATAATCACTGTATATGTACAATAAACATTATTAAAAACATAATACATTATGAAATTTAATTTTAAAAAAAATGGAATGAACACCCTAAAAAAATTATTAAAATAGCATATTATATATCTTATATGTAAAGAAATACTGGAAATTTTTAAGTTTTACATAAATACTTTGTTTCTAAAACTGCATAAGAATTCCGAGAAACATTAAAACTATTCTTATAACACAAACAAACATGAATTAAATTATATTAACAGTAAAGGTTATCTTTGCTCATAAGTCTAAAGCAATTCAATAACTACTTAATGCCCTATGCATGAGTACCAGAATAGCACGTTGCAGCACAATATAAGAATAGTATCATTATATGTACTTGATAAATATGTATTTTAGCAAAGATTGAAACAAAAAAAACTGCCAAAATATTACTACACATTTTTTTAAACAAATCATAAAATATTAATTACTCAAATCAAAGACTTATAGTCATTTATAAAAGTATGAGTCAAGCATAAGTAGTCTTTTTTTTTAATTCCATTTATTTTTTTTTATTTCATTATTATTATAAATAATGAGAGGCATAATATACCAATTTATAGATAGTAACTAAGTAAAAATAACTACTGCTTGCCATTATATTTAGAATGTAAAAAATTACAAATAATAATAAATTATAAATTTCAAAATTGAAATATCAATTATTAAAATACTAAAGAAAAACACTTGGTTTAAAATAATCAATCCTGCTTTAAGTGTAATCCTTGTAAAAGTTTGAAATTTCTTCCTCAATTCTTAAACTATCTTTTTGAGCTGCCTTAAAGAATTTTAAACTTTTTGGCTCTGTTCCCTTTTTTGTTTTTAAACTTTCATTTAATTCCTCCCCCCCCCCTCCCCGTCTTTTCTTCTTACTTCATATTTAGCTCATGAATTCCTCACACTCAAAATAATATGTTTTGAAACTTGAAAATTATTTATTCTACTATTTACTTGAATACTACTGTCATACACAAATCTTGTGATATTGTCATAAACAATTCTTGCAATGAGTGCTTAAAGAATTGTAAGCAAATCTATAATTTTTTTAAATAATGACAAAAACATTGAAGATAAATTAATAAAAACATCACAAATTTAATAAGTAACACAATATATGAAAAAAATAATATGTTAAGTGGGATTATTATATCAAATAAAAATTTATAAAAGTTCTCCACATAATGTAAGCAACAAAAATCAGAAAAAAATTAGCATTGGAACTCATTCAATTGATAGGGAACTTCATAGAAGATTGCAAATTAACATGGAGTTCCTCTGGATGACTCACTATCATGAATTTTTTTCATTATTGCTCTCAAAAAAAGTTATCTATGACCATGTTAATAATGTGGAAATATCTCTGTTATAACCTTTCAACTACTTGCAAGTGTTGACGACATTTGAGATTGTTAATAGAAACATCACTTATATAAAACAAGCATTTCCTGTGCTTGAGTAGGCTACTAAACAGATAGATCTGGTTGTGAATGAAGGCAATAAATAAATAAAAATAATAAGTGTTCATTTAAAGAAGCATTGTTAAAAATCATGCTGCTTATTTAAAAACTTGATTTTCTCCACTTACAATTTATTAATTTTTTAATCTACTCTGAATATCTAATTGACACAGACCATAAAATTATACATAAAAATATAGTTTACTAACAGGGTTATAATTTTTTTAAAAGGGTTTTTGAAATCACATAATCGAAAAATCATATTTCTTATTTATAAGTTTGTCATAAGATTCTGTAGTAAACAACACTTTTAAAACAGTCCCTGGCAAAAAATGAAAAAAAACAAGCTAATGTTTTTAAAAGGAAGGTTTTGAGAAGTATGATGAGTGATATTTTGTTAATGGCCAAATGTTGAAAGCAGCATGGGATTATACAATTTTTTAAAAAATTTTAAACACTGTGCCTTACTTTACAGTTAAATAATAAATATACATAATTACAAATTTTTAAAGAAAATGGCAAAAAAATTACAGGGCAAATATATTAAGATGAAAAATAAAAGAACATACAAAGTTAATTAAAAGAAAGCAGGGCAAAGAATTTTTAATAGAGAGGAGATCAACAAATGGAGAGATAGTAAAGCTTATATAGTTTTTTTTTAAAGAAATACATACCCTAAACACACATCCATATATATACATATGCAAAAAAATAACAATACCTATCTGGAACTGTGATAGCCCGGGGTGTCTTTTTCAGATATTCTTTGAAACGTAGTTCAAAAGCTTGACCAATAGTAGTTATAACATCCTGAGCAAGACCTCCACCACATTCCAGCACAAAACATGCACGACCAAACCGACCATCCTTTGCTACATATGCAATAAAATCTAAAGTATCCTATAAAGCAAATTTTAATAACCAGTTAAAAACTAAATTTGTCGAAATAAAAAAAAATCTGCATTTTATTTCTTATAAAATATTGAATGAAATAATAAAATTAGTATTATCTGCAATCAATTGTATAATTATACACAATTTTAAATGTTACAATAAAACAAAATAGTATTAAGATTAAAATAATATACTATTTTTAAACTAAGCTTATTACTTCAAATGAAAAGTCTTTATAAAATTGCTATTTGTTGATAATATTTAGTTTTAATAAGTATTAATAAAAGAAAAAGATTTTTGAGTAACTATTGCAAAAGCTGTTTTTATAAATATTCAGAATGTAATTTAAATGTTAATTAAATGAAACACAGTGCAAGGTGTTAAAAAAATATGTAAATTTCTCACTTCAAAATATAATTATTCTTATAAACAGAAAAGTATATCAGAATAACTAAAATGTGAATTTCTTAAAAAGTTAAAAATATAAAGTAGTTAAAACTTACGGCATCTCCACCAGAAGCAAATGAAACATTTGGCATCTCATGATTAGCAATAATCTAAAAATAAAAAATAAAAAAAAATTAGAGGAAAAAAAGCAAGAAATAAAACAGTAAAAACAATTAAAAATGAAGTATAACACTAAAAACTGAATAAATGTTTAATTTGTTTGACACAACCAATTTGTACAAATTAGCAAGTTATAATTTAATTACCTCCACATAATCCGTGCTATTAATTTTTGGAGTAAAAACAAAACAAAAATTCTGTATAATCAGTAATACCTCAAAATGTGTGGATGACGTGTGTTTGTTCACTTATTTTCCTTGAATAACTTTTGAAATATTACATTCTGTTTTTGAATATCTGGTTTACAGGGAAAAAAACTTTTTCTGGTATCAAAATAATAGGACAAAATTAAAATAGTTAAATTAGAAATATGTATCAAAGAGTTGATTAAAAAAAGTATTCAATAGTCATATTTGATAAAAATATTTAAAAAAACAAGTATGCTCCCAGAAAGTATTTTTGAACCTTTTGTTTTTCTTCTTATCTCTTAAATTGTTACATAACATATATTTTATTTTTCCTTTAACATAAAAATATGGCTACTTTTTATCATCTTCATTTAGAAAAATAACGTTCTATTTTCACACAATCAAGGTTCCATCTATTATTTTTAGATAAAAGCACATCCCAGTGATGTCTTTCTGGAATAATTTTTTTCCCTATACTTTCAAGGAAATAAATTACTGCAGATCACACAGTGGCTTAATGTTTGTACAGAGAAATTTCTGAAGTTTAACTTATAATCCTAAAACTGTGAAAGAAATTTAAGTACATTTAATATAAATGAAAGAATACAGATTCGTTTGTTTGATTTAATGTAATTTGCTATTTATAATACTTATTTGAATACTAAATTTCAAAATAAATAAAATATAACCTACAAATGATTTATATTTTAAACTATTAAAAATAAACCAATGAGATTAAGAATCCAAGTACTCTAAAAAATATTAAATAGCAAAATTAGATGTTAATAAATTAAAACAACAAATTTTAGAATTAATAATTTATCATGACATCATGAATGATATTATAAATACTCATATTTATTGTTATTATCTATCATTTTTTTTTATTATTATACATAATAAAAATTATTAGTAGGTTATAAATATAATTTAGTCATGAATTTTGTTAAAAACTTAAATAAATTTTTAACAACATACCTCTCCAGACTCCATTACAGTTAAAGTCATGTATGAACTTGTGATAACTAAATTAACATTCGATCCAGCATAATCCATGTTAGGTTTCTCAGCTAGCATACGTGTAATTCGTTTATCTATCTGCAATTGTATGAAGTATACATATTGTTAAACCATACTGCAATTTCAATAAACATATTCTAATTAACATTGTAATTTTATTAACCTTAAATATAATTGATTAATTATACACAAAAATAATATTTAAAAATTTATAACTATAATATTTCCTTAAAATGAATGCTTATGAATTTATGAAAAATATCCATAAAGCCATTAATTTTGAATTATATAATGTTAAAAGCAAACATTCTTTAATACCATATGATTCTACAATATAATAGCATAATTAACAAGCTATAAAAGAATTTACTTTGAAACAGTCTTATAACATAGCTAACAGTTATATCCTAAATATGTAAAACAGAAAATTAGGGACAATTAGGAGGGATTAAACAAATCATATACTCTTCTTCAAATAAATACAGGGTCATTCAAACTTCAAACTAAATCATCTGATTTCAAATTCCATATTTTCAAAAGCAAATAACACAGAATAATAAGTAATGTATGAATGCAAAGAAAAAATATAGAAGCTGTATATTGTGAACAATAGATAGCACTCATATTTTTCCACGAAGCTATTACATGAAGATGTTTAAGAAGCATTTTAGTAGCATAAGAGAGGGGCCTGATAACTGAGTGACTAGCGCTCGATGCCATAGGTTTTGGGTTCGAGTCTCGGCGGCGACATGGATGTTTGCAAAGGTTCGGAATCCACTTTAAACTATAGATCTGTCTCATTTGACTGTTGAACGTTGTGGAGGTAGAGTTACTTGAGTCCATAGCATATCTTCAAACTACACATGTCCCTGGATTGTGCTAAATAAGTAACAGCGTTTGCGGTGCAGGTCAAACAATATGCCTTCTTCAAGGCTAATTTGTATTGAGCTGCTCACAGGAAAATGGTCAATACTAGCCAGTACCTTGTTGTAATTTAAAATAAAAGTAGCATAAGAGCTGATGGCATCTGAAGAGCACAGATGTGTGTTGATTGAGCGATGTGGTTCTATTATCACTGTTCAGCATGATTTTTGTAAAAATTACTGAATTAATCTACCTATGGCTCAGACATCCATTGCTCTCCAACTGATGAAACCAGACCATAACTGAATTAATCCCACCTATGGCTGAATTAATCCACCTATGGCTGGTATCCTCAGTTGGGGAGAACAATGGATGCATTTTTAAAGGGAAAAGTGAAAAATGGAAAATGTTGAACGAGCGAGAGGCACTTTCTACAAAGCCCAAGGAAATTTACTATTTGTACCAGCTGAAAACTGGGCAATCCTCAACCTACTGTCTAGTGAATATTAAAGCAAAAACTGTGTTACGAGCCAAACAAATTGCAATCCTTGCAAGCACTAAGACCTAGTCATAACAAACTACAATTGAATTATCTCCACTATGGAAATGAATAATGTTTGCAATGGATTTGTTTTCAGTGATGGGCCATATTCCATTTGAGTGGACAAGTTAACAGTCATATTGTGCACATTTGGAGCTTCACAAATCCTCACCTTTGGATGGAACATGAATAGGACTCACCAAAAGTGATAAATTTTTGTGTGATGTCCATATCAAAGATTTACGGACCATTCTTTTTTGTGGAAAAACAGTTAACTAGCAGCATCTATTTGATATGTTGCAAATCTGGCCTTTCCCCAAGATAAAGGAAGATCTATCCAACTTTGTTTTCCAACAATATGGGACGACATCCCACTGGGCTATAGAGGCTCTCATTTTCTTAACACAGAGCTGTCTCATAAGTGAATTGGTCACAATGGACCAGATGACTTGATGTTACACAGCTGGCCACCTAGGCTGATAATTAGGCCCCCTAATTACCTGATATGACCCATGCAATTTCTTCCTTTGGGGGTTTGTAAAAGATAAAGCGTATGTGCCATCATTACTTACAAATTTATGTTAACTTAAACAATGCATTTCTGCTGCTATACATTCAATTACTAGTGACACTTTACAACATGTTCAGCAGAAATTTAAAAAAATACTTGTTTTCCTTTGTATTCATGTATTACTTATTATTCTATGTAATTTATTTTTTAAAATATGGAATTTTGAAATCGGATGATTCATTTTGAATAATCCTGTATTTTAAAAATTTTTGCAATGGTATTCCTTTTGCATTCCAATAACATTGTATCAAGTTAGCACAGTTACCTACTGACAAATTATTTCAACTGTTTGCATATCATTCAATCATTAAATAACATTTATACTCAAATGTTTTCATCCTACATAAAGGAAAAATAAAGTTTTTACTGAATGAATTGCTACATAGTTTATTATGTAGCAATGTAATTTCTTTTTATATTATTCCTTACATCTAACTATGAAACTCCCTTTCATAAAATTCAAGAAATATGCAAAACAAATATGAAACCATAATAACTTAAAATTAACTATTTAATAGTTCCCGCCTCCCCACCCCACCCCCCAAAAAACAAATTTGTCACTTAATATACAATGAAAATTATATTTTAAGAATGGAAACTGAAAATTTCTTAAATATCACAAGTTGCAATTTTAGTATAAGGACACACAGTAAAGAACAAAACATTATTTACCTTTCTTTTTTTATCAATAGTTTTTAATCCAGCAGTTTCACAAACTTTGTTAATACATTCCCTATTGAAGAAAACAATTTTTTAATTTACATTATATATAACAGATAAAAAATTAGCACCAAAAAATCTTCAATTCTAGTGCATAAAAAATTCTTTTATTGAAATATATTAAATGCAGTAGCCTTAAATTATATTTTGCATGTCAGGAGATAAAAGAATAATATAATGAAGAAGCTAATTAAGTTAAAATTTATCCAGGTTATATTAAAAGTGGTAAACTTGTAATTACAAAATGTAGAACTTGAAAGTAAGAGATACACTCAAGAGCCAAAACATTATGACCACTCCTACATTTTGCGAGGAACTCGCCTGGATGACGTGGAAGGCACGTGATCAGGTGGAAGTGGTATTTAACTGGTGGTATTAATCCATGCCAAGGCGGGTTGAAGCTGTGTTACGAGCCAAAGGTGGGCCAGCTCGTTATTGACAGGTGGTCATAATGTTTTGGCTCTTGAGTGTGTGTATTTTGAATTAACAATTTTAAAAAGATAATTACTCTTATCTACTATAGATTAATTTTCACTCATGTTAGCATTAATACAAAGGCCTTAAATTTATGTTGATGTAAAAAAAAACATTATTACATTAAACAACACCCCCCCTCCAAAAACTTGTAATTAACTTTCAATTGAAGCTCTAAAGTGCATTATTTGAATTTCTGTTATATGATTTGAACTTAATCTTTGTAAGCAATATAGGCCTCCTTTTCTATCATATTAACTACTTCTTTTGTAATTTTCTTTCAGACTAGTTTTCCTAAGAAAAATGCAAAATGTAGAAATGTATTTTATAATGAGGTTCAGCATAATGTGCAGTTACTATATAACAAACATTAATGACTTTAGGTAAAATAATAAAAATTTCAATTTTAAATATATATTTTCCAAAATCTCACTATGTTTATCAAAATAATGGAGACACCTGTGAATACAAATGACATTTAAGAAAGCACTTCATAAGCATTAAAATGTAATTACCAGTTGTTTTTCTTAATATAAAAATTATATATAATGGTTGTTTAAGGTAGCTTTAGTGAATTGTATATGGCTTGAATTTTTATCAAAATCTTAAAATATCAGACTTCACAGACTTACAAAGAGGCCAAATTTTAGAAGCCCTATTAGCTCGAGCAACCATGTCCAAAACATCCCAGTTTTAAGATGCCTCTAGAGCAGGGGTCGGCAACCTTTTGAGTCGGAAGAGCCAAAAATGGCAATTTACAAAATTTCAAGTTTTTAAAGAGCCACAAAATTTTTTCTTGCCAATAGTAAATAACAGGTAGGCTGACACATAGATGGCGCTGCTAGTACTAAATCCATATGAGTTTTAGTTAGCCCTAACCTTCAAAAAAACAAGTGTATAAATTTGATAGCTGTTGCGCTATTAGTATGTGAATTATAGCATTTTTAATGAAGTTATAGCATTTTTAGTGTTCATCAAGTGCAGTCTACTCGACTGACTGTCGATTGGACTCCGGTGTGAAATGATGGAGCCATGTTTCATCCATTGTCACATATCGACGCAAAAATTCGGGTTTATTACGATTGAACAGCTCCAAACACTGCTTAGAATCATCAATTGGTTGTTGTTTTCAGTCGATTGTGAGCTCGCGCGGCACCCACTTTGAACAGAGCTTTTGCATATCCAAATATTCATTCACGATATGTCTAACACGTTCCTTTGATATCTTTATGGTCTCAGCTATCTCAATCAACTTCACTTTACGGTTATCAGAAATTGCTTTGTGGACTTTTTTGATGTTTTCGTCGGTAACAGAATCTTTGGGGCGTCCACTGCGAGCATCGTCCTCGGTGCTCATTTCGCCTCGTTTAAATTTAGCAAACCACTTCTCTATGGTTGATTTTCCTGGTGCAAAGTCCTAATAATGTTTATCAAGCCAAGCCTTGGCTTCAATAGTATTTTTTTTCACC
Source organism: Caerostris darwini (assembly GCA_021605075.1). Lineage (NCBI taxonomy): Eukaryota > Metazoa > Arthropoda > Arachnida > Araneae > Araneidae > Caerostris > Caerostris darwini. Next base: position 50,990 of record BPLQ01014468.1, on the reverse strand, counting down.
AAACAGCAATGCTTTATTAGCACACACGAAATTCCTTTTTATCCATTTTTTCAAACTAACAAAAGTTGCTTCACTAAAAATGCTATAACTCACATACTAATAGTGCAATAGCTGTCAAATTTATACACGTGTCTTTTGAAGGTTAGCGCTAACTAAAACTCATATGGATTTAATACTAGTAGCGCCGATTTAATAATAATAGCACACCTGTTAGTACTCGCATAAATAAAAATTTTTGATAAAAAAAAAAATAATCTATTTATTCATAAGAAAACATATCTATTTATTCATAATATCATTCTATTTATTAATTATTAGATAATTACTTATTATTTAAGTAAAAAATTAAAACAATTAAACATTTACTTACAACACTAACTTGTACTTCAATAACAAACAATTGAGCAAACAAATTCAATGGGAGCGATGGCTTTGCATGGTTATTCAAGTAGAAAATTTAAACTTTACTAAACAATGTAATTTGTACTTAAAATAAAAAAAACAATAACATACATTTGAGTAAACAAATTCAATGGGAGCATGGCTTTGCATGGTTTTAGATTAGCATAGGTTATTTGCGTATGGAACTAAAGAGCCGCAGTTTCACATCCACAGAGCCGCATGCGGCTCGCAAGCCGCAGGTTGCCGACCCCTGCTCTAGAGGTATGGTGTCTAAAGTCATGAAAGCATGCACACAGTAAGGCAAAATAGTGCACAGAATGAAAATCTGCATGAAAGAGACAAATGGATAAAAAGAAAGTATTGAAGCAGATTGATGTTTAAAAAGAAAACAACTGCAGTCAAAGTAACGGCAGAACGTAATCAACATCTGGTTTCTCCACTGTCAATAATTAGTTAGGAGGACCTTAATAAACACGATATTTACAGCAAAACAACAATTCTCAAGTCATCTGTCACAAATGTTAAAGCAAAATATTGTTTACAGTGGTGCCACAACCACAAAACCTGGTTGATTGATAAGTGGAAAAATGTTGATGATCGGATAAATTATCTTTCACACCAGGTGCATGTTTGGAGAACATCTGCACCAGCTTGATTATCTCCTACCATTGGTCAAGCATAGAGGTAGATCTATCATTGTACAGACAACCATGGCATGGTTTTCTGCTGAACCAATCGTAATATTGAAAGGAACAATTGAACATAATACAAAAATTTTATACATTTTATTGTAGAAATAACTCTTACTAAAAACAAAACAAAAAAAAAATTCTCAAATAAGTAAATTCTGTTTTGATTACTTTGACTAAATGGAATAAATATGATTAAACTGGAAATTATGAATTTAAAATCAAATTATACATTTTCTAAAAAAAATTATTCTCATTTTCTCAATTATAAAAATAATATCAATATTTATTGTCATATAATTAAATTTCATTTATAACTGCCTTTTGATTGACACACACACAAAACAAGAACTTCATAGATACAATTGTTTACAGTTATTTTAAATTTATAAATGAAAAAATATTACAAATAACATAATAAGTAAAACAGATGATGGAAAAATCTTCAATATACTGATAAATTTGTGAAAGATTTACTTACTTGGCAATTTGTGATCTAAAATCAAAATCCAGACTTTTCATAGAAGTATTAACCTCTAAGCAGCCAATATACTGAAATAGAAAAAAAATTATAATTTATATCCATAATGAAAAAAAACCCGTTTAGTTTTAATAATTTTATAGAAGTCTTTGAAAGAAAGTGCTATAATAATAAATTCATTAAAATTACATCAAAATCAGACAAAAATTATAATTTTAAGAGTAACAAGGGCATGTTTTTTGGTAATTACAATTATATTATAAATGATCATCATTTCATAAATTAATAATTAAAGGAAATTCATGAATTGCTTTTTTCATGAACTGCTTATTATTTTTTTTTCACGAATTGGTTTTTATTTTTATAAGTTTAGTAATAGAAGAATATATTAATTTCTACCATTTTTTAAAATAAAAGGAAATAAAGTTCGAAACAGAAAAAAAAGTCACATTCAATTACAAATATTTCTAAATTCAGAAATCAGTTTCATAAATTTCCATTTATCATGTGCAAATTTATTTCATCATTTATTTTTCCCAATCATACTTTAATACATGGTAACAATACATCATTAAAAGCTCTTAGATAATCCTTTCTCCTTATACCATGTTTTGAAAACTTATTTAAATGAAAATTTAGCATTATGTAATAGATATTTCTCAAATTTAATAAATAATACTAGTCATTATTTGTTACTTTTTAGCTAGCCTAAATGACTTTTACACCAAATTGAAATTTCGTCAAATATTCATGCCAATAATTTTACTGTGAGACATGATTGTTGTCGTTCACAATGAGTAAGTCAGAAAAAGAATTTAAAAATTTAAAAAGCAATATATTATATTTTAATTAATTGAAAGTCATGCAAATAATTAATAATAATAATAATAATAATAATAAAATAGATAAATAAAAATCTTATCACAATAATATGAATAAAAATAGTAATGAAGAATGATAATGATGATGAGAATAGATATGAATAAGAAAAACATCATTATTAAATAAATAAAAGCCAAAATTAGTAATGATAACAGTAGTAAAAGATATGAATAATGATAATAGGAATATCAATACCATTAAAAAGTACGTAAAATAGAAATTCTAAGTAGAAATTTTGCTTATTTCTTCTTCAACCAACTTGGCAAAACAGTTAAAAAAATAAACAATACATGTGAAATTATATATCCTTCAAAATTGTCAAATTAAATTCCTTTATTATTATTTTTTATTATTATTATTTTGTGCAGAGTACGAATTAAATTAAATAAGAATACAAATATCCCACTATGATTTATTGCATTATGTTTCACTACACTACAGCACTAAACCATTTGGATATAGCATATGTCCCAGTATGATATTCTATAAGATATCTGCTGCTCCTTCTTCCAATTTGACATGGCTCCCAACAGAAGTCATTATGTTGAAGAGCATAAAGGTTAACAAAATAGACAATGCTATAGGTACACAGCTCTTCTGAGAACCTTGGCGGAAAACAATTGGCAGAAAATAGCAATTCACCAACCATGAAAATTCCATGCTAACTCAATAAAACAGGTAGTATCTGCTCAGATACTTATTATAAAATGTCCTATTAAGATAACTCCAGCTCTGATTCTACTGATAACAAGTATGTTTACCAAGCAAATGTTGAAATGATTCTAATTGGAGGCAATTACTCTAATTCTTATCAAACTACCTCCAGTGATAGTTTGCCAACCAGAAAACATTGAAGAACTTGTCACAGTCATCGACTAAGAATTTAGCAGTCTCGTCACTATGAAGCTATCAGGAGAATACCTGAAATGCATTCTAGTGACCACGACACAGACAATGCATTAATCAATTTTTTAAGAGGAAAAAAGGTGGACTATTTTACCATCACTCCAAAGAAAAATGACCAATAAAACCAATACTGAAGGTCACCATTAGACTCCTTTAAGAGTGACATTATAGAAGCACTCAACAAGCTAGGTTTCATCACAGTGAACATAAAACAGTTAAAATCAAGAAGAAAACATGGATTATTATAAGACAGAAAAGTACATAAGGAGCTTATCTGTTATATGAATCAGCCAGTATGAGAAATTTCATGTTCCAAGAAACAGAAATGCCAGATCACCCTTCCCAAAAGTAAGAGAACTTGAAACTCGTTTGTCAGGATAAAAATATGTAACAGAAAACTAGAAGCTACACAATGCTTCACATATAATTACTTCTATTATGAAAGTTATAACTTTGGGACACAACTAACTTGCCTAAAATGTGATGGATCACACTTCATTAAATAGATATAATGTCTAATTTATGTTTGCTAAGGCAAATTTTTAGAATGAATAAAAAAAAAAAAAAAAAAAAAGAAAAATCTTTAATCTTCAAAAAACATTATAACTTCTTTATTAACATGTTATGTGAAATATTGAAAATTCAATGCTGAATAGCATGTTTCACCAGAAATTCATTTTACTTGCTGCATTTTCCTTAAATTTTGTAATCAGCATATGGTGGTTTTGTGGCTTTATTATGCCATATTAGTGCTGGTGAAGGAAATATGCAATTCCTCTATGAAATTATACTTATGATTAACTTCAAAATATTCATAACAAACATCTCTCATCACTTTTATATAACAGTCCAAATAAATCACACTATTATCTGCAATGTTTCTCACACAATTGTTACTATTATAAGTATTCTAGCTGAACAGTAGGAAATAGTCACTAGGAAACATTCCTTGCTTTACCAACAGAAACCTCCGAAACCCTACTGTAGAGGAACACTTAGAATTGTTTTTTCTATTCAGAGACATCTATTTCAACAATTCCTTCTATTGCTTCAATTTTAATTTTCAGTTATGAAATTAAAAATTTGATTAATCCCAAAATAGAATTTAAAAAAAAAAAAAAAAAAAAAATCATTCAATGGAAATCACAAACTTTTGATTTATAGCATGTGTTACTTTGAACAGCAATTCCCTCTGGTGTACAAAATAATTGGCAGTATTCCATTTGACAAAAAAAAGTGGTACAGGCATCCTATTATTTAATAAATAATTCAATCACATTCATCACTACATCAACATTATGATCACAAGCTAAAAATTCTAATATTGCAAAAATTTTAACAATTTAAGTTATTACAAAAAAACCTATAATCTTTCTTGGCTGATTTTATCTATCATCTTTGATTAATTCAAAATATTATAGACATCTAAAACATGAACATCAATCATTACTGACCCACCATGTAACTACATTATTGACAACACCTAAAATTTCATCAACATAGCTAAAACATTTTCAATATTTTGTTAAAACAATTTTTCTTAAATTTTAAAATAACTTACATTCCAACAAAAAAATTTCAACTTTGTCTTCCATTTTTTTTTTTTTTTTTTTTTTAATGCATACACTTTGTGAATGCCATAAACCACATACCAGAAAATTTCAAGTTTAAACATCAAAAAATATCACAAAATATTTTATAACTGATACTTTAAAAATATATTCAGTAAAGATATCTTACCCGGATACCATATTTTACTCCGCCATATGTAACTTGAGAATCTGGATGCAGCCAACCTCTGGGTGGTTTATTTATAAGACTTCCATTTTTTGACCATTCACTTGGCATTCCAGATTCACCCAAAACAGGTTGAACATTAGAAGACCACTGAATACGCACCTTTGGCATGCTCAATAAGGGTAAAAGTTATATAGATATTTCTTTTTCAAATCCTCACTGTGAGTAAGCATTCTACACTGAAAAATTTATAAATCAAGTTATTATAAGCATATAGCATTTTATGAAATGGTTAATTCTCAGAACTAGTCCATCTACTATAAGAACTATTTAACAGCTATAGTTTGGGAATACATTAATAGCAATGGAAAAAGACTTAAAAATTTGTGAGCTATTATTTGAAATTTTACTACATTTCATCAAAAAAAAAAAAAAAAAAAAAAAAAAAAAACATGCAAATGCATAGATATTGCAATCATAAATATTTAAATAATGATTGGAAAAAAATTTGAATTTTAGCATTTTTCAAACATTTAACAATTTATTAACTTTCCTTTATGCATCCCTTCTTAACTGCTCACTGGCTTGAGACCACTTATTATTTTCAATGAAAAATATCAACATCAACAGACAAGAATTACTATACAAGAACCAAATGTATTTTTTTCTTTTGGCACTTGTAAATATATTTTTAAAAATCACACTTTCAATTCATTTTGTTTCACAAATGTGTAAGGCATCAACAATGATTAAACACGGAAGCTACTTAATATTTTGGAATAAACCTTTTTTATTTTTCTCATATAAACTAATTTTAAGCATGCCATCAAACTTATATTTAATTCAATTACTCAGCATGTTATTCAATTATACAAATTAGACATTTATTTCCCCTTAAATCATTTTTGGCCACCTCATTTGAATAAAATTTCAGATCTATTTCTTTGTAATGGAAAATTAATAATAATCCAACCAAATGAAATCTGGAAAATTATAATGCCAATTATTACCTAGAAATGAATTATTTTCCAGTCATAGCTTCAGAGAAGTAAGGTGGTGTACTGTCATGACAGAAAAGAACTTCTATGTGAAAATCATTTTTTTTTTTTTTTTTAACTTTTGTTACTTGATTTTGTAGCAGTTCAATTAATGTAGTAGTGTCATCCTTTTATAAATAATTAATAATCAACTGAATTCCAGAAAGTCACAATAACCTTTTCAACAGAAGGAAAGGCTCTATGCTTGCCTTGAACTATTCCTCAGTCACAAGCATGTACCCATATTTTATCTGTACATATTACCCAAATTGTATGGACAAAACAATAATTAAAGTTTTATGGATTTCATTAAAACAGCTATAAATCATTCTAGAAGAACATCATATAACTTAATTTTTGGCCAATAACATATTGCGAGAAATCACAACACCTGTAAAAATTGCCTAATAAAATCTTGTATTAAAATATTGATGCAAAATATTATGTACTCATTCAATCACCACAATCACAATAATAGCACCTTTACTTTTCTATTTACTAAATTATTTCAACAATGATGTGTGCAGTAATAATAACTTAATTAGTGTATCCAGAATATTCATCCTCACCATGTACACTCAACAGTTAATTTGACTACCATAAAGTAATGTTCCATTAACAGATGACATTCTATTTCATGCATTTTATAGAAATCACTCAATTTACTAATTCAAATGTATATGAAACATACAAGGATGGGCTGATTTGAATAACACTTGTTGTGCTCCTGCAAGAGATACAACAACTGAAAATAACCTTGATACACATGTGGTGGACCTCTTCAACTTGGTATAAACTTTTCAAACTACATTTGAACACCATTAGCATAATTAAAAAAGACTAAATGTTAAGAACGAAAGTTAAGCATAAAACAAATTTTGTAAATATTTTAGTTGATCTATATTCCCAATTAAAGACATAGGAAATATTTGCAATACAAAATTAAATTGTTTCTTAAATTCAATATAAAAATTTGATATTAATAAAAAGAAAAAAAAGACTAAAGCAAAATGTTATAGTTTAATAACTAAAAACTGAATTAGATTATTAAAAAAGAGGCATGTGGTTGTATTACAACTATTCCGAAATCATAAATAAATAGTTACTATTTATAGAGTAGACAGCTTAATCATTAGGCATAAAGATTATATAATGAATTTTGGCAATAATGAAAGTAAGGCAATAAAATTGATGTAACTTGAAATAACAATATATACTTATATATATACTACACAGCAATAAACATATATAAAAATCTTGAAATCAAATTTTTTTTAAATTAATAATTAAATTATAAATACCAGTTGTAAATCAGAATAGTTTTGTAGCTTTTTTAATTAAAAAGAAAAAGATATATCAATTTATTATCTTAATTAATTTTATCTTATTAAACATGTCAATTTATTATCTTTTACTTTAGTGACATGTACAAAATAAAATAGAGCAATTTATTCCAATAACAAATGATATCTTGTGAAACAGAAACAAGCTGTATGCTCTGGGGATTTAATGAATACTTCCATAATAAACAAATACATCAAAGTTGTTTTAATAAAATAGAAAACAATGGAATTTTTAAGCATGGACATTTTTGATGAGCAGAAACTATATTTTTAAATATTTATATACTTGAAATTTAAAAAAAATCACAAATGTTTCAAAAGCTTTTCATGACTACTCTGAAAGCAACACATTAACATACTTGGTTTTACAACATTATAGAAATCTGCCTTCATTTATTTCAACATTGTAATTTGATGGAAATTTTTATTCATTCACATGACTTCATTTTATAAAATCGCAACAGAGTTATTTGTGGCAGAACAGAAAAGTTTTAAGATGCAATAAACACATTTTTATTATGTGAAATTTGAAGCAATATTTGGATTAGTAAATTCGTTTATTATAATAAAAATAATGAAGAAAACAGTTACAACTGACAGACACGAGCTGTATAATGTGTTTTGGATTATTTCTTAAAATAAATGTAAAGAAATGTTTACGACAATTATTTAATTATAACTTTAAAACTATTTCAAAAATATACTATTACATTAAGTAAAATTGATAAGCTGACTGGATTGTGTATTGAATTAAAAATAATAAAAGAAATCATTATAATTTACCTGAATTAGTACAAATTAATAAGTGGTTAATTTGATTCTGTTAAGATGTTTGAATAATTATATTTATTTGAGTGTTCTCTATCAAATTTTAATTATTTCATGGATACAAGTCTGACAGCGAAGCAACCAATCGCAGGCTGAGACTAGTTTTTCATACTTGTTTGGTGGCTTTGTGGTTTCACATCCGAATTCCTTTAACATTTTGTTATTATTATAATTTTGTGAGTAATTTCTGAGATCATGCGTGGCTATCATTATGCAATATATTATTTAATGAAAATTTACAGAAATTTAAAATACAAAAACTTTAAAATTATATTAATAAAAGAATTAATTAGAATTTTATATTCTATATATTTTGGCAACACTTAATTTTTAAAACTAAGAAGTTTTATGATTTTGTAAATAAACTCTTAACGTAGTTTCGCTTTCATGTTGGTAATTTTTTTATTTAGCCAAAGTTTAATTTACTGCAAATCAGGAATTTTCTGTGTAGTAATATTTAATTAATAATTTTTTTAAATCTTATAAATATGGATGCTAATGAAATAAATGGAGTGTTTCAAGAATTGTCTGGTATCCCAGCTGACCCACCGGTTAAACGGGAACAATGCTATCGCTGCAGGTTTTACAAAAATTTAATTATAAATTTTAAATGTCTTAAAAATTTATAAAAAATAATTTATTATTTTGTCGTAATAAAAAGTGTAGACGTAAAAAGTACACATTGATAATACACGAGCATCATTTGATATTTAAAATTAGTTTTTTGGAATTGATTTAGAACATTGGAATAGTTTTTAAAAATGTTAGTGTGTGATAGTTAATAAACATTTCTTCAAACACGAATTTTATTTGTTAGAGAAAAATATTAAAGAGTAATTTTTTTATGGAAAAAATGACGAAATGATGACATAGAGATTAAAGAAAAGATTTTAAGAATAATAAACTCCAAATAAGAAAAAATTGTTCAAAAATAAATGAATAAAAGATAATTTCTTAAATTTATAGGATTTAAAAAATTTCTTGATGCGTCTTTATTATTACAACTCTTATATGTTAAAAGTTCCAAGATAATTGCCAATTTTTCTTCTGATGGGTAGACGGTTATTAACTGAGATTTAATGGTGTTTGCAGTTTATGTAGCTGAAATAATAATAAGAAAATATCAATTTTCTTTCATACACATAAGGGATTTTGATAGTTCGCAAAGAAAAATCTTGTGTTATTCTCGAAATTCATTACAGATGTTCATGCATAGATATATATTTTAAAATTTATAAAAAATTAATTATTTCTAATTATGAATTAAATTTAGTCTCATGCAAGTGATTGTCATTCTTATAAATTGGGGGACAGATTTACTGTTGTATGTAAATATGTGTACTCTATAGTAATTTTTTTTTTTTTTTTTTTTTTTTTTTTTTTTTTTTTTTTACATCTTACTTATGAATTGAATTTTGAATAAACTTTATTTATCCAACTTATTATTATTTTTACAATTTCATTTGGATTTAATCTCCTATCATCTGTGTTTACTCATATGGTATAAGAGCTGCCCTATTCTATAGTTACTTAAATCCCATCCACATTTAATACCTCATATTGTAGGGATAATTTAAGAATAACTGGAAATAATATTTCATAAATCTTTTAATAAAGAGCAGCAAGTAATATAGAACATTTTTAGTTATTTTTAAGGAACTTTATATGTTAAATTTTCCTAGCTAAATTTTTAATGAAATTTAAAATCTTAAAAGTTCAGCTAAAAAAAATTAAATGTTTAATATTATAATAGTTGATACAGTCATTTATTTATATTATATATTTATTAATGATACCATGCTTACTTTCATTTTTATCATTCAAGTTATAGTCAGTCAAATGAAGACCAAAAATTTTTAAGAATGCTTATAAATTGTCAATATAGTGGCTAGTAGCGTAAGATATCTCCACTATATCTAGAGTTCAGGATAACAAATGTTATCACAGTAAATTGTCGTTTCATTTGACACATGTACCAGAAAAGAACAACTTTCTATTATAAGATTTTGATAGGTAAAAGTGTAAAACCTCTTAAATTTCAAGGTCAAATAAAGGCACAGTGTGAAATTTGAGAATTATGTCTGCATGATGACATGACATGTTTGTCACAGCAGAAAGTATATAAATAGAGTAGGAATACATAAATTAGTATAGTATCTGTGAAGCATGCTCCTCCTGCATCAAGTACACTGACTTTGGGTGCAAGAGAACATTTCACCTATTGAACTATCAATGACAAAAAATTTACTAATGATTGTTTAGGAAATAATCACGAATATGAGCTTAAATCAATTCAGCATATTATATTATTTATAATGTTCTGTATTTTTTAAAAGGGCTTGATGATAACCATTAGGTTAGCATAAAAATTGAGATATTCTTAACTTTTGTAGTGCTTTAAACAAGAACACTAGTACATGCTAAAAACGAAGACAAAGAGCACATAGTTTGTGTCATTCTTCATTACCAAAAGAAAGTTCTGGTGCCTACCATCTGCAAAGAAAATAGCACTTACTTTCTTCTGTGACTTAAAAATTTTCATTTGAAGCACTTCATGCCTAGAGGCAACATAGTCACTTATTCATTCATGTTGAGCTTCACTCTGCCACATCTTTTTTACTCTCTCATTCAGAGTGATTATTGCATGTTGAGAATACTTAAGGAGACACTAATGGGAATAAGTTCTAATCAGATGTAGAATTAGATCAAGTACATCTAACCTGTCTGTTCAGATATAGTTAAAAAATTTTATTTCCAGTGGAAACCAGGCTCTTTATAAGTATTAGAAGTTTTTAGTGAAAATTAAGCTCATATGTTTATCATTTATTCAATCTTCAAAAATCTTTTTAAGGTCTTCATATACATGATAGAAATTTACTATAAAAAATTAGCAATGTTGATGTAATTGTAATGATAATTTTTTTTATTATTATTTGGAGTAAAATCTGACAGATACAGCATTTTACTGATCAGATAATTTAATGTTGGGAAAATTATATTATTAATTTTATAATGTTGACTAAAGAAATAAACCCTTTAAATTTAATTTGTGCTTTGCTTATGAATAAAAATTGGCTGAATGTTTTGTTTAGGAGGCCATTGACAGTATGCTGGTGCCCTTTCCTTCCAAGAGAACCTCTGCAAGTGAAGTGTTCAATTGTTATTCTTCAACATCCTGGAGAGGTAAATAAATTTTTATTAAATTCAATTGTTGGTTAGAATAATATATTCTATCCATATAAAATATAAATTCTGTAAATATTTTCTAATAAGGATTCAAATAAATTCATGTCAGAACCATACAAAATGCTGTTACGATGTAGGTTTTAAAACTTTAGTTAAAATATATATTTTAATACATCAATCAAATTATTAATTGTCTAATTAATATTTTATTTGAGAATAAATTGTTAATGATTCCTCCATAAACATTTTTATAGGTGGTGATGAATATCACATAATTAGTAGTATTATGGTGATCTGTTTAACATTATTAATTTTGATTTGATTGATTTATATTCATTTATTAACTGCTTTATCTCAAATTATCTAATTGGGCTTGATAAAAATATAATTTAAAAAAGAAATGTCTTGCATAAAAGTACTTAAATGTCTTACAACAAATACAAATTCTTAAACAAAAGAGCATTAAAAAGTCATTTGTTCCAAAAATCACCAGCAACTGCTATTGATTAAAATATTATAAGGAGACGAAAAACTTCAATGAAAAATGTTGTAACGTTGATTATCTGTTTTCAATTTTCCTGATTAATAACCTGCTCTATTTATTATTATATTAAGAAGAGAAACTAGGTAAAATGTAAAAAACAATGAGTATTTAAAAAACAGGAAGATTTTGACTTAATGGATATATTGCAGGACTCACAGTTTAGTTTTTAGTTTTACGGCATGCCTGTCATTTAGGTAAAAAATTCATGAGGAAATACAATAAAACCAAAATTGAACTGGAGTTTATTTCCTTGTTTTTCATGTACCTTACACTGGAATAAGATGTGCTCCAGCTTCTTAAATCATTGTAGCATGGGCATATTGACGAAGTAATCGAGCCAAATTTACAGAATCTATCTCTCAGTAGATAAGATCTGGTGTGAAAACATGATAAAATGACATCCACTTTCCTATTCTGAGGGGTTAGATGGTGTTTAGGTGTATTAGTTTTCAGATAAGAAACAACAAACATTTGAAAACTGTCAAGCATTTGCTGTTCTGCCATATCTCTCCTACTTTGCCATATATTACCTCTTTTTTTTTTTTTTTTTTTTATGAGTAATGATGTTTTCCAGCTATAATAGATGTAAGATTAGATTACCCAATGCTGCTATTGCAAGAGAGTCAATTAGCTTGTTTTCTGTAAATTTAACATGACCAAGAGCTTAAACAAAAGCGATAGAGTGTGTTTGCTGCCTTTGAAATTAGATGGCTCAATAATTTTATCATCCATGTAGATTGAAAACTACTTTTTTGATTGCTTGAAGTACAGAAAGGCTATCTGATAATATATTATAATCTTGAGCTAATAAAAGTTCATAAGATAAAATAAGCAATAAGATAAGTTTAAACTATAAAAGAGCCTCACCAAAATAGTACTTGCAAAAACATCTCTGTAACTTTTTAAATAATGAGAAGATTTAGAAACATCAGAGATGCAAATGATTTTATCTTTCCAATGTTGTTCCTTATGATGCTCAAAAATATTTTTAATCAAGTACACTGGTAATCATTTATTTTGGTAGCTAAAATCAATAAAGTGATTTAAGGATTCTGTGGCAAAGAAATCACAATCTCATTTTCTTCTTTTAAATTTCTCTTCACAGATAAATTTCTTTTCAGAAATCACAATCTCATTTTCTTCTTTTAAGTTTTGGTAATAGGACATTAATAGTAACAGATGATTGTTACTGTATTGCTTACATTACCATTGTGATAAAGGATGTGATATGTGAAATATGTTGGTTTCACCAGCAGTTCATACAATTCCTTTTTCAGTGATTGCTTTTTTTTCTTCCTTATTTACCTAGAAGGAAGCTAAAAATAGCACTGTGTAAAATATTTTAAGGTGTCGTGGGTGAGTTATTGCACTTTAATGGAATAAGTTTATTATTTTTTTTTTTTTTTTAGTGGTAGTGTAGGCAGGATTCTATAAATGAGAGATAGTATATGTTTTTGAATTTTAAAAATTTATTTTGTTGTTTGCATTGCCTGCAGCTTTATGAGACTCACAACTTAGTACACATTTGAATGATTTGTTAGTACAAGACAAAGTAGAGTAATGCCCAGAACAAATTTCACAATAAATTGAGTTTTTACATTTGTTGGAAGGATAAAAAAAAAAAAAAAAAAAATTATAGCATTGTATCAGATTATGTGAAACTTTTTTGATTGAGCACAATTTAACATTTTCTGGTAGAATGATGCTAACTAGATGGTTGATAACTGAGATGGTTAACTAGATTAAAATTAAAACTGGATAATATTATCTTGATTGGGAGAGATTTCTAAATTGATGCAATTCACAAACATGAAAGTCTTCCTTTTCATCTAGCTCCAAAGTTAGATTATTTAGCTATACTTTTGTAAAAATGTTCTTCAATAAGAAACACTTAGTAATTTTTTTTTTCTTTTGTCAATAGTAAAATAGTTAATGATAGTTTTAAATGAGCAGTTCGGTGAGTATATCAAATATTCAGTGGTTATGATGAATTTCCACTGTCTAGTTACCTGCAAATGTTCAATTGCTATATTAACTGATGAAAAAAAGGAATTTCTGGGATTAGTTTTAAGATTTATTCCATCAGGTACCTGAAAAACAATTGTAACTAATTGGCTCTTTTCCAAGAATTTAATTCTAAATCTGACAAGATATCATAATACCAGGTAAAATGCATATTCATATTAGATGTGAACTCCATGCCAGCAGGATCATTTGTAATGATGTCCATCATAGATGATAGAACAATAACACACACAAAACAAAAGTTCTTACATTGATATAAATAATAGAATTCCCCCTTCCCCCCACCTTAAAAAAGAAAACTATTAGAATAGGTTATTTACCCAATTCCAGCAATCAGTTAAAAAATATAATATAAAGGGGGAGGCAAAAACCTAGTAGAAAATATGAAGCTCATAATGGGAGGAGATTTCTACAGTCAACTTCACTATCCAGCAGTAAACCTCCAAGCCTTTTCATTTTTATTATTTCTTTTATAAGTTTTCATACTTGTATATGGCTTGGTTAAGAAGAATGATATTGAATATTAATGTCATCCTATGATAAATGTTACCATATATTCCTTAATTGTTGTTTCAAATACTCTTCATATACTGTAATTTTCTGTATTTTTAATCTTGTTGAATTTTTATTGAACTGAAATGTTGAGAATTATATTTTTACATTGTGTCATCTTTAGGAAAAACGTTGCCTTCGCACTGCTCCTATGCTGGAATACTCCCTACCAAAAGAAAACTTTTTTTTATTTAGAGGTAGAAGATTTTCTTCTGGAACGTAAGTAATTTAACAATTGATGTTAACAAAATAAAATTTTATTTCTATACCTATTATTTAATGCATAGTTGTAAAAACTTTCGATTTTCTGTGTAATTTTATATTGATATTTTCTGAAAAATATTAATAATTAGATAAATATTATAGAAATGTAGAAACTATTTACATATAGGGGCTAAGTTATAAGTTTTTTTTCCTTTTATCTCTTGTGTCCCTATTGTTGAACTTCAAACAATATAAAAGGAATTTAAATCGTTTTTCATACATTATTAGAGGACATAGCTCAATTTCCATTATATTGAGGCCCATATCTGTTTGGTATTTATATGGCTGTCTTTTCTTGACTCGCAAAGGCATAACATGCCTAGCAATGCTTTTATTTCATTTGTATTACTCAAATGGGTATCTCTTTCCTGAGGATAATTTTCTGCTACTTGGGATATCTTTTCATTTGTGAATTTAACTATATTAGGTAGCAATCCATTGTCAAAAAAAACATTGTTGAGCTATTCGAGCATCCTTTTTGATATTTTTCACTTATGTTAATTGAGTGACAATATTTTTTAGCCTAGTGCATACAATTTTCGGTGGATACACTTTTGATCATTTTGATTATATATTCCTGCCTAGGAAATACTTTTTGACATTATAACTATCACTAGTGTTAACACTGGGTTTCTTGCTGAGTGTCTGTATTTTCTTCTGTTGTTTCCACTCTATCTTCTCTGTCATTACAAACATCAAACTCATTGTTTGATTCATGCCCATTTGCATATACAATATTATAATATATTTCCCTTATGTGTTTATTAATCAGATTGAATGTTTTTTGTGAAGTCATTTTAGATTAAAAAGTAAGAAAATAATCACGAAGATTTGATGACAATAAAAATTAGAAATACTAAACAAAGTATTTTTTTCTCACCTTTAGAATCCAAGGTCATGTGGCGTCTGCTAGACTCCAACAGTGTACATTCACAAAGAACCTCTTCCCTCTAGCACTGAAATGAAACTAATGCTGTTTTGATGATTTTTACGTATTTGTATTTGACAGGAAGATAGACGACAACACAAGCTAGCTGGTTAATCTGTTTAATAGCAATGAATTAAATAATGTGTCTTGGCTTCTGTGAGACACCGTTCGACCACTGCTGGGTTAAGGTTATAGACATTAAGCACTCATTCTGTCTCCCCCTGTGGTTTTCATTTACAATTTATTGGTGAATATTTTAGTAAATAAATAATATAACCATTTAATGATTTAAGCATTTTTAGTAACTAATTTTCACCTATAACTAAATCTTCTAGCTTTTTTTTTTTTTTTTTTTTTTAATTTTAATTTGTTAACTTTTTTTTTTTTTTTTCCAGAAATGAAAAATTGAAAAATATTTTCATGTCACCTTATACCGTCCTATGTTATCCTGGACCTGAAGCTGTTGACATAGAAACATTACCAACTGTTAATGATAATTGTACTGGCTATAATATTATTGTTTTGGATGGAACTTGGCCTCAAGCAAAATCATTATATGCTAACTGTAAAGAACTAAAAAAGATAAAACAGGTGTGCATTTATTTGTGCAAATTTTCCAATGTAATTCACTGTTGCTAAGAATTATGATTTATTTATGTTATTTGTATGATTATTTATGTTATAAGACTTTTCTTTATTTTTATTTTATTTTCTAGATTCAAATCAATTCTAAAGTAGCCAGTGAATATGTAATTAGAACACAACCTACTGAGAAATGTTTATCAACTGTTGAGACTGCTGCAATAGCACTTGCTATTTTAGAAGGAAAACCAAATTTGAAAGATGTAAGCTTAATTGAATTTATATTTTATGTGTGTTATATACATACACTGGTTTTTAAAAATTTAGAAAATTGTGATTGTAAAATTTTTTTTCATTGAAATTTAATGAAATTTGTCAAAAACATTAATCAAACAGGATTATACAAATTAGGTAGAAAAAAATAGGTTTATTTTCTCTGTTTACAATGTAGGATTCCCTCCTCCTCATGATAATATTATTAAATATTAATTCCTAAAAAATCTTTATTTCAAAGTTAATTGATGAAATTGTGATACTGATTGACTGTTATTCATCAAGATTTTCATCTCTTTTACAAATATAAAAATTATGTGTTGTAAGATTTATTTTATTTGTAAATATGATCCTTTTAAATATTTTGAATTTTAATTAGTGTTTTTTCAATTGATTTTTGCATTCAGAAATATAAAATTTTTTTTCTTTGCTTGTATTTTCATGGAATATGTCCAATATATACTTTTATAACTATGTTATCTTAAATAAAGTATTATTTTTGTTTCTAAAAATGCTTTTTAAGTTAAAAAAAATTTATTTGAAATATTTTCTTTGAGTAATAAAATCGAACTCATTAACAAAAAAAAATTGTTTATGTGCAAATATCTGCAGATTGTTTTCTGCTATGAATTATGCCAGATGTTTTATTTTTGCTGCTGAAAATTATGGCTGTGCATTATAAGTGGAAAATTATAGTATATTCATGAAAATTGAAAAATTATAAGATTATCTCTTAATTTATGCAAGAAAATTATAAAAGTTAAATCAGTGTTTTTATTATTGTAATATTAATTTAAAACAGTAATTAGGATTGTAATGTTGTAGAAATATATAAGAATGGTATTTCTTTGCAATAGGCAATAATAGAATTATATTCTTCAAGGATGTCAAGTCTTGAGAAGTATATTTTATAAAATTACACGTAATAAACTAAAATGAAGCTTTAAAACATATTTTTATAAATTTATCATGATTAATCTTTTTTCAATTACTTGATTCTTAATTGTTTCACTCAACCATCTTTGTACAGATATAAGTAGTTTTAAAAAAAATATGTATATTTTTTTAATATATTTAGATATTTAATATTACATATATATTTTGTAATATTAAATGCCTAATATTTTCATATTTAAAACTAGTTTTGTAATTCAGTGGTATTAATAGCTTTCTTATAGATAGATATGATTCTTAACCTAATCATTACGTTGTATTATGTGTTTAGGCATGTGCTGTAAGAATCAAAAGATATATAATAATAATAGATATCGACACTTATTTTAAATGCGCTAAATATTTTTTGCAGATATATTATTCTCTTATAATATAAAGTAATAATACAAAATTAAGTAAAAAAGGAAATCAAAATAGGCTTTTCTTTTCTTCTAACATTCATTGAAAATAATTTTTAAAAAATTTTCTAAAACGATTAAAGTTAATTAATTCAATCTATTGAATCCTTAGTGTGAAGTGAAAAAGGAAAGTCATAATGAAAAATTGTTAAAAGAAATCATAATATAATCAAACTGATCATTGATGAACTTGCTAATAGTAAAAAGATTGAAGATATTCAGCACTAGAAATAAGAGAAGTTAAAGTGAATCCAACTGTTAGTTCTGTCAAAATTTCTAAGATATCCTCCAAACATTTGGAAAATCATTGATTGCAAGTACTTAAAGGAGAGCTCTGTATGAATGTGGGTTACATCAGGAGGACCATTCTTTTAACACATTTAAAGTCAATTTGAAAAGAAAAAAAATTCTTGAACTCTTAAAATATTATTAATTGGTTAAGCAAAAAAAATTTATAATCTGAACAAATATATTCTAACTTAGTTTTCTTTTCATATAAGGCACTTTTGAATAATTTAGCCAGTTGAGAAGTTTTTATCGCTGAAATAAGAAATAGAGTAAGATGTAAAAATAAAAAATATAGTTTGGTATATAATTGAATTGAAAACTCATTATTTTTTTTAGTATTCAAAATATAAATATGTTGAGTACATAAGAATAAATTTTTAAAGAAATGTGCTATTTCATGTTGAACTGCATGCATAATAGTGTTGGGCCATATGCAACTCATAAGCCGGGCAAACAAGCTCCTATATTTCTGGAAAAACCTTCAATTCATCAATGGAAAATAAAGTTTAATTTTTTGATTTAAAGAACCTGCCAAAAATATAGTGAATAAAAGTGGATTTTTCTTTCTTGTGTTTTCATTTGTTTAATGTTTAAATTAAATGAAGCACTTGTTGAATTATTACATAATTCTATTTTATTGACTTTGTGTTATAAGTCTGTGGGTTTTTTTATGCTCACAGTATGTATGTATTTTTGCATTAAGTTTTCATTTGTAAGAATTAATATTTATATCAGTTTTTATTTTCAATTTTTAGGTATTACTTTCACCTTTAAAAGCATTATGTAATTTTCAATTGGACCATGGTGCCTTAATTCATCAGAGCAAAGAATTTTTAAATAAAAGTGCTGCTGTAAAATCCTAAATTCATCAACACAATCATTCATCTTTTTCAATTTACTTCATCAAATGAAAAAAAAAAAAGAATTTTCTCATATATTTAAACATTTCATAAATTATTTGCTGCATACATTGTTTTGTTTCTATTGTAATGAAATAAAATTTATTTTCATTAACTCTTTTTAGTTGTTCTTATTAAGTAATCACTTTTATGTAGATTAAAATATTAAGTTAATTTACTAATTCAGTCATGACAAACTTTTAATTATCTAAGTTATTATTTAATTGGGTTTAATTTTAAAAAAATCTAAACCATCATTAATTCTAAAAAAATGTTTCTCTATTTATAACAGATTTCTATAATATATTATTAAAAAGTAGGATAGCTTTCAAATTGGTTGTAATTTTAAAAATTGCAAATGATTATGGCAATAAAATCTGAAAGTTTTAAATAACTGCTTTCAAATTAATGAATAGTTTTTAATATATTAATTAGATTAATCAATATATATATCTATATATATAGGCCCTGTATGGTGTAAATATTAACATTATAGAAGCGTATACTAATATTGACATTTGCATGTAAATTGTATTCCTATTTTTTATTTTAAAAATATTTGCTAATATTCTCAAAAAGTAAAAGGCTGAAAAAATACTAACCATGTATTCACTTTTTTTCTAAATGTGTATAAAACTAAAATTAAAAGGGTTGACAATACCAATAAGCAGGACACTTAAGGGTCTTCCATTCTATTCACTATATACAAAGTTAGTGTAATATCAGTTTGCGTTCCATTATTCAAAACTTTGGAATTAAATTAAATAGAATGATAGAATTCACAATGCCTCCTCTGGATCTGCTTTATATATATTTTGTATTCAGATTTTCCTCAAATATTCAAATTAAAGCTTATGTGGGATTTTAAGATTTTTTTATCCTTCCTATATTTTACTTGTAAGGGCCGAGTACACACCACAGGTTTCGAGTTCGAGTCCCGGCGGTGCCATGGATGTTTGTAATAGTTCGGAATCCACTTTAAAGCGTAGGTTCCGGTCTAACATGATCGTAGAGCGTTGAGGGGGTATTGTTACTCCGCGTCCGTAGCTTATCTTCAAGCTACACGCACCTCCTGGGTAGTGTGCTAAGTGAGTAACGTCGGTGCAGCGCTTGCCTTAGGCCTCCAAGACAATTGTCTGTGTTTGCCAGCTGCATTAGAACGACAATATATACACTCAAGAGCCAAAACATTATGACCACCTGTCAATAACGAATTGGCCCACCTTTGGCGCGCAACACAGCTTCAACCCGCCTTGGCATGGATTAATACCACTTCCACCTGATCACGTCATCCAGGCGAGTTCATTGCAAAATGTAGGGGTGGTCATAATGTTTTGGCTCTTGAGTGTATATATATATATATTTTATTGTATACAGATTTTCAGCTAGGTCTTTATTGCAGATATGATAAATAACAATATTGTCAAAACTTAATTTTCAAACCATTCTATACTTTTTTTCTTTACTAAATTTTTTTAATTCTGTTAAAATTTCTAAATTTTTTTGAAATATTTTTGCAAATACTTCAAATTATTATAGAAATAAAAGAAAAACACACAAGAATGATTTTTTTTTTTTTCAGATGCATATATATTTTAAAATTACTAGTGTAAATAAGAAATTTAAAACAAGAAAATTTTATGGAAGGATGCATGTCCCCCCTTCTGCAGAGGAATACTTGCTGTCTTAATGACCTAGAGATTGGTCTCTCTATCTCGGAATAAGAAGCTGTTTGTTTTACAGGAAGTGCTTATTTTATTCCCTTTTTTTGTGTGTGTGCCTCTTATCCCCTAGCAAACGAAAAAGGTCAAGACGTTCTATAACTAGATCCTTGAAACAAGACACTTCGTGAGCGATCAACATTACTTTTCTTTATTTTTTAAACAGATCAAATTTTAATGTTATTAAAATGTATGTAGGATATTGGGGCCTGTTGGCAGAGTGACTAGCACTCAGTGCCATAGATTTCGAGTTGAAGTCCCGGCAGTGCCATGGATGTTTGTAGTGACTCGCAATCCACTTTAAACCGTAGGTCTCGGTCTAACATGCCTGTTGGGCATAGGACTGACAATCCTAAAAAGAAAACATCTCGTGTCTCGAAATCTGCCAGGTGGTACACTGCCTTGCCCTACTATAGGGCTGCAGAGCCACAGGTGATGTAGAATATTATTAAAGCTGATAGTTGCTGGAGAGCGGCGCCAGCATATCTGCAAGACATAGTTTTACAACCCCCCTCATGTTGTTGTCGTGTCCCTCACGGAAGGAGGGGAGAGGGGTACAGCTTCTGTTCTAATGGAGCACCCGTAGGTAGAAGTCTGACTTCTGCTCCGTAACGCTCTTACAGTCATAAGAGACCGGGACCTACGGCTTAAAGTGGATTCCGAACCACTATAAACATCCATGGCACCGCCGGGATTCGAACCCGAAACCTGTGGCACCGAGCGCTAGACACTCGGCCATTCAGGTTCCAAATTTGTGAATGGCAACGGCACGCGGTGTTCCCATGTGGTCACCCACCCAAATACTGACCGCGCCCAATGGTGCTTGACTTCGGTGATCTAACCCCCTCATAAAAACCCAATTAGTTTTAATGATCATGGAAAAATCTACCGCTGTAGTCAATCTGGCCCCAGACGTTCTCAATATGATCGGTGATCTAGGACTACTGACGTAGATCTATTCAATGGAACAACCGATATATAAAGACTAGAACTAAGAAGTGGGATTTACCTAAAAAAGGCATTCCATCGAAAAATCTACTCTGTTATCCAAGACATTCAAATCGCATGCTATAAACCCACTTAGATCTTTTTCACCAGCCCCTTCTTACAAATCTTATTAATGTGTCGTTTTAAAAATAATTTTAATTTAATTTCCTGGAATGCAAGTAGTATTTGTAATAAAATTGAATTTAATAACTTTATGATTGAACAAAATCCGGATATTGTGTTAGTATTAAAAAACTTCCTTAATGATGATAGAAATTTCAATATTGCTGATTACAACTATCTCAGAAACGACAGGAATATTTCCCTTAATTGTCAGACTATTTTTGTGAAGCGTTCTATTCCCTATAATCATATTCTTATCCTCCATTTAAATTATATCGAAGCCACTATTATTTAACTACATTTATCTAACTAGGAATCAGTTATTATCGCTTCTCTTTAAAGCCCACCTTCTTCTGATAACTCTTTAATATCTTTCTGTCTGCTTGAAGTATTCTTTCTCCCAATTCTCAGTGCTGCAATTGATCTTGTGTCATTATACAAGGTCATTTTATTATTTTCATTTTGTTATTATATTTCACAATTTTCATTTTGTTTTATCAAATTTTGTTTATCATCATTTACATTCTTTTGAAGCTAGCCTTTATATATAATAATTTGATGTTCTTACTTATTTCTCTTATTTTAATTTCCTCTTCAATTATTTTTTTTATTACTTTATTTTCCTTTTAAACTTTTATTCCTTACTTAAAAATTATAATAATATTAATATTAAAAAATATGCATATATTACTCCTTTTCTATCTGATCAATGGGTTTAAAGCTTAAGAAGCTTCTCCCATTCACAAAGCAGGAGATAGAGGTTGCTATGCAATCAGGGTTCTCCGTCAAAGTGGAAAATCGTTGTCGCCGTCGTAACTCTCTTTTTACAATATGCTTAGAAAATCTGATGCAATTCGGCCCAAAATGTTATTTTATATAGCAAGCAAGCAACTTGGAATTGCAATTATAATTGCATAAACATTAGGAAGGCCTTACATCAATCATAAAATAACAATTTTACCACAAAAGTGTGGGGTGTTACAGCCATTGTCACGAAAACATCAAACATTTCTCTCTCACTAGTTATTCCTGGAGGACTAATAGGAAAAGGAGAAACATCTTCATAAGTATCAGGACATTTTACAGCATCAGGTGTAGCCATCCACAAAAAAACACTAAAGTTGTTTTAGAGGAATCAATCTTCTTAACTTTTGTAATCTTATTATGATTGAAATTTTAGCTCCTCTCATTCACAAGCGTTGTGGTTTTAGCTCCTGATCTTGCTGTGGTTAAAAACTGTCATTATCCATACGAAATCTATTCTATATCCAAACTTAGTTTCGATAACAACTCGATTAAAATCTCCGTTAATTTCGTATAAGAAATTTCGCATACTGTCTGATCATTAAAACAGACTGGGATAATTTTATTAAAACGTTGGAAAACACGGTTAACTTTACTATCCTCCCTATCTTAACTAACAACGATTAAAAGCGGCTTGATGGCAAATTGGCTAGCGCTCTGGCCTTTGGTACCACAGGCTTCAAATTCGAATCATGGTGGTGGTATGGATGTTTGTTAGTGGTTCGAAATCCACGTTAGGCTGTCTAATTAGTCTAAAGCAGAGGTCTCCAAACTACGGCCCGCCGGGCCAAATCCGGCCCGCCGGAAGATTCTATCCGGCCCGCGAATAGAATTTTAATTTTCTGGTCCGAGAGAAATTAAAAAAGATATAAATTTATACATTATATATCCATCTCCTTTTCTACTTTGATTAAATATTTTTTTTTTCTTCCTTTTTTCAAAGGACTGATGCTCTTTTTACTTTCTTTATTTTTGTTCTACAAAACCTAAATAATAGCAAGCACAAACAGCTTTCAATCGGAAAGGATTTTCAAGTTGAATTAATTGAGTTACATTCTAACAATCATCTCAAGTAGTTGTTTCTAAATATGCCAAAGTTAGAGTTTTACAAATCAATATCGAAAGTACGTTTCCCAAATTCAATATCTCACGGCCAGAAAATCAGTGCTGTGTTTGCTTCATCTTATACATGTGAACAAGTGTTTCAAATATAAATCTTGGAAAGAATTATTTCAGAGATAGACTGACAAATGAGCATTTGTGATTCTTTATAGTGAAGTTCTCACTTCGAACCTCACTATAAGGAACTTTTAAAAATGAAATCTCGATTTCCTTCTGATCATTAACATATTTAAATTGTAATACTTGTATATTGTTTTTAAAATTTTAGCAAAATTTTTCTTGGCCCGCCAAACTTTTTTTTTTTTTTCAATTTTTGGCCCGCGACCGAAAAAGTTTGGAGACCCCTGGTCTAAAGTGTGCAAAAAATTAACCTAGAGCGACAAACCAAACTAAACAATTTAGATAATGAAATTAATGATTTTACTGATTATATTACTAATGGCTATCATAATTTGTTTAAAATCTTTTAAAACCTATTAAAAAATGGATTCATTCTAATATTAAAATTCGTAGCAAAGCAAAAGAGCACTGGCTATCTGCTAAAAATTCTAACCATAAAACTTCTTAATCGCATGAACAAGAAAATCAAAATTGCTTTTAAAAACTATTCTGACAAAGTTTGGGAAGATAAATTAATGAACTTCGGCTGGAACAGAGGTCTTTTGTACGGGTTCACTAAAGCTCTTAAAAATACTCATACTAAAATTACCCTTCTAAATGGTCCTATGTCTACGGCTAGCTTTAATAAAGTTAAAGCTAAGGTCCTTGCAAATTCGAATTAAATAACTCTAAAAATTTTGAGATAGGCAGTACTGTTCATTACACCATACAGAATTTTCATTTAAAATATCACGACGATACTTTCACTCTTACTATGCAGTCGGATATTGCGAACATAATTCAAAACATAAAAATCAGTAAAGCTCACGGTTTATGAATAAGATGATCAAACACATTCCTCCAATTACTATTGTTCTCTTTTGCAAACTCATAAATAAGATTTTATAAGATAAATATTTTCCATCTGCATTACAAAAACTGCATCTATTTTGAAACTTGGAAATACCCTTCCAACCCTAAAATTATCGCCCTGATTCTCAGCTCTCTTCTCTTAATAACATTGCTCAATCTATTATTTACAATAAATTAAATTCTTTCTTCTCGGGCAACAATGTTCTAAATTCTGAGCAATTTGGTTTTTGTAAAAACTTATCCCCCACTAATCAATTGCTACGTACTACAGAATGTAGCACAGAGGGCTTTCAAAATAAACAATGCACAAGTACGGTTTCCTTGATATTCAGAAAGCATTCGATAAAATTTGGATTAACTGCTTAAATAACAGATTTTATAAACTTATTATTTTTATTTCAGTCATTTATTTTACTTATTTTTTCAATTTAATCTTAATGATATAAAAGTTACTGTTCAAATTAATATAACTCACTCGACTTTCAGACTTATTTCGGCAAGAACTTCTCAAGGTATCAAAATCTCCCGCCTCTCAGTTTTCATCTCTGATATTCCGACCAACCCTAAAGTTCTTATCGCATTTTGTGCTGATGACACGGCTATTCTTTGAAAAATTATAATATTATTCTTGCCATTACATTTACTAATCATCTAAAAGATCGTAATAACTGGTTTGAAAATTGGATAATTGCAATGGATGGTGAAAAAACTTAAACAATTCTTTTCTCTGTAGGTAATAAAATTAATAAACCTCAAATTTAAACTAATGACATTATTATTCCTTGGCAAAACAACGCTAAATAGTTGGACATATATTTTGATCAACATCTCACTTGGAGAAAAACACTTCAAATACACTAAATCTAAATTCCACATAAAAAAATGAATAAAACGGGAATGGGCTTTACATCAAGATATTCAGTTTTAGAACTTCATATATGTGTAATAAAAATTTATAACTGATGGAATACAAAAGAAAATCTTTGTACTAAGAACAAAAAAAAAAAAAAAAAAAAAAAAAAAAAAAAAAAAAAAAAAACCACAACAACCAACTGGAAACTAAATTTAAAACTGATTCGAAGTGATTTATTAATGAAATGAAATTTTATTTAGGAAATTCATGTTTTACACGCCTTTAAGTAAGATAAACGAGTATAAAGTTGTTAGAGGAGATAAAAAAAAATTATTTCACTAAACATAGATAATTATCTTGTTAGTAAAGTAATATCGTTATGATGAATATAATTAGTTAGTTTACTATGATAAACTAAGTTCTAATTAAAGTCTCAAATTTTATTAATATTAGAAAATAGTATTAATTTTGATAATATTGTAACAATTGTTAGTCCGTATAAAAATTGAAGTTTATTAGCAATCAAACGCACATGAAAAAAGAAAAATTAATTTCATTAATTTAATATATTTTTTTTTACAAAGTAAGTATTTAATATATTTTAAAACTTCAATATACTAGAATTATGCTTTAAAATTATTAATACATTAAACTAGACTATGCATGACTCGTGGCAACTTGTGTTGCTGGTGAGCATTAGGACTGAAGTTTAATCCACTGAAGGCTTTGTTGTAAGCACGGTTTCAAAAAATCCAGGAGACTTGATGGCGTTTGTGGTGTTAAGCATCTAGTTTCATTAGTCGGACTACCTGGTGGGTATTTCCCAGGTTTTTTTTCCATGCGATATGCAAAAACGGAGTAGTACCCCATAAAAGTCCTCTCTGAACACATTGCCCTCCATTTTCAGCGACACGGAGCAGAAGTCAAACTTTTATCTACGGATGCACCATCACAGCAGAAGTTGTCCTCTTCTCTCCTTCCATGAGGATGAGCTAGATGAAACTAAACATCCTAGAAACGATGAAACTAAACATCCTAGAAACGATGAAACTAAACATCCTAGAAACGATGAAACTTGACATCCTACTAACAAATTTCTATCCATATGAAAATTATTTATTAGCTGCAAAAGACACACAAACTTCAAATATTTAATTTTATAACATGCTTTTCTTATAAAATAATTGTTGGAAACGATATTATACTTCAATACTTGAGTTTTATATTTTAAGCTTTATTAATACTTGAAACTCTTTTAAATTCCACACATATTAAATTTATCTTTTATTGATTGTAGACACTGAAGATTATTAACAATATCAAACACATGTAGTTTTCAAGCATATTTTATTAATTAAATATTTTTATCAGAGCAAGTGTTAAATATACATGAAAACAATTTTAACAATATTTGTAACTTAGAGAGTAATTTTATTTTTTCACTATTTTTTGGTATATATTTTTTTCCCACTTTTCAGTTGATGATTTTTTAATTCAATTTTCATTTAATTTGCAATAATTTTTATTAACGATGTGTTAGTAAAGGACTTCACAGTAAATTTCATGGCTAAAATGACTTAAATGACTATGAAATATGGAAAAAAAATGTGATTCCAATATGGGAAAAAAATATCATTTTCAAGAAAGATATCTATTGTTCAAGCATAGATCACTTCTCTTTTACTTGAAATTTTCTAGATGTCTAATTCAATTCATCAGAACTATTTGTTGAGTTTTTATCGTATTCCTCAAGGAAGGAGGGGTGCAGCTTCTGTTCTAATAGAGCACCCGTAGGTAGAAGTTTGACTTCTGCTCCGTGACGCTTTTACAGTCATAAGAGAACGGGACCTACGGCTTAAAGTGGATTCCGATCTACTACAAACATCCTTTGCACCGCCGGGACTCGAACCCAAAACCTGTGGCGCCGAGTGCTAGAGCGCTAGACACTCGGCCATTCAAGCCCGTTTGATGAGTTAATATGCTATAATAATGTTATCTTTTTGATTTAGCACCAAATTCTTGAATCACATGAATAAATTTTACTATTATTTTTAAATTTAAAAAAAATGTTTTAATAGTCCAATGAAAAATGAAATATTATGTAATTCGATACTTCGACTTTTTATTTTATGTAGGCAAATTGGTTTATTTTATATTAAAAATCTTATTTTGCATTTAATCAGACGCTTGTATTTTAGTTATTTAGTATTATTTTAAAAATTTAATTTGATATTTCTAATTTCCTCTCTTTGAAAAGCATAACTCCTTTTTCTTAGACTTACAGCTAATCAAAAATTAAAATAAATAAATAAATAAGCCAGGATTTATTTTATCGAAATTTAAGTATTTATTTTTATTAAATAGATGAAAGGGCGTGATAGCCGAGAGACTAGCGCTCTGGCGATCGGTGCCACAGGTTTCGGGTTCGAGTCACGGCGGTGCCATGGATGTCTGTAGTGGTTCGTAATCCACTTTAATATGGCTGTAGAGCGTTGGACGCAATGCTGACAACTCTACTCCATGAAACGATAACATTTCCTGCTTAGAAATAAATTTGAAAGCCTTGGTCCTTGGTCCACCATCGGGCTGTTACGCCACTGAAGAAATAGATGAAAATCGCATGTTTTTTTAAGGAACAATTTTCTCGCACTAGAGGCTTGACTAAGTTTTTATAGAAATGATCTAAATAAATTTAACTAGAATAATTTAATGTATTTCCTCTTTCCCAGAATATTTTAGTTTAAAAAAATTTTAGGCTTTTTTGCAATATGCTATGTAACAAAAAAGGTTCTAATTATTTTTAGATTACTTTTACATTTTGTCATCATTATCAATTAAGTCAACACTGAACAACACTATTTTTATGTTGTTCAACGAAATTTTTTAACATTTAATAATATACTATACTAATAAAAGTTACATGATTACCTCTGTTAAAGACATTGAAAGACAACAAAAAATATAAAATGTGAATTTAAAAAATTATTTTAATTTATTTCTTCTATTTTTGGCAACAGTGCAGATGTAAATTTTAAATGACAATTAAATGGCTGGGTAAATAATTTTTCGGGCTAAATAAACAAGATATTTCTTAAGAATTTAGAAATAAACATAAAAATACATCTTTCTATTAATTTAAAACTAAGTTTTTATGATGCAATAAAGTTTTCTTTACTAAGAAGATTTGGTAATTATCTATTTGTTTTTATATTCTGTAATAAATTCCGATCTTCATAGTTTGAATATTTAGTTTCGATATAATTCGTGGTAATCTCAAATAAAACCCTTTTAAATGTAATTATTACTTTTAAAAACTAATCTGATTTCTAGTGTTAAAAAAACATTTGAGGAATTTATACCCTTGCTTTTAAATAAATTGTTTATTTTTCTGGATGTTATGCTTTTAGTTATTATTAATACATTATGTAAACAGAACCAAATATAATTTCATAATTATTCATAAGTATTGCCTTAAAAATTATTTTTGTATTGTTTAACAGAAAAAAAAATTATTATTTAAAACTTAATTAGTTGACATTTTTTTTCACATTTAATATTAAAATTCTAATAATCTATCATAACTCAAACTGGTATACTAAAATAAATTTTTTGTCTATTTCAATTTTGGTTTATCATGCACTTTCAGATATTTAGGTAATTTATTTCAAAATATCTATTCCAATTTTACACAAAATGTAGATGTTAATTTACATTTTCAAATTAGTTGCATTTCAATAACTTTTAATGTTAATGTATGTTCTAAAAAGGTAAATCATATACCTTCAACTTGCTTATGTATCATTTAGTAGAATCTATAGTTGATTTGTACCTATTCCTTTGTGTGCTACAGGAAATCAAATTGTTCTTATGGTATGTTTTATAGTTAAAACTAATATATAGTTTTACAGTTTTTAAGACCATTTTTAGTGATAAAATAATCTGAACTAGATAATATAGATACACTCACAAACATCATATGCAGATAAATTCAAAGAGATTTAGAAGTGTAGCTGATAATTTTTATAGAAAAGAGGAACGAAAAAGATTGCCTAAATATCATATGACAAAAAAGAGAAAAGGCACAATTATGGGTAAATATTGTATGTAAAAAGCACAAAATCTGGCAGCCGACACAAAAAAATACATACATTTTATAAATTGTATCTGTTTGTGCATCCTTGACGTACTGTTACAGATATAAAAACAACAGTGATTAACGATTAAGCAGCTTTATCATGAAATAATGATTTTATAAATAGACCATTAACATCTAAATGTGGAAATATCATTTTAGAAGCCATGACAGAATATTTTACTAAACAATATAAAAATATGGATGCATTTTATTCAATGGAGACACAATTTTTACGAATGAATTGTTTAAAAATCATTATATAAGCAGATGAAGAAAGGTTCAGTCTTTCTTCTTATGAATTCATCAAAGCAAAAAACTGTATTTTAAAGTTAAGCCTCAAACTAATGCTGTTGATATTTATTTATGTATATATATATTTTATGTATTTCGAGGATATTTAAAAATAATTAATGTTTTTGGATTCTATGTAATTCCGTTATCACGTGGAAGTTTACCAATGTTCAATAACCCAAGAAAGTTATGAAGCAATTGGCCAGAATACTATAAGAATGAAAGATCTGCACTTTTGGGTTTCGCTTATTTATTTGGCGATTTTCACAGAGTCCCTTCCTAAACAAACAAAATGTACGCTGCAGTTATAAAATAATGTTGTTTTAACAATTCCATTTAGCATAGAAAAGAGACTTGGTGAAATCAGAACCCTATAGTGCAAAATCTCTATAAAAACTATTAAATTCAATAGCAACAGGAATATAACAAAATTTTAATAAATTTAGAACTTTATGAAGAAGCAATTGTTCAAATACTACAAGAAGCCATATCCTATTCAGACAGAGAAATCTGTTGAGTGATAGTTAAATTAACTTTTATAAATATAAACTGATTTTGAGGATATTGAAACAATCAGTTTATATTTTGAAAGCTGGATAATTCAAAATGAACTACAGGGCACCTGATTTGATATTAGTCAATCGTTATATTTAACAACGCATATTTCAAGTCAGTTTTTAAAATGAAAGTTTCTTGTGCTGAGCGAGGAAATTAATCTGTTTTAAATAGAACATATACTCTTACATATTCCTTATTTTAAAGCTTCACTTTTTGCAGACTCCTCAAACCTCTAACCAGAACATCACGTTCACACATCATAATAAAAAAAAAATTGAAATTCTCTTTAGTGCTTAAAGTTACGTATAGATTGTTTTCTATTGTAAAATTGGGATATAAAAATATATTGTAGAAATATCGAAACTACATCCCAATTAAAGTAAATTTTTGTTATTATTGTGAAATAATAAAAAAAAAACCTATGTTAACTTTTTATTACAAATATTTTTAAAGAATATTTTTTTTCCTCAAAAGAATGATCAATTTTAATCCTGTAGAGAACCTATAGTCCTCTTTTGAAGACTTTTCAGTCTCTAATAGTATATTTTTAAATAAAATTATCAGAAGCTGAGTAAAACAAAATTTTGGCTTATTCTTGTAAGAGTTCATAACGCTTTTAAGATAGATTTGATAAAAATTGGTTTTAACTTAGAGAAATAATATTAATGAAAGATGAAACTGTCTTATTTTTCTCCAATTGCCCCTATTTTATTACTGTATCTGTATAAGTAAAACATTTTTGTGTATGTATTTTTTAAAATTAAAACTAATAACACTTAGAATTTAAATTTTTTTTCTCTATGTATTTATTTTTGTATTTGGCACATAGCCAAAAATCATATTTTTTATCAGTTAATTTTTTATTAAATAAAAGTCTCATTGTTGCTAACTTACATTTTTTAACTTTTTTCTTTTTAGGAACAGTATGCATGAGCAGAACATTTCATTCTCTAACATTGAAGAAGAAAGGGATTATTACAAAGCATTGGCTATTGAATATGAACAGAAGTATGGACATATTTATTCTCTAAGTTGCTTTTCATTTAAGTTTTTATAGAAATACTTTTACTGGTTAGCAGTAGTCATTTCATTATGGAACATTTATAAAGTAATTTGATGATTTGAATAGACACATGTTCTACTTTAATTATTAGAACTATTATTTTGCCTACAACAATATCTAGTTAGCCATTACAAAAATGTAATTTAAAATATTTCAGATATGCCATATTTAGTTGCTTGCTAGTTTTAATGTTGTTTTATCAGTTGTCATAAAAATTAAAATTGTTTCAATGAATGCAATCACATAATTAAAAAAATAAATGTTATTTGTGATTGTTGTTAATTTGATACATTCAATGTTCTTTTTAAAACATAATAGAATGCTTATTTTATACTTCATTTTTAAATGCATGGGCTTGGAAATATGTGCAATATGAAAAATTAGATTATTTTTAATTACTATTTTGATTCTTATAAATTATATTTACGATCTTTGATTTAAAGTTTGGATATTTTTGTTTGTGAATTGAGCTATTGATTTAGATGAGCTACGTTTTTTTAAAATTATTTTTAACAAAAAGACTTAATAGATTAAATCATATGAAGATTGTCATTTATTTAAAATATAAATTTTGTTATATTTTAATCTTCCTTGAAATTTCAATTGATAAGTTGTTAATCTATTTAAATATATTTCATTCATTTAATTTAAACAATATTTTTTTTATTTTTAAAAGGAAATTTGTCCTGAATTCTAATTATCTGAGGTTTTATCTGATCATTAATTTTTTAACTTACTATATTTCTTTTATATGATATAGAAGTAGTAATACATTCTCTTCTTCAGTTTAGAGCTATTTTATTATAATGTTACAATGTACAAAATTTCCAATTAAGATATAATGAAATATTCAAACAATTTTTTTTTATTTTTAAAAATTATTTTTGCAACATTCTGTGTTCATTATGCTAACAGGCAAACTCAATAAAAAGCAATATGAATACAGAATCCTGCAAAAATTATTTTTAATGATGTATTTACGAAAAGTTTTTTCCTTGATTTATGATTATTTTGGCTGTTTGATTATTTTTTTCCATACATATTTGTAATTTTTTAATTTAAAAATAAAAATTATTTCTAAATTTTAGATATCAGGAAACAAAATTAGAGCTTGAAGAATTTCAAGACAGTAGTCGTGAACTTGAAGCAGAACTGGAAATGCAATTAGAGCAAACTGATGCTCGAAATAGGGAACTAAAAAGTCTTTCAAATCGATTGCAGTTGGAGTGTGATAATTTGAAGGTTTAACATTTTTATTATTAATAAATTTATTAAATTTGCAGTATATTAATTGAATATGTGAAATATGCCACACATTTTTGTATGCTAGAATCATTTTAAAAACACATTATGTTATTTCTTTATAAGGCCTCTATTTGAATTTTCTTTATATGAAAATTTTAACTATTGCAAGAAATTAACTTCCGATATGTGCTAAATTATTTAATTTTTCTCGAATAAAAAAAATTTCTTATGTTATACTACTTTTCCAAATATAATGCTACCTTGGTTAACAATAGTAATCTGTTCCAGGATTATCGTCCATTATCAAAATTGTTGTCACAGACATGATTCCCCATGAGATATAAATGAAAATCAATACATTTCTTCTAGGTCCTCCCCACTGCAATAATATATTAAAAAATGTAGATGAAAATCATTTAAATTGTCCTCAAAATTTGATAAACATCATTTGTTATATTTTCTACAAAAATTTAGTATTAATAAAATATTCATGGAAACAGTTTTTAATTATCAATTTTCCTGAAGGAGACAAATAGGCTGTCACTTCAGTGTGTTTTTGGAAATAGACTAGTTAAATTTTGTAGTGTTTTTACAAATAGACTAAATTTTACTAGTCATTTTTACACAAATAGACTAGTAAAATGATTTCTAAGGTTGTTTGTTTTTGTCTGTTTTTAAAACTGTTTCTGAAAAATTCTATGGACTTTAATTAATCAGATTGGCTGTTCTGATTTGTTGGATTGATTCCATAGCAACATTCAGAATTTCCGCCTTTTTCATCAATACATTTTGAATTTTAGCATTCGTAATTTGTTTATACTTTCAATCATTATACTGCATCACATTACTGCTTGAAAAGCTCTTTTAGTTTTAAGTTTTAAGTAGTCAGTTCTTGATCATGTATCCTCTATAATTTCCATAAAATTCATACCATTTTGTATCCATCATCTGAAATGTCATCATCACCATCTTCCTCTTTGGAAGCGTATATTTCTAAAAAAAATATTTTATTTTTAATCTTTCCAACTTCATATTTTAAAATATTTTATGGATATTTTCCTGTTATATTTGAAATACCACATTTGATTAAAGAACATTTTACTCTGTTTATTTAATTATGTATCACTTTAGTGTGGTATCAGATAAAAAATCTTAAAAGAATGAAATGTCTTTCATATATCTTGGATTTTTTTTATTTATTAATTATAAGTTTTTTATGTCATTGAAATTATTTTAACTTTAGGATAAATTACAAAAGACACAGCATGACAGTCAATCACAAATTGCTGATTTAGAAGATGAATTATCTCGTGTAACAGCTACGCGAGATGATTTACAAAAATACATCCGAGAACTTGAACAGTTAAATGATGACTTGGAAAGAGCAAAGAGGTATGTTCTATTTTATTTTGAGGTTTTAAATTTTTCTGCATAAATATTTCCATTAAAATAAGTTTAAAAAATGTAATTTTCTTTCTGCTTGCATTTTTTTTATTTTTTATTTCAAGATGTGTATATTGCTTACATGTATGAATGCATTTTCTTTACAAATTAAGGAGCATAATTAATATTTTCAATTTTAGAGCAGCTGTGTCATCATTGGAAGATTTTGAAGCGAGATTAAATCAGGTATATGCATATTTATTAATTTTTAGAAATAAAATTTAATTCATAATTTTGTTTTAAATATTAATTTATTTTTATTACCTTCTAAATAATTAATTTTCATTAGATGATATTTATAGTTTTAAATGTATTGTATATTAGTTTAGAATCTCTTAGTTCAGATGAAAAATTCTGTGCTGTGTACTGCTGCTTCAATCATTCCTCTTTGATTTATTTTACTATAAAAGTAGCTTGTAACCTGTTAGAAAATACTACAGATATAAGTATGATTTCTAAATATTAGTGTCCAATTGTTCAGAATAATTGGTAATTATGTGAATAATGAAGGATATTTAAGTTAAAATAGAATAAAACGTTATATGAAAATGTAAAATAAATAATAAAAAGAACAATTATCTTCATTATCCAAAGAATATAGATTATACAGAAAAATATCCAATAAATAGAATAATTATATAGAAAACTAGACAATATGTAACAAATGAAATAAAAAGATGAGGCTGCGGTTTAATAAAGTGTGTTGTCGATGGGACTAATCCTCAGTGTCTGGCAGCGCGGAACGGACACACCATAAGTAGTCTACACATGGGTGGTTGGAAAGGAGGCAGCTTCTGTTGTGATGGAGCACACGTAGGTGAAAGTCTGACTTGGCTCCAAGTTGATGAAGAAGGAGGGCAGTGCCTTCCAGGAGAACTTTTAGGGCAACTATCCTGCATTTGCATATTGTTTGAGAGACAATTCAGAAAAACTCCCACCAGATAGTCTGACTAACGAGGCAAGATGATGCACATTACAAATGCTATTGAGACTCCTCATTTTTAAAACAGTGTCTACAACCTGGGATCTGATATTGACCTGGGGAAATGGTTGTGAATCTTAAGTCTACCTGTTATTGGTCATCAGCTAACATGCACTTTAAAGCCTCTGCCACAGTTTTGAGATCATACATTGTAGCTCATTCAGAATTCAAGAAGCCATGATTTTTGATCACTTGGGTCATTTTATCACCTCCAATGTTTTTTGCACATATACGTCTAGCATCTGTGTCTGAACTTCAGCTAATTTCTCTGCATTCAGTACTGATATTTGTTGTATGATGGTGCCAAATTTTTTGCTTAAAGGCATATCACTTTGAACAAATAATTCTCCATAAGTTATTACAAATGATTTTACCAATATTTACTCTCATTTCACGAAGTATGCTGAAATTTTTTAGCAGTAGTGTATCCTTTTTTATTTTAGAGTGAAATAACCTTATGTACCTTATATTCTAATTATGCCAAATACATAGGTTACTCCACCAAAATTATTAAATTAAAATACTGCTATATATTTATATTTTAATAAAAGACATCAAATCATTTAAGCCAATTACCGTAAAATATTTAATAACAAATTAAACAGAACGATTATTGTTTTTCATTACTTAAAATATGTATAATTGTATATAAACACTCTGACTTCCAATTATATTTGTTAATATTGTCTTTTGTTTTGTGAATGGTTGATTTTTAAAATTGGCAATTTAAAACGGTTACAAATAGGATTATATTTCAATTTATTTTTAATCTCCCTTTCCCCTCAAAAATTTATAATTTTAAATCACTTTTGTTAAGTATATATTGGAAATGTTGTATTAATTAAGATTAAAAAATGAATATTTTTTATAAATCATTAAAATGAATTTTCCTGTTTAGGCAATAGAAAGGAATGCCTTTTTAGAAAGTGAGCTTGATGAAAAAGAAGCTTTGAAAGTGACTGTCCAGAGACTTAAAGATGAATCAAGAGGTAAGGAAATAGGTTTTAATAATTAATGAAGTAAATTTAAATTAAAATATATACCATAACATGTAAAAATCAATAGAAAATTAATCTTGGATATTATTTTTTTTATATGTTAAATGACTTAGGAAAATATTTTAAATATAATTTTTTAATAAAGTAAAAAATTTAGAAAGCAAATTGTAAAAATAAATAGTAAAAATAAAATTCAAAAAATATATTTTTCAATTTTTTTAATCCTAATGTTCATATAAAAATTTTACAAACGATTGATTAAAAAGTCACTTTTTTCATGATTATTTTTAGAAGAATATATGTATCATTATTAACAACTTTTCTTTTTAAAATTAATTAAATATTATTTGCCAAGATTGTATTTGGATACTTATCTAGGAAAACTAATTTATATTTCTTCAGTTTTAAATGTCTTATTAAATATAATTTTATGCAAGTATGTGGATCAACTGAATCATATTTACTTTAATTATAAATAGATTGATAAGAGAATCAAGTAGAATATTAGGCTTTGCTTATTCTATCTTTATTCACTTTTAGATTTGAGGCAAGAAATGGTTGCTCATCACAGGCCAGTATATGAAAGAACTTTCAGTGAAGATAAACCAGGTCATATTAAAACTGTTGTTGATTCCAATAAAATAAAATCAGAGTTGGAGAATCTGCCAGAAGTTCCAACAAAACGTATGTTCCTAAATTTTTTTCCATGTATAATAGTTATGTCAAATTAGTCAATTGAATTAATTTGATGATCTTTCTGGTTGTTGATTAACTGAGAGCAAATTTTTATTATGAATAAATTACATTTTAAGTTTGTATTGTATAATCATAGCTTGATAGGAAAGCTAATATGCTACTATTTTATTGATTTTATCTATTTTTTTCCCTACTACTTTATTAATGTTATTTTTAGATTTTCAAACAATATGCGGTATTTGGCTAGTTATGCATCAAGTTTCTGATTAGAATGCGTTTGCACTTCTTATTAGTGAAATAAATTTGAACAGAATTGAATAATTTCATTGGCATATTCTATACTGTAAACCTAAACATTTTAATTAGTTATAACAATGCATTGTAAAAAGTTCTCTAGTATTATAATGCTAGAATATTCAGATATATTTATTTGAGTAACAATAATGTAATTAGGTAAATAACAAAAAAAATGGCCTGCTTATAATTGGTAACATAAAGTTTAATTTCTTTTAGTATTAAAAATCGTCATATCAAGTTAAGATGGAAAAAGATAGCCAAAGTTTCTTTTATTAAAAACCTATTTTTAATATTTTGTACATTTGATGGGTTGTATCTAAATTATAATATAATTTCATCTTTCATTTTACCATAAATTTGCAATAATTTTTTAATTAAAAGAAACTTAATATTTTTATAAAGTGTAATATACTTATAGGTCTCAGTAGTCTACAATTAAGTTCATCCTCACCATTAACTCCGTCGTCACGAATATCTGCTTTGAATATTGTTGGAGATCTATTGAGAAAAGTTGGAGTAAGTGTTTATAAATATAACTAATTAGCATTTATTGAACTCAATAAAATATTTTTATTTTTTATTTACTTACTAAGAATTAGTTATCTTTTTTCCTCCCTATATTTATAATTTGAAAGAAAATATTTTTCAAATTAATTATTTTATATAGTTTTGATGTTACTTATAATGCTATTATTTGCTCTTTATATACAATTATGTATACATATTATGAAATATAAACTTATAAAATATATTTTTATGACTTGGAAAAATAAATACAAATTAATACTATAACATTTATGACCCAGTTTTATTGTAATTTGAGCTAAAGTACTAAAGATTTTTATATGTTAAAGAAATTTGTTAAAACATGAGACATAAATATAATATATTTTTTAAAAATATCACCTGCCCAACAAAGTAACATGTCATTATTATAAAAGTATAGCACAAATGAAATTGTACAAATAGAAAGAAATACACACATATCAGACCAAGGAATTATGTGACGAGTTTCAATCATATCTTTGTGATAGTGGATATAATAAAATGCCTCTTATATTATGGACTGCACATTAATGTTTTCATGTTTAGATTTCTATCTGGTGAACTTTTTAGTAATAAATTAATTTAAACTGAAGACGTATTTATAAACAACAAATGTGTACCTTAATTCTAACTGAATAATTATATTACAGGCTTTGGAGTCTAAGTTGGCCTCTTGCAGAGCATATGTAAAAGATACTTCTTCAAAATCTGAGAAAGAAGAATTTGAAAAGCACTCCCAAGTGTATGATTGAGCTTTTATTTTTCTGTGTTTTGTTTTGGCATGCAAATTAATCTTCTTTTAAGTAAAAATATAATAATTTTAGGATTAAATTAATATTTTCGAATTATCATTCAGTGATTATTAAAATGTTTTAGCTTTTAATTTTTATTTATATTAAAGCAAAACGTTTATTTTTTAACAGATTTTGTAACTTTTTTGTTTTTAAATATATAATTCTTATTTGGCAGTATGAAGAAATTTGCATGATGTGATGCAAAATAAGCATAGCACTAAAAGAAATATTATAGTGATAGTTAAATTTGCTTTGAAATTCTAGAGATTTATTTTTTGTTGTATTTTAATTACTTATGTTTGTTAACTGTGTTATGTACTTGTATTTATTGTTTGTGTACTTGTCATTATCGGCCATGAGATTCGGTTAATATGTTGCTTTCTAAAATTTAAGGAAAAATTGTGATTGTGAAATTTCTGTTTCTTTGAATTTAATGAAATATGCCATAAATATTTAACAAACAATGTGTCACAAATTAAACATAAGAAAAAAGATATTTTCTGCCTTGAAAATATAATAAATGAAAACTTGCCAACAAACATAATATGTGGAGTGAATGTGTAATCAACTACATTATAGAGTGGGATCACATCTAACAATACAGACATAACAGCGAAGACCATTACTATGTCACAGCAATTCAAAAAATCTGTAGAATTTCATGGATGGTCTAAATGCAGCAATATGTATTACTAGCACATTTCAAATATGCTCAATTGGGTGCAAGTCTAAAGAACATGCTGGCCAACCTATATGTATAATAGTCTTCCTCATGAAAGTGAATTCTTCACCAACCAAGCTCTGTGTGGTCTAAACATTTTCATTTTATAGGATGAACAAATTTCCAACTGGACCCACATCCGAACAAACAATTTGATTAAGAATGTTATCTATATAAAAGAGCATTTTGGGATGATATACAGGTCAGTGCAGATATCCTAAGAAATACCTGTTTTTACACAGACACTCTAAACCCACTAAATATTTCTCTATCATAGATATGATTTGAATAATTGCAGGTTTCTGCTAATACCAGACTAACAATCTTCATGAATCACTTTGCAACAAAAATCTGCAGAGAGTACACATCTCTATTAACTTGTACTTTTATTGATAGGCATGCATCCACAAGTAAATGTTTCAGTTTATTGATGTGGTGATGCACAATATTGAGCATCCCTAATATAGCCAAAAGGTTTCTCAAAAAGCCTTTTGCATGCAATTGATTTTGATCTGTGGTAGATTAGTGTAGAGGTTCTGTGGCTCCCTGCAGTTAGTTGTAAATAGCAATCATCAGTTTCACTTGTAACCTAAAGTCTTCCTCAGTTGTGCCTTCCTAGTAGCTGATTCTGTTTTTAGAAATGCTTTTTACAGTCTGGGAATTACAGAATGGTGTATATTCAGTCATCTTTGTACATAGGATTGATTCTGGCTCTCTATCATCCAGCAGCTCGCAAACATACGCCTTCAAATAAACATGTTGAATATTAATATTTAAAGCATGATTACCTCGAAAATTTCACTACGCAAATTTTACTTCCAGAAACTGTAGACTTTTTTAAAGCCAACTTTTGGCCGTATGCCGAATGACATTAAATAACGACAGTTCTACTGATTTGCATATGTTATTTTAATGCAACATTACTTTTTATATTTACTCTTTAATGCTTATGAAAACTTACTTATTTTTTGGCCATTTCATTACAGTTTTTCTGATTTTTGTTGAAAACATTATATGTCTCGAAATTGAGTTGTTTTTTTTGCATAAAATGTTTTTGTTCATTTGTGTGAAAATGTTTCCTTTTCCATATAATTTATATTTTTTTTCCTTATGCTTTTAATCTTTTGTTCCTTTATTTATTTTGATAATTATTATTAATAAAATTTGCCAATAAAACATAGTATTCAAATTAAATAGTATACTTATTAAAGTAGGCAAATTTTTTTTTTTTTTTTTTTTTTTTGGTTCACTTTTTAACTATTTTCTAATTCATATTATAATATCACTTTTAAGATCATCTGTTTTTTAATAGAATTACTAGAATAAATTGTTAACATTTCTTAATTTATTTGTGCAATTAATTAGCAAATAAATGTAGGAAATTCGTATTCACGTATTACTATCAAGTTTAATTACAAAGTGAACAGTGTAATAGAATAATATTCTTAACTTTTTCTTGACTTAAAATAAAAAAAAAATCGTTACATGTTCATACTGTATTAATAAATATTGTTTTTCTTTATTTAATGTTAATTTTTGTATTATTTTCCTTCTTCTAGGCCACCAAAGCACTTAATCAACAAAAGTTCTCTTTCCAGCCAGGATTGCATTAGCTTGACAGCATGAATAATTTATGTCCCTTTAGATTTGATGTGCATTTATTTTAGCTAAAAAAAACCAGTCCTCCACCTATAAAAAGAAAGTAACCCTGCCACAATTAGTAAAGTAAATTATTAATAAAACTGGTTTTCCCCCCATTTTCCAAATTGTGTATTTAGAAAATGTAATTCAAGAATGCAGGCTGTCCCTGTAAAAAAAAATATATATATAAATAACAATAATAATTGCATCTAATTTGAGCCAACATTCTTAATAATTTATTCAGTATTTTATTAACATGTGAATATTTGTTTCATAAATTTTTGATTATATTCCAATGTTTATTAAAACAATAATATTGTATTATTTTGTGCAGTACAAATGAAATTATCAATATTTTGCCTTTTGATTTCAAAAAAGGATTTCTAACATATTATGTAAATAATATTCTGTTTGCAATTAATAATCTAAATATTTCAAATATGAATAAAATTATGTTTTTATATTTTATGTTGTTAACAAACTTACTATATTTTGGGTGGTGATATGTAGAAGTATGAAATACAATAGCTAAAAAAAGTGCCTTTAACATACTCTCCATATTCTTTTATTTAAATTTACATACTGGTAAAAATTTTAAAATTTAATTTTGAAGATATTAAAAAAAAATTTATACTGCAAAATTTTCTCATACCTTTTAAATATTTATTTACATATCATTGCTTTACTCTTCTGGAATTTGTTGTCCTTCACTTTACAAATATCCAATCCATGATTAGTAGGCATTTTTTAATATATTATTTTAAATTATACTAAATTAGCTTGAAGATATAATAAAATTCAATTGCATGAAAGAAATTGCTTTTTTATATTATAAAGGAGTTACTGAACTCATTAAGATGAGTGTTTTTTAACTAGAATGTTTTATTTATTATTTTTCTGACTTTAGCTTTTGCTTCTGCAAAATCTGAGAATAAAGTGCATATTTTATGTGGAATTAAATAAACTATATAATTTTTTTATTATTTCACATAAAATGTGCATTTTGTTCCCAGATAAACATGTAATGAAAAATGTTACATGTTTTTCACCATAAATATATTAAATGCGTCTGCACTTCTTTTATCTAATGAGATATGAATGTATTCCAGATAATTAATATATTTTTTTGAATATTGGTAAATTTTATTGAAATTTGCAACTTTCATCGAAATTATTTTCATCTTTTGTTTTAATATAATTTCTGAGTGATATTTTGCTCTAATAAAAAAAAATATTATAAATCAAAAAGAGGTTTTTTTTTGTTTTTTTTCTGAAAGAAGTTAATATTCTTAAATTATTTTTATCAAATGTGATTGTACATGTAAATTTATTTATTGTGTATCATTTGTTTTTGTTATATTTTTATTTGTGTTCATAATATATTTATAATATTTCCTGTAAAGTAGTATTACATGAAATGAATACAATGTGATAGTTGGCAACATGAATGGGGAAATAAAATGCTTTTAGAACTGTATAAAATTAATAAACAGTCTTTGTAACAATGTGACTATTATTTTCAAATACTTTTATCCTAATGTAATGCAATGTTTTATAACATTCTATGAAAATAGAAATAAAAATTTAATTAAATATTTAACATTTCTAATGGTTTGTTAAATTAATGTATTCTGTAAAATTTACTTCTAGAACTAAAGTTGTGAAAACTAAATATTTTTTCTTTTTTGTTATTTAACAAAATACAATATTGTTTATTAAATTGCATTCGAATATTAAAATTTCTTTGAGTATCATATGTATGTTTGCCTCAATTTTTAACACTAACTATATTAATTACTTTTGAAAACTTGCAATCACTCTAAAAAGTGATTATTTAATCAAATACATCTTTTTTTTTTTTACATTAAGGCAATTAAAATTCAACTTTTCTTTAAAAAGAAAAATAAATTGATCGTACTAATATTTTACATCAATCAGCCAAAACATTAAAATAACCAGAATCTTGCTAGTTGATCTGGAGGTAGTAAACAGAAAGCACTTTCCTAGGCAAGTGGCTCTTGTCAATGTAACGTTGAAAAGGTAATTTGTCAGGCTGTTTAAGGAACATTAAAGTTTTATCAGAATAGGTATAATTTCAAAAATTACAGCAACTGATAAATCACAATGTCATCAATGCTTATTCCAATGTCAGGATAGTTGTAAATGTTAAACATCAAGTCAAATACAAGGCAATGCTTGATTGAAGATCATTGATAATTATTAAGCCTATATTAATGAATTATGCAGTATTTCATAAGTGACATTCTCATAGCCGTGCAGTTTTTAATTGCTATTCATAGCAGTTGTATTATCAATTAAGAATTTTGTTTTGTTGCATCATATTTCTTTTACTAACATTTCGGTATAAATTAAATGTAAAACTCCTTTTTGATATGATTGTGAAGACATTGATAAGTATATTTAATTGCAAAATCCAAAATATTTTGGTTTGAAATCACATTTTCAATAGTTTAAGTTTTTCAATTATATAAAACAGCTAAATATTAAGATTATCATTGTAATAATTGAAATATTTCTTAATAAACTGCTTATATTTCAAATAAAACAATAGATTTTTTTTAATGGCCTTACAAATAAGCTATTTTAAAAATTGTTCTCGCAATTGTGACTAATCTTTTGTAATCTTAAGTCTATGAGGAGAAGTTACTTCTTAAAATAAACATTTAAAAGTAAAAATACACTACTTCCACTGTTCTGATATTAAGAATTTAATTTAAATGTTAATAGTAATTTGAAACTTTTTTTTTTTTCTATAGATAAGCACCAGAACACTTATCTTCATAACCACAAATAAAAAAATTTAATCAAATAACATATTTCCTTTTCCACAACTTTGCTATTTTATTGGTAATATCATTAATGAAAATATTATGGCCAACTATTTTGAACTGTTTGAGATACAAAGAGTAATAAAGGTTTTAAGTTTATTAATAGTATGACATTTACTATAAAATATTTTGAATTAGTAAAGATTGCCAATTGCTTCTTTTACTAGCTTGTAAAACACTGAATAATGTCCCAATTTTGTTATGAAACCTTAATAAAATTGTAATGTATTTTATAATTGCACAATTAATATGTTGTTAAAAGT
This sequence comes from Caerostris darwini, assembly GCA_021605075.1. Taxonomy (NCBI): domain Eukaryota; kingdom Metazoa; phylum Arthropoda; class Arachnida; order Araneae; family Araneidae; genus Caerostris; species Caerostris darwini. The sequence goes on along the minus strand of BPLQ01014468.1, from coordinate 6,688 downwards.
TATATTAGATATTTTTTTAATTAATTTATCCTTAAAGAAAAGGTATATTTTTATTTCCTAGGTATATAAATTAAAAATATATAATAAAATAATGTGTATTTGTGTATAAATTTAAGTAAAATAAAAATATATAAGTAAATTGTTTAAATAAGGGAAAAAAAATCCACTTTTTTTATTGAATGCATAAAAATTACTGGGTAGTTATTAATGTAATTATGTCTGCCAAATGAAAAATAATTAACATTAACCAGCAGCTTTAATACTAAGACAAAAACAGCAAATTAATTTTCATGACAGTTAATATTTTCCTAATCGTTTTACATTTGATTCAAATGAAACATTTAAAAAGAGGGAAAAGAAAAATTATTGAACAGCTTCAATTATTTTTTGTTTCGGATTTTAAAATTATTCAGCATATTAAGATACCCAATCACAACGTATTCTACAAACAATATATAAGCTGGGAGAGATATTTTTCATCAAAAAATTTACTAATTACAAAATCTATATATAAACCAAAATGAAAAACATTTATGTAATATTTATGATACTGTGCCATTATTTCTGGTGCACGTTTTGATACTTTTCTATTAGCAAGCGGCAAAGGTGTCAACATCAGATTTTTCGTTTAAGATATAAAACAACAATTTCGAAAATAAAATAACTCATCCTAATATAACGAGCAATTTCAATTCATAAATATAAGAAACATTAAAGCACTTTTATATTTTTTTAAATCATGATTTATCACTTGCACTCATCTAATAGAAAAGGACCACTATTTTTGCAAGTTTAGCATATTTATATATAAGCTGACACCCACACTTTAGCTTTAAAAATTCTCAGCACATACATAGAAATATACAGTATTTAGTATGAAATAAAAATTTTTTGATTAACTCCCAAAAAACAATGTTTCTGCAGAAATTTAAAAAAAAAAAAAAAAAAAAAAAAATGTCGATTTTTTTTTTTTTTGTCAAATAAATTTTTGTTGATTACTTTTCCTATCTTTTACAATTTAAAACTTTTGATTTTATGAAATATAGAACCAGTATTCTCAAATTAAAAAAAATTTATGAAATTTTTATCAATACCACAGATAAATTAATTGATTGCTATTTTATTTTTCCTTTGTTATTAAAAAAGGACCATCAGTTTATCCCTTTTTTAAGTTAAAAATCAGATGGGGTTTTAATGGATTTCATTTCAAAAATACACACATTAAATGTTTCTCATAATCAGAAAAATTATGAAAAGGAAAATTCTATATATTCCAATCTAAAAGAGTTTTCTGACTTTTTTTTTTTTTTTTTTTTTTTTTATGTTTTATAAACAGAGTTTTAATGAAATATTTTACTAATTGGTCTATATACAAATGTCTTGACACAACATGGAAGCCCTTTATGTCACTAGAAGAAATATCAATTGTTCCTTTAAATAAGACAACCAGTTTTATTTACTTGGAATATTGTAAATCATTAAAAATTAAGCATAAAATTTTAGGTAATCTATTTAGAATATTAAAATTTTGTCAGGCATATGAGAACGTTAGTCTTAAACATGGATATAGAGCTGCCCATCAAGTTTCATGAATTTGTTAAAAGCTAACTGATAAGGTTATGTTTCTGTAGTACAATTGTATTAATATTATGCATTTTCTCTCATATCATAGCTTCTTGATAGCAGTGAAACACATAAAAATTAATTATATGTGCTAGGCTTAAGGAGACTAAAATTTTTAGTACATCAATATGTTTCATTCCTTTTTAAAAAATTATAATTATTGAAGTGTACTTTAGTCCATTATTTGTAAATAGTTCTTAAGCAAGATTCCATTCATAACCTCTTCATTTCATTAATTAAATAAGGTATTAATTTAAATTAATCTAAACTTCATAAAAATCAATATATTAACAAAAATTTAAAACATAAGTATTTGTAAATAATAAAAATTTTAATTAAATTAAGAGTTTATTTTGATTTTTAACAATGAGAATTTTTTGATGCATTTCTATATTTATTAAACATATTATAATGAATATATTCATTTCAAGTATCTACATTAAAATATTAATTATATTTTATATTGATAAGAATAATACAAAGATGATTTTCAGATTCTTAACAAGATGAAATAATATAGTTTAATAATCATTTACATATCCATTTTTATTTTCAAATATAGGAATATACTTTCATTCCAAAAGAATATTTAGATGATTTTTTGTAACTTATTAAGTGAAATTCACAATTCATCATAGCATTTAATATACAACATATTTTGATTCTTAATTGAGATTAACTAGCTATATTGAAATCTTGAATGCAAGTGAAATAACTTATAATTTCATTTACTACAATACCTTTTTGTAAATGACATGTACATACCAATCTTTTGTACACAACATGTATAACTCATTAATTATGTTCCTAAGTTATCTGTATAATTATTAAAAAAAATTTTTATTCAATATCATACATAATGTTCTAGAAAAAAATATACGAATATACAATAATTAATTAAAAAAGCACATTTTAATAATTTGATGTATTAAGGTGAAGTTATGCTAGTTATTTAAATTAAGCCTTTAACAGAAAAATAAAACAAATGTCAACAGTGACCATTTATAAAAATATTAAATAAAGTAGACTAATCAAAAAATCATGATAAAAATATAAAAACCGACTTTTAATCTATATTTTTTAATATGAACTTTCACAAGTTATCTGTCATTTAGGGCTTGCTTAATTAAAAAATTTGCACCGTCTTTATATTGGATTTAATAAAAAAACTTTGATGAAAGAATGCTTCAATATATCTTTGAATATTTATTAAGCATACATTTATTTCACTAATAATTAGTTTGACCAATTATTTTTTTTACAATTTTTTACAGTGCTTTATAATTTTTAAATATTATATTGTATTTTTTAACAGTATGCATCAGAAATAAATTATTTTCCCTAAAATTTTTGGATTTAGGGAAAAAAATAATTAGATGATTAGATTTTAATGAATAGCTATTTATTTTTTTCATTAATTAAAGAAAGTTAAAAAAAAAAATTCTGTTTTTCATAATTTATACATGATGATAGTCCCCAACTGATCTACAGTACTTATATCTTTGATCAGTAATTATTTTTGTTCATTTGTATAATTTTTAAAAAAATGTCGTTATAAAAATTAGTGATTAACACTAAAAACATAAATTAGCTTTTTATTATTATAAAAATATGATTTAATCCATTCTTTTTTGCAAAGTATTATAATCAACCATATTTTCAATAGGCCCAATTGCTGCAATGGTTACAGGTTTCTTTTTTAAGTAATTGGAACACACTTCTCGTACAACATCAGCGTTTATCATTTCCAGTCTGGCTTCCATTTCAGGTAATGGAATTCTTCTGTTATAATTCAACATTTGACGTCCTATGTCTTCAAATATAGGAGTAGATCCATCTAATAAGAGTAAAGAATTTGTTAAAAATAAATTTTTTGCTCTGGTTACTTCTTCTTCTGTTACGGATGTACACAGTCTGTTCCACTCTTCTTGCACAGTGAAAAGCATATCATTCAATGTTTTTCCATCAGACACCAGATAAATTCCCCACAATCCAGTATCTTTATAACAAGTATTGAATGAGAGGAAATTGTGGCATAGATTTTTGGCACCTACTTTATGAGCCAGTTTACTGTAGATATTGCCACCACTACCATGTGATCTATCCCAATTTCCAATTAAAATGTTAGCAATAAGCAGAGGATAACTTTCTGGATTCATCCAACCACAGCCTTCAACTGCAAGAGCTGCATGAACAACAGGCATTGATTCGTCAACTAAACGTGATTCACTTCCAGTGAAATTGCATACATTCAAGAAATCAGATCCATCAATACCATGACTTTTTAAGGATCCAAAATATTTTTCAGCTAGTCCTACTAATTCTTCATGCTGGATTCCACCAGCACCAGCTAAAACCATTTTAGAAGCAACATAATGATTACTTTTAAATTCAACAAGATCTTTTCGTGATATACTTTTGATATTTTCAATAGGACCAAGAATTGTCCGGCCTAATGGTGTATTTTGAAAAGCAGCAGCATGTAAATGATCAAAAACCAATTCCTGGAGGTTCATTTCAATTTCTTGCATTTCTCTTAAAATAACACCTCTTTCAATCTCAATTTCATTTTCTCCATACTTACTGCTTTGTATTATATCTGAAAGTATATCGATGGCTCTTTTAACATCTTTTGTGAGACACTTGGCTTGAAATATGGTTTGTTCTCTTGAAGTACAAGCATTCAAATGGGCACCCATATTCTCAACCTCCAATTCTAAGCTTGTTTGGTTTCGTGTTGCTGTACCCTTAAACGCCATATGTTCAAGAAAATGAGCAACACCATTATTTGATTCAGTCTCATAGCGGCTTCCCGCATCGATCCATAAACCTACAGTACAAGTTGGTATACCAGAATCTTCAGAAGCAATTCGTAATCCATTAGACAATTGACTTATTTTCGTTTCAGGTATATTTAAAACTCTTTCTGGAACTTGAATATTGTGAGAAACTGCTCTCTGAAGATTTACACCAAATTTTGATAAATTTCGGAACATTTTAGAAAATGTCTAACAATTGCGTCATGCACTCAAACGGCAATACTATTAAGAAATAAATAAAAGAGGTTATTACAGAGAGGATTTCTCCTTTTATTAAATGTTCTAAACCACTAGAGAGAGCAGATATTCTTTAGGGAAAAAGAATTTTCCCTTTAAGAGTTAGGGAAGTGGTTGATTTTATTACTGTGAATTTTCAAAAGCTCCAAAATTGAACAACCAATAAAAAGGAAGTTACTATGACGTCATATCAATTGAACCCAAACGAGCTGATGAAATTGAATTACTATTCAAATATAATGTATTAAAATTACTACATTTTAATTTGCACATAATTAAATACAGGAAGTTATCAAATTTATATGGTTGAAGTTTTAAAATTGTATTCATTTAAAAAAAGAAAAATAACAATCATAATATTTAAATCAGAGATTACAGTGACGTAATACGGGACAGAGAGGGGGATCAGTGACGTAATTCGTGCTACTCTACTAAGTTGAATAAAGATGTCGAATCATCTACTCAATGGTATGTGATGGCGGTAGGAAAAAAAGTCTTGATAAATAGATAATAGCAATCGTATGAATTGAGAGAAAAAAGAAGAAAGTAAAAAAAACGTAAGTCATCGGTGATGAAAACGTAACAAGAATTTTTTTTTTGTTGTTGTTCTAATGCAGCTGGCAAACACTTAGACAGCTTGGTCTTGGATGTCTTAAGGCAAGTGCTGCACAGACGTAAACACTTTGCATGACCCAGGGGGCGCATGTAACTTGAAGATAAGCCACGGACGCGGAGTAACAATGCCCCCGCAACGCTCTACGATCCTATTAGGACAGGGGCCTACGGTTTAAAGTGGATTCCGAACCACTACAAGCACCCATGGGCAACGCCGGGATTTGAAACCGATACCTATGGTACTGTAGCGACACCTATTGATGGTGTGGCGGCATTGTAAAGGTTGCGTAGTGTTATTAAAATCCAGACGGCAAATTAAAAGACGATAATCAATTTTCACAATTACAACATGTTTATTCTACTTCGAACGCTTACTACGTTCTATTTTCATTCTAGCGGGAAAATTCCCTTTCTAACAGTGAAAGTAGAAGTCGTTCAATTTGTATTCCATTTTACATCAATAGGTGTCGCTACATCACTCCCCTACCAGAACAAAGTTACGTTACTTTGAAAATGGTAGACGAATTAATATATCAATACAAATAATAGCGAACAAATACACATTGATACAAATTGAAATTGCACAAAATAATTACAAATACAATTACATATAAACAATTACATACAATAAATCAAATTAATTTTTAAAATGGAATGGATGAATTATAAGTTTGAAGAAAAGTCAATAATGTCATTGAAACGAACAGGAAGTTTTACTTGTCTTCCACAACGTGTTGTTGTGTTTGGTTGTGCAACTTGCTGACTTGGTATAAATGTTTGTTCACTCGGCAGAGATGTATGATCATTTGATGACGTTGATTCGAAGTTCATTAGGTTGTAACACATATGCCGGTTTTAATCTATCCACTGAAATATTAACTTGTTTATTTTTAATTGATAGAAGAAAGTTTTTCGGGGAGCTTTGCAATACCAAATAGGGTCCTTCATATGGGGGTTCTAAAGGTTTTTTGACTCTGTCAATTCGCAGAAACACATGTGAGCATGTGTACAAATCTTTTGGAATGAATATCTTTTGTTTACATTTGTTTTTGGATTGGTATGGTTTTAAGTCAGCCATCTGTTTTCTGAGATTACTTACAAAATTATCATCCGATATTGGAAATTTGGATTCCTCAAAGAATTCGCCTGGTAATTTAATAGTTTTTCCATAAACCATTTCAGCTATTGTATACTTAGAGTCCTCATGTAGAGCAGCTCGCAAACCCATAAGAACCGTTGGTAATGTGTCTGTCCAACGAACGTTGTTATGACATCTAATAGCTGTTTTCAAGGTACGGTGAAGACGTTCAACTTTTCCATTACTCTGAGGATGGTAAGAAGACGTATGGTTTACTTTAACACCACATAGCGCAGCCAAACTTCGAAATAGTTCT
>BPLQ01014466.1:0-409902 GCA_021605075.1 Caerostris darwini | reverse complement strand
AAGTATTTGGGAAGTCACTGACGTGGCTAATATTTTGAAAATCGAGCCTCACATTCCAGTAAACTACGAATAGTAGTATTTGTAATTTGAATTAAATGATAGGATCGACAACCCCAGGAATGCAATAACGCTTAATTGCTTTAAGAGCATTTAATTTTTTTAATAACTTTCCTTTTAGAAGATACTGGAAATGTTGTTGTTTGAAAGTGAGGTTATAAGACAATATGATACCTAAAAAACTACGTGTATGTTGTTTCCAAGGGATGCGGATATTATAAATATGCAGAATGTTGAGCTGGTTGTTGTTTTTTATTGGAAAAGTTAACCGCTTGCACTTTCTGGTTGAAGGGTAAATTTCACGTTTCACACATTGAGTTATTTTATGAAGTGTTATTTGAAGGTTATTAAGAACTTTCAAAGAATGATCGCTGCTAAGAAAAAAATATCATCGGCATACAATAAGCATTCTGTATGTTCAGGAATGATCTCGTAAATATCTCCTCATGTAAATGGTAAAAGAGAAAGGCGCTGAGAACACTCCCCTGCTGTACACCACGAGTGGAAAAACAATGTCATAGAATCAGAGTTTCTCCAATTAACATAAAAATTCCTGTTATGAATGAAATTGTTTATCCATCTAGCAGCAGTTCCCTTTATGCCAATCTGTAAAATTTTATAGATAAGGCCATCTCTCCAAATTGAGTCATATGGCAGAAATATACAACTTAAGAAAAATGCAAAAATTTTTTTGGCGTTTTTTTAGCTTCTATTATTTTATGATGAAGTAATGACAATGAATACATACAATCTTTGAAAGGAATAAATCCGGAATGGTTGGGGTGGAATTTATCAGAATTGTGAAGTGAATGATTCTTTTGAGAACAATACGTTCAAAGATTTTACTAATAACAGAAGTCAATGCGATAGGGCGAAAGGAGGTAGGGGAAGTGCTGTCTTTTCCGGGTTTAAGGATAGGAATAATTTTAGCTGTTAACCATTCCCGAGGAACATCACCAGTTAACCAAATATTATTGAAGATATTAAGCAGCTGAAAAGATAAGAATCAGGAAGTATTTTAATAAGTTTTGCAGGTATACTGTCACCGCCAGGTGAAGTATTAGGAGCAGCGCGGATTGCATCTTTTAGCTCGTTAAACGTAATTGGTCTATTATAATGTTGGTTGCAATTCTCGAAAGATCAAGTGGAATAAACTGATGGTCGAAGATTTTTATTAAACTGAGTAGCTAATAAATTAGCTTGCTGAGTCGGGTCTGAAAATGACAGAATTATTAGAATGAAAAATTTTATTGCTAACCAGAATATTGTTTCTATTATGAATAGCTTTTTAATGATTTTATAAATTTTGCCGTAATATCCGGTAGAGGAACACACAAAATCCCAATATTGTTTTTTAAGATCGGAGATGTATTGGCGAAGTTTGGCAGAAATTTTCTTGTATGAAATCCATAAGTCTCGAGAAAGTTGAGATCGAGCTTGATGTAATAATTTGCGTTTCTGTTTAAAAGAGTATTGCAGCGAGAGTTCCACCACGGGAGATTTTGACTGTGAGAGGTTTTATGTGAAGTGTTTTGTTGTTAAGGAGAGCCTGAGTTAGAAAAGAATGAAAATCTGAATATGATGATGAAAAAGGTGATCGAGATTTTTCTGATCTTGGAGGAAAAGATGGACTTTAGACCATAAAAATGATCGATCTACAAATTTTTTGTGAAGCAGAAAGTTGAAACGATAACTGTATCGGAAGGTGATCACTGTCGAAGGGATCGGAGTGAACAGCAAAAGAAATATTAGGGGTAAATGTCTGCGCTGGCAATGGAGAGATCAATAAGCGATGTAACTGTAGGAGTAATATGAGTGGGAGTGTTAGTATTAATAATATTAAGATTATTCTGGAGAATCCAGTTGATCAGGATTTCTGAACTAGCCGTAGAAGAGGTGGATCCGAGAATGGATGATGAGAATTAAAATCTCCGAGAATAATACAGTTAGAAGGAAGTTGTTGACTAATTGTATCCAGCCATTCAGTAGTGAAAATACCCCTTGGAGAATAAATGTTAACGATAGTTATAGTTTTATGTGAAATATGAATTGTAACTGCTTGTATTTCATTATCAGAATCAGGAAGGTTGGCAAGATTAAAGACTCTGCTAGGAAAATTCGAATCAACTGCAATTAAAAAGACCTCCTCTGCGTGTATTGTCAGAACGATCTGTTCTATAAATTAATTTACCCGGTAGATGAAAATGATCTTCAGAATTAAGAAATGTTTCTTGTATTGCGAATACTGATGTTGACGAAAAAATTGGATCAGATATGGACGTTTGGCTCGAATGCTACGAGCATTCCATTGTATCACTTTAAACATTGTTGTAGTTATTAATATTAAAGTTTATAAAGATTGATCTATAGCAAAAAGAAATAAAAAATCCAATAAGTCCAAAATGCAAAATTATAATTTTCAATAACAGTAATTAAGTTAAACTAGAAGTAAAGAAATTTAAAGAGGGATTATCTTGATCTATCGACTTTTTTTCCCGTAAAATCGAAGTCTTGCAAGGTTTCAAAACTCTGGTTTTTACTTTTCATCTTTTCTTTTCCTTACCCGAAGATGCTAATTTTGTCATTGGAGGTAAAGAGAGTTTCTTTATCGCTTGATTTAAGGAATTTATACTACTTGTGATATTTTCTGTAAGTAATTTTAAGGACTCCTGGAAATTGGATGCTTGTGCATGACAAATTTCTTTTACTAAATTTTGAGTTTCCATGGCGTGCTGTTGAAATAATTGAGTAATTTCTTCTTTTGTAATGTAATTAGGTGGAGAAGCTATTTTTAACTTTAGCGGAAAATGAATCTTCTTTCGAACGCGATATATTCTCCGCGCTTCTACGAAAGAAAGCCTGTTGAGGGTTTTGAACTTTAAAAACTTTTCTTCTGCTTTACGGCTAGGACAATTCATGTCGGTGGCCTTATGAGGTTCGCTACAATTTATACATGTGGGAGTTTGTGCGGTACATGTGTCAACATGATGATTAGAACTGCAAAATTCACAAGTAAGAGATTTTTTACAATGTGAGGCGGGATGAGAAAAAAGAGTGACAATTTCGACATTGACGTGGTTTATCCACAAATAACGATATTTTCTGCTGGGTAAGCCACAGTCTTATGTGGTCAGGTAATATCGTACCCAAAATTGTAACTAAAACCGGAGAGGTGAAAGACGGAGTTGTTCTTTTACTAGCAAATCTTTTGAGTTCTATGACGGAAACCCTATTTTCTTCTTCCAATTCAGAAGCAAGTTCAGAAAGTGGAATGTCTGTCGGGACGTTGTGTAAAAGGAAACAGGTAGAGATCTTTTCCGGGTAAAGCGATGCATTTACCGGAACTCCCAATATGGCTTTAATATGTACTAGTTCTTTAGCTGTATCATAGTGAGAGGTAGAAAACAGAAATTTATTCTGACGAGTGATACGCATGAACTCAATATGTTTTAACGTGCTTATTTTAGAGGAAATGTTATCTTTTAAGACTTTCGGGTGAGCCCGTGGAATTGAGCCATTTGTCGCCTCAAATAAGATAACAAATGAGTGCGCTCCATTTTCGTGTGCTAAATGCAATTTGGACGTAATATCTCTAGAAGAATTAAAATTGAGGTCTATTTCAGAGGAAAAATCCATGCTATTAGAATGACTGTTTTTTTCAGCCATATCAAAACTCTAAGTATGCCCACTTAGAGAGTTGGGGCCTCCCTCTTCGCTTTAAATCATTAACCACAACCTTGAACAAAGTGTGAAAAAACAAACAAAAGTTTACCGGTAACTTACCCGGAGAGAAACCCGATTAGATTTAAAAAAAAATAAAGAAAATTTTAACTTACGAAACCCGAAACTAAAACAAGAGGTCAAAAAAGAAACTTGTCACCAAGCATACACCAAAGCAGCTCAAGTCGTCTCCGGTCGATTAGTAAATATGAAGATGAAGAAAAATAATAATAAAAAAAAAAAATTGCTTTCAGTGCTGAGTAGTTTCAAACTGATTGCAATCATTCAATTTTTTTTTATTATTAACAAACAATCAATTTTAGGTACTAAATACAATATCTTGATTTAAACGGAATTATAATAATAATCAAGTTAATATAACAATAATTTACAATTAAATAATAAATTTAAATGTAATTAATGATAATTTTAATGTAATAAATTTAATAATTAATAATTAATTCAATATAATAATCAATCTATAGATGTATAATTTAAAAAGTGATGGAGTTAATATTATATGAAACAAAGAACTAACCCTAACTCAGAGTCGGCATATTTTAATTAATAATTTAAGACAGAAACGTTGGAAACACTATATTATTGTGGCACGCGACATTTTTTTTTGAGATTTTCCCCCTATCCTTTCCCCACCCTTTTCTGCTATTTTCAAGGTTCCCAACACTTTGTAAAATACGTCACTTACATCTGTTATGACCATATCATCCTTGTCTTCGTCTTCCAAATCACTGTTATTTAACTCCATATCTTCCAAATCCATATCCATATCCTTCTTATCTATGTCTGTATCCATATCAGAATCCACATCCGTGAGGAAATCCCAATCGGAATCGATATCCTTCTTCTCTATGTCTGTATCCATATCAGAATCCACATCCGTGAGGAAATCCCAATCGGAATCGATATCCTTCTTCTCTATGTCTGTATCCATATCAGAATCCACATCCGCGAGGAAATCCCAATCGGAGTCGATATCTGTATCAGTGTCCGTATAAGAATCTATGTCAACATCCAACGAATCCATGTCAGTATCCACAACTGTGAGGATTTCCCAATCCAGGCCGATATCCTCGTCAGTGTCCATATGCAGATTTATATCCTCCGTATCCATTTAAAAATATGCACAAAAAAAAATGCAAAAATGCTTTCAAAATACGCTAAAGGCTCGTTCCCACCGAGGCAAGAGACGTGAAGATGCAAGAGGCAAGCGACCAAATTTTTTCGACACCTTCACAGCGAAACGTCAGAAATAGCATTACGCATAGTGAAAAACCGCTTGGAGTTGAAAGTTGGGCTACTCCACGCGGCGAACTGCAAACCGGTTTCAGGCGACCGCGGTGAGGTCAAATTTTGGTCGCTTGCATCTTGTCGCCTTGGTGAGCACGAGCCTTAAGAGTTCCACGAATTGTCGTAAAAAAATCCAAAACCACAACGTCTGCAGTTTTCTTTTTCAACTGAAGCTTCAAGAGACTTCTGCAAACTTCTACTCATACGCATTCACCAATTCGAGCCAATGAAAACCGACCATCCTTCGAAGGAGATAACATTGTTCCATTGTTCTCATCCAATATGGCTGAACCTACCCTATTCTCCAGATTCCATGAAAAATAGGAGGGGTTGACTAAGAATAACATCTTGTTCCCGTGAAACTGGTATTACAGGCCATAACTACTTTATCTTTGTGAACACTGGGGAGGGAGGGGGGGACACTCAATATAGAATGCCTCACCGCCAAACGTCAGTATCGCGTCAACTTGGCAATCACCAAAAGATGAGGATTTTTTTTTATATATTAGCACATTTCCGTTGGGCTGCCTTTACCAATAGAATTAAAGTGATTTGGCTAGTGAAAGCTCTTGACTGCAGTATTAAATAGAAGAAGAGTGCCTGAGTGAAGAGCTCATTTTCAAAATAAAATTTAAAAAAATTAAGTATGAAATGAATATTTGATAAAAAAAAATATTTAAGAGAAAAAAATTAAATAAAAGAGAAAAAAAAAATGAAAATAATAATAGCAATAAATAAAAAAATTAAATTAAAGTTGGAATATGATGGAAAAAGGCTGCAAAGCAATGATGAATAACAATTTTGTAGAAGAGCGAATATGTTGAACAGAGAAAGATGAGGATTGCTGGAATACTACTGGTAAAAATAGAATCTTCATAAAAGTAGGAGAAAAATTTGCAGTAGAGCGCATGTACGAAATTGCACATTGTGGAGATCGTCAATATTGCAGATCATGGAGTTTGACTACACATTATGGAGGTTTTAAGTTATGTTTCCATCTTGTAGTTGAGTACGGATAAATATATTTTTCGTTGAGTAGAATGAAGAAAGTTTGTGCTTGAATAATAGAGATCTTGTGATCGTAATATTAATGAAGAATTTAATAGTTTTTTAATGTAATCATTTATTGTATCAACATCGAATAGATGAGTACTGTGACGCACTAGGGATGAGTCGGAATATTTTATTTTGAATTATTTAAATTTGTAATTTATTAGATTTAACAGCTAAACCCCATAGAGGAGCAGCATAGGTGAGGATAGGCCTGAGAATTTGCTTGAATAAAAGAATAAAATAATTCTTAAAAATAAAAAGGAATAAAGTTTGGAAGACTTGCTGAGAAGAAGCTGACTTCGGTAAAAAGTTTTCCAACAATTTTCCTTAATATTGGGAATACGATTTCAAAAAATAAGATTTTATCTATGAAACAAAGAATTGTTCTGCCCCATCGATAAGAAACACGGAAAAACTGATAACCAATCATAATGGCAGTTCTTGTCTAGCACGAGAAGACCTAGAAACTAGATGAAATCATAACTAGAACAAAACAATTTAATACAAAATTCAAATCTCTAACTGGAAGACCCGTCAAAAGAAAAGACAAATTTGATCAAAATTTTAATTTGATTATAATTACCAAGCTCACATTCTGTATTCTCGACTTTAATTCTCCAACTTTATTTACCCATCATTTTTTTATAAAGTTTATATACAATTTTACAATCATCTGCATAAAAATTTAAAAAAAATAATTAATTTTCGTAAAAATATTTTTTCACATAATCTTAATTTACGGTTACACATTACAACTTTATAATATTGTATAACAATGCCATCAGATTACTTACAAATACGCTTTCACTTCTCACTTTCCAGTGGATTCCATTACATGTTGGAAATGAAAGGGCAGATTTTCAGGCAAAAAAAAAAAAAAAAGGAACAGAAAAAGTTTCTGGATAGTGCCCATCTAGTTGAAAGAATTGGAAACTCTGATATAGGTGTTTTATGTAAGGAAGAGAAAATGAATTAGGTTCATGTACTTGTTTGCTCTGGATTGGACTCTTACAACAGAAAGGTGATTTGTGTACTCTTTACTGGAGGACCAGAGAAAACATGTCCTCATTACGCGACTATTATTATAGTGCTTCTAACTTTTTAAATTTTAATCCTTAGAACATTTAATTTGTTTTTAAGGTCTTTTTGTTTGGTTTGGTTTTGGTTAAGAATGTCTGGTCTTTTTGTGATTTTGATTTGTTTATATGTTCTTTTTGTTTCTACGATAAGTGGAGAAATTTCTGGAATTGATAAAGCCATAAGAATTCTCCGATAAAGCCATAAGAAACAACAACACTTTCACTTCGATACAAATTTCCGTTTCAGTTGCTGTTTTGAATATAAGTATAGTCAAAATATCATACATATTGTTAGTTAAATAGAGAATTCAAATAGTTAATACACAGTTTTTTTAACTTGCAATAAAACATTAAAATATTAAATAAATTAAAACAGTAGAATTCTACATTCAAAATTATTTACATTTTGTCCAATTAATTATCTATAACTAACTGCATCACTTCACTTTTTTATTTACTGTCAAAAAATATGTCCCCAATAGAGAAGGTGTTTTCAACCCCATATTTGGATCTTAATTCATTAAATTTGCTACACCTTAAAATAATGTGTTCCACAGAACCGATGTCTTGTTCATCGGCATCAATAGCACGACCGCCCAGGGTGGGCCAAGGCTTTCCTTTGAAGAGATTTCCATGCATTCTTCTGGGTAACAATGGTCCTCCAACTCTTAACCTTCAGTGCAACGAAATATTTTTCAATTGCGTCTATCCATCGCAACTTAGGTCGTCGTCCTATCCCTCTTTGTCCCTGAGGCTTTGCAAAACGAGCCTTTTTATAGGTTTAAATCATTCATTTTAAATACATAAGCAGCCCAGTTTAATATATTTATCTTAATAAATTTTATAATATATGGATCTTTATAGCATTTATAAATTCCTGCTTTGTACCTTCTACTCCAACAATCACTTTCCCTAACATCTCCAAGAATGGCCCTTAAAATCTTGTGTTCAAATATACTCAAATGTGCCGATGTCTTGTTCACAAATGCAAATATCATTTCTACTTATAGAAACGTTTTTGATGGCGGAAAAACAATCATGCCCCGTTAGAATATGATTCAAATAAAAATCGCTCTTACATTTCTTAGTCGAGACCAATGGTAAACAAAAGTTCTTTCTTTAGCGGAATGAGTTCATTTATCTTGCCAAATTTCTAAAGCTTTTTTTTTCCTCAACTCACTTTTCAATTGAGTCCTAGAAAAGGGGCAGGTTTTTTAAATGTTAGGATCGTATATGTTCCTTGGCGGAAATGTATGCTCTCTCATTTCCCAAAATCCCCAAAGGGTTTTTAATCCAATGAAGAAAAATATTATTTTTGACTTCAGTTTTGTTATGTTTCAATAATTCGACGACCTCTGATTTATTGTCGCATTTGTTTAGGGTTTTTAATACTGACGTTGAGTCTGCATAAACGTGAGCCTTTACTATTTGGTTGTCTGTCACATATTTAATTGAAACGAACAGAGCTAGAGTTTCAGCATTGAATATTGAGACATTGTCAGAGATTGTAATCTTACATGAGAATTTTTGAAATGGACCATTCCATATTGCAACTCTTTCAATCGATTCAATTAGCACTCTCGAGCCAACAGTGAAAATAATGCTTCTCCCTCGCTTCGAGGAAGATTTTGATCCCATGCAATTTTAACTTTTTTCCTTTTTTGTTGTCATATAAACCAATCGAGAACTAAATATTAAATATATAGAAATATTTTTTTCCTTTTAATTTCATAGATATCTTTTTATATATATTTTAAATCTAATGGCAGCCATCCTGCCAATACATAGATTGCGTTCTCCGATACCATTCTGCATGCTAGTTAATGGAAACCACTGGATCTCTTTTAACTTGGTATTTAATTTAACTTTGTCTGAATACCATACTTGACATACGTATAATATCACACTTTTCGTGGCTCTCAAATAAACTTCTTTTACAGTATTCAGGCGTAATCCCTATGTAGCCCTAAATGATCAAAGTTTTAAACTTTGTTTTGAAAGTTAAATACTCAATTTTTGATATAATTAAGATGGGGCATCCACTAAAGAAAAGGATCTAAAATTCCATTTAAGAATTTAAGTTGATTGTGGTATCCTCGAACTTAATAGTAGGATTTTCCTTAACTTTCATTCCTTTAGGGAATATCACAGCAAATGTTTTATTTTTTACTTAATTTTAAATAAAAGCTTTTAATCTATAAATCAATGGTATTTTACTTCATTAGTTCAAGAAATTGCTTCATCAAATAAATAAAGTTCATAATTGGGTGCCCTTCCATCAACTTTACGAAAACTAATTCGTTGTGATTTAGAGATTTTAATAACAATTGCAAACCATTTGGTTAACCCTTTCTTTAAGGAGTCTAAAAAATTATGAAGAGATTGAAATACAAATCATAGAGAAGCACCCTTAGCCAAAGCTGCAGAGTCGCCTGCGAAGAGACAACATCTGATGTTACGAACTTGAAGAAAATCATGAGTGTAGATATTGCACATGATAGGACTTAGGGAGCTTCCTTGAGGGGTACCACCCCTGTACGGACAATTGTAGATAACTCATCATCGATGCAAACTTTAAAGGTTCTACCCTGGAACTAGTTAAATAGGTTTTCCATATAGGAAAATTAGAGTTTGATCATTTTGTAGTTGAGTCCGTCGTGCCACACTCTGTCGAGTGCTTTCTGTACATCAATAAAGACGCATCCAGTGATTTATGGGGGATCCAATCTATAAAATCATTATTTTTAATGATAAATAATAATTAGCATCGTCTGGTATATACAAAATATATTTATTTTATAATGACCAAAGCTGTGAAAACCAATGAATAAAAAAAATACATTATGTGTGCATCTATATATTCAGGGGGGAGCTGATGGCCGAGTGGCTAGCGCTCTGGCATTCGGTACCACAGGTATCGGGTTCGAATCCCGGCGGTGCCATGGGTGTTTGTATGGTTCGGAATCCACTTTAAACCCGTAGGTCCCGGTCCTAATAGGATCGTAGAGCACTGTGGGGGCCGCGTCCGTGTTGTTATTCCGCGTCCGTGGCTTATCTTCAAGTTACACGCGTCCCCTGGGTAGAGCAAAGTGAGTAACGTCGGTGCAGCCCTTATGGCATAAAAGATCACGGTCTATATTGCCAGCTGCATTAGAAAAAAAAAAGGCATCCATATATTCAAAAACTAACTGTCGAAATTAAAAATTAACTTTGATTTTGAAGTAATATTCTTGCGAATATATGACAGATATTGCTTGTTTTATTTATGAGTTTGCAGAATAATTAAATAATATTTTGCAAACTCATGATGAGTGCACATCGATTTGCAAAAGGTAAGTGAAAGAGTGGAGAAACAAATATATATAAATACAATACAAAAAATACTTCTTATTGATTTCATTTTTTTTATTTCATTATTTTTTATATTTCATTTTTAGTGATAGATATTTCTTTACAACGTGCGTTTAGTATTATCTATGTTTACATGTAAGAATAATAAAATAATAGAGTAAAACAAAAATAATAACTCATTATGTTTCAATTTTTCACACCAATAAAAAAAGCCTATTTAAATCTAATATGGGGATATATAATTTTTTATGCGGCCCGCGGAGTTAGGATGCATTCCCAAAGTGGCCCGCAAGATCATTTGGATTGGCCCCCGATCTAGACCAAGTCCAAGAACCCGTGTGGTCTCATGGAAGACGGGAAAGGGGAGTGACAGTTTCTATTGTGATGTAACACCCGTAGGTAGAAGTCTAACTTGGCTCCGTGTTGCTGAAGAAGGAAGACAGTGCCTTCCGAGAAGACTTTTTTTAGGGGCAACTACCGCGCATTGGCGATTACCCCCGCATACTCCCATATAACGATTTTTCAATAGATAAAAACCAAAAACAACTCAGTGTCCCCCCCTCATATTTACGTCATTTATGAGTCTCATTAGTCACACGCTTCTCTCGAATCTATTTTTTTTTAATCTCTATTTTTCATATTGGAAAGAGAATACACATAATCAAGAAAAATCAAATTTTAATTTGTAGCTGTAGTTGTTAAAATTTAATCATAATTACTTATTCTTGATTTTAATTTAATCCTAATTCAATCCTAATTCATAAGAATCGCAGTTTATTATTCATGCATTTTTTAAACATTGTATGATTACACATTCGTGATATTAACAAACTGAAAAAATCAAATTATAGGGGACATCTAGACTATAAATTTTTTATTGACTATATACTGCGTTTTTCTAATGGTTTACATTGGCCGCTATAATTTAACTTTTTGTGGGGAAAAAAAATCATTACAATTAATGGTGAGCTCTTCAAAATATTATAAATAACTCAATAAAAATAAATGAATACATATGTGTTTTAATATGCTAAATTACTAATGCTATTGTTTAATTACATATATTAGATTCAATATTTTTTCTGAATTACTTTTATTTATTTATTCAATTCCTTCTATTAGCTCACACTCTCACTATATATATCTTGTTCAAATCTTCAATCGTTCATAAAATACTTTTTATTCATCCACTCAAGTTCAAATACATTTTTTTTTTACTTTGTAGTGGATGACATTTGATGTTAATACAGATTTTTTAAATATTAATTCATTGATTAAATTTAATTAATTAATTTTAGGTTTTTTTTTTGGATTTAAGTTGCATATATCTACCAATAGATGGCGCGAGATAAACTTAAAAAAATGAATGAAAATTATTTATAAAGGACTTTCTGCAATAGAGTGAAAAAAAAGTAGGAATTGACTTAAATTTTTTTTTATTTTTTTTTTATATTATTAAAGTGTAACTTACTAATTTTCGACAAGTGAAGTTTATGATATTGATGAAATAGTAGTAAGTTATTATTATTTTTTTTATATTACTTGTTTTTTTGTTTAATATTCATTAATCAGGTTTTTAATTTTACGTTTCTTAATCTTACATTTACAGGGTGTCCTAAAAGCAATTTTACAGTTATTCGTTAAAACAAGTAATATAAAAAAAAAAATTTAAGTCAATTCCTACTTTTTTTTCACTCTATTGCTGAAAGTCGTTTATAAATAATTTTCATTCATTTTTTTTAAGTTTATCTGGCGCCATCTATTGGTAGATATATGCAACTTAAATCTAAAAAAAGCGAAAATTAATTAATTAAATTTAATTAATGAATTAATATTTGGAGTATTAACATCCAGTGTCATCCACCACAAGTTCAAAAAAAAATGTATTTGAACTTGAGTGGACGAATATCGATTATGAATGATATTTTATGAACGATTGAAAATGTGAACAAGATATATATAGGAAGAGTGTGAGCTAATAGAAGGAATTGAATAAATGAATACAGATGTGTTTTAATATGCTAAATTACTAATGCTAATGTTTAATAACATATATTAGATTCAATATTTTTTCTGAATTTCATTTATTTATTTTTTTTGTTTAATATTCATCAATCGGGTTTTTATTCTTCCATTTACAGGGTGTCCTAAAAGCAACTTTATAGTTATTCGTTAAAAAAATAAAGGAGATGTATGCATAAGACGCAATTCCCCCCCCCTCATATTGAAAGCATTTCAGTGTGCGTTGTTAGTCGCACGCTCCACATTGAATCTTAGTCTTTCTCACTGCCTTTGAACGAATGTATATGAAAAGCATGGTTTGCTGTTATTGTATCATTTAAAAAATGTGCGGCCTGATGGCCAATCGGCTAGTGCTCTGCCCATTGGTATCACAGGCTTCAGGTTCGAATCCCGGCGATGGCCTGGATGCTTGTTAGTGGTTCGGAATCCACTTTAAACTGTAAGTCCTGGTCTAATTAGCCTAAAGTGTACACAGAATGACTGTAGGGTGACAAACCAAACCATTTAAACATTATTTCATTCCCAGTTCGCAACCCGAATTATAGGGCACAATGTAAGGTATAAACAGCTTTGTTGATTTATTTTTTTTACTTAAACAAACATATACCCATATATATGTTAATTTTTTAATGACATTTTTTTAAATGTAAAGATACTTTTCAGGCACACTTTCTTCTCGACAAAACTCAACGGAATAAAACATGTTATGGTACTTCACTATGTCTTACCTGCCAATAAATATTAATATTTACTAAGTAATAAGACGCATAAAATAAACTAGCGTGTGTAACAATAATAATTATAATACATTAATTAATTAATTAAGATGTAAAGAATAAAAATGAAAAAAATTTTTTCATTGTTTTCAGTTTACTAAGATAGTAAATAACTACAATTAAATTTTAACAACTACAACTACAAATTGAAATTTGAACCTTCTTGATTTACAGATATTTATAATATAAAGTAGTATTTATAATGATATAAATCATAAATTAAAGATAAAAAAAAAAAAAAATTTTTAGAGCATTTGGTATCATAAAGATAGTGAGAAAAATATAAAAATCTTTTTTTTAACAATTGAAACTAAAAATTAAAATTTGAACCTTCTTAATTTACAGATATTTATAGTATAAAGTAGCATATATAATGATATAAATCATAAATTAAAGTCTAAAAAAAACGAAAATTTTCAGAGCAATTTGTTTTATAAATTTAGTGAGTAATTATGATAAATTTTTATTAACAACTGCAACTAAAAATTAAAATTTAAAATATTTGGAGATTTACAGTTTAACGAATTATATAACATATCGCAAATTACGTATATACACAAATTACATACATAAGCAGTGAACAACATGGTTTAATGCAACCTTAACGCATTTTGTTCTAAAGTAGATTAATGAGATTCTTTTAGAACTAATGGATACATATTCAACAATTGAAAATTTTGCTCTACAGCCATGGGGAAAAAAAAAAAAAAAAAAAAAAAAATCACAGACGAAGAAATTCAGTTTATCATGATAACGGATTATATTTCCAAAAATTCTATGCTCTTGTTGGATAAGATCAAGTCTCACATAGACGTTTATGGAATTGGAATACAGACGTCTGCTGTTGGATAGTTGTTTCAAGACATTCAAAGACTTTATCTACCACCTGTCTGCGGACTTCTTCTATTCGACAGTCCAATTGTCTATCTGAGAGTGCAGTGCAGAGACAAAGTGGCGCGATATCATCTGTCTACAGCACCACGATGGGCTAATTTATGTCTGGCACCACCGCGGTGGCCTACTGAATTTATTCGCTGTACGAAATCAAATGGCGCCTTATATACCAATTGGCTTTTTGGTATAGGCTCCAATGGATTCTGAATTATATTGGATGGATATATTTCTGAATATTAAGATTCAGAAATATATCCGATATGAAATTTAAATGCACACCTTAACAATCTAAAATATTCTTTTTTGTTATTTGTAAAATTGAGTCGGAGCATTCTATTTTTATAGTATTTCAGAATTTCTGAAGTCTAATGGTGTCCTTATCTACTGCCCTTAACTGTTGTTTTAATGATACCCCGTAACCTTATCTTTTACTGTGTCAAATTGCACATGGCGAGACAGCGTCACTGAATCTGAGCCACTTTATGACTTATGCCGCCCCTTTTTATATATTGAATGATGAAAATGGACAGTGAAATGTTTTATTTTATGAAAATTAAAAAATGATGAATATGAAAATTGTCAGTGAGTACTAAACAATCTTGGTAAATGTATATATATAAGGGCTTATTAATTATTTTATTATCAGATATACATTAAGGATAAAGAAAAATTAAATAAAGACTTCTAGAAGTACTATGAAATAGTTGCCTATTGCCTAGTTAGTTATTGCCTATGATCTGCTAAAGCATATAATTATTAGTGGGGATTTTCTGCTGTGAAAAAAAAAAAAGCAATTAAATATGTTAAATACAGAAAGAAGATGTAAGACTATAAAAATCAACAGTAAAAATCTTATTTATGACACATTACATGAAACTAAAACAAGCAAAAATTAAGTGCAATATGAAATTTGAATGTTATAAGAAATATATATATATATATATATACATATATATATAATTTTGAAAACATTTGCGAAATAGTTGAATTATTCCGAAAAGAAGGGACATTTTTAAAAATTTTTTGTATTTCTTATGTGATCTTGAAAGATGAAAATCATTTTATGTATCAGTCAGTAATTAATTTAGTGTCTCGAAAAGGGATTTTTGAAACCTATTTATTTCGTTGCCGGCCACTGCCACACATTGGTATGGCTCCAGCAGCGTCTAGTCTTCTTTCCTTAAGGCTTGGTTACCTTCCACAACATTCAGCTTCTTTATGTTTCTGACTTTCTTTTCGAAGGAAAAAAAAAATCTTTGTACATTATGAATTTTACATATTTGTAAAGCGTGATAATTTTCCTGTGACCTTGGCCTTAAGCGTTAGGAATCGCTAGGGTCGGCAAGAAACAAAACCGCAGCAGAAAAAGATGTTTCCTCTTACACCGAAACGGGAAATGAAATATGAATATGGCGCCGAAAGTAAAGTATTGTCTGACTGCTTTGCCGCTTACGGTGATATATGGCACACTTTGGGCTAATTAGACCGGAAACCTACAGCTTAACGTGATTCAAAACCACTAACAAACATCCACGCCAACGCCAGGATTCGAATCTGAAGCCAGGGATACAAAATGTCAAAGTTAATTGTCCACCAGGCCACCAAGTATTGCCTGAAGAAATAAGATACAGATGGACCAGAGGTTGGTTGTATTTATCCAGCTAAGATTGATTATGATTGCACTGATGTCGATTGTTCGGTGATAGTTTTTTAAGTTTAATAATATTGTCCAAATATATATATTTTTGTAGATTACTTATGTTTGCAAAACAGTGGATATATACCTTATATCTTTTTTCAGTGAAAAAATTTTTTTGTGAAAAAAACAAACAAAAAAACTTAAACGAATTTATAGATTTTAAGCGGTGACATAGACACAAGTAAGCTTTTTATCATGTAATCCATGGGTTTTATAATTCAGGACATGATAAATGAGAATATATGAATGTGTTAAATTCTGAAAGTAATTATTCATAGTTTATAATATAATTAGTATACTGGATATATGTATTTCAAACAAGGGTTTTCCAGCTTAATATATTTGATGGGCTAAAAGTAATTCACAAGACAACGTCGAAGGACCAAAACCATTTCATAAAGAATTGCCTCTCATCTCTTTCCATCACAAAACTGAAAAATCCATCAAAACAATTGTATTTAAACCTACATATATGTTGCTCCAATAATTTTAATCAAATATTGACATTCATAAAGGGATTTTATTTTCTATTGTCATTCCGCTTCCTCACCCCAAAAATTGTATTCGAGAACACCCTATATCAGGAGTGACCATTATTCTGAATGTATAAATACTTCACTATTGGAGTATGTAATTCTTACTCAAGGGTGAGCAGGGCCGGATTTAGATGAAAAGAGGCCCCACTTATGAGGCCCTTTGACCTCCAATTTTTAAGTTTGTAAATTACATGAGAGATAATAAAATACATCATTACTGTGATATATATCGATATGTTAAATGAAACATATTGTGATGGATACTAATCTTTGTAAAAAATGTGGCGAAAAAAAAAAAAAAATAGTGGTAGAATTTCTCCTTATTTTCGATTCAGTGTTTTACTGTTTACTGTTTTTAGAATAGTGTAATTTTAATTTTGCTAACAATTTGAATGTAGGCCCCTCGTGATTTTGAGGCCCTAGGCTGAAGCCTAGTTAGCCTATAGGAAAATCCGGCCCTGAGGGTGAGGTTGGAGGAATGTGTTTTGATTATTTCTTGATATTTCCAAGATATGAATGCAAAGAAACACTCTGAACAGTCTTGCGTGGTAAGAATGCTGAAAACCAGTGATTCTTAAATTTATTTGGTTAGCAAGTCCCTCTCAAATTAAAAAAAAATTTCCAATCACCTCCCTCCTATTTCATTACAAAAATAATTAAACTATCTATCTTTAAAAAATACGAATAAATAATCATGTGAATTACGTATTGAATAAAAACGAGTATGGTATTAGTGACATTGAAAGAAAAAAAATTAAAAAAAAAAAAAAAAAAAACTTAAATAAACAGTATTAATAACAAAAAGATAAAAATATTAACTTTTAATGAGAAAATAATAATAAAAGAAGTTAAGAATAAGCAATTTTCCAATCCCCCCCCACTACAAGCCACCCTGCTTTAAACTACTGAAAAGGTTTATTATCCTGTACAGCGACCACCATGTTTTACAATGAGATAAATGGAAGGTTAGAAATAAAAACCGGTTTGTGAACCAGGTGCGTGAATGTCAAGGTGTGTTTTTGTTTTCTGTTTCACACTGGGTGGCTCACTTATGTCAACACTTAAATAAAAATTCTAATATATAAAAATGAACAACTGTAAAGTATAGGCTATACGAAGGCAAAAAAATAAAACAGGATACTTGCTTCCTATGCAAAATACCCACATTGTGTTAAGTCATTGACAATCAGGTCATTTTCTGTAAGAAGGGGACAGGGATTTTTTCCCGAACATCAAGGGGAGGGGGCGAGAGTGGATGCAACAGCGTGACCACACACATATCACAACATAAACAACACTGAATTAAAGCATATGCCTTTACCGTGGAGAAGTTATTTTTGAAAGAGACCCTCTTTCTATCTGAGATTTAGCGAAGGCTAAAATAAACAATGCCCCTGACCATAACTGAGCTCCATTAGTCATGCTCGGTTTAGGTATTGCGAATGCTTTTAATAAAATAAAAATAGAAGGTTAATTTTACAGACATCCTTCTGTTCATTCCTGAGGTACATACAAGGAAGACATTCTAGAGCAATTTATTGTTGCAGAAAATAATAATAATAATAACAATACAAAATCGTATAAATAATTTCTTTTCAGTATTTATGTATATCTGCAATTTGGAATAAAATATAGTTGTTATTTCATTTTAATATTTTCTTTTTGTGTAAATTTTACTTTCATCACTATATTTATTATATATATATATATATATATATATATATATATATATATATATATATATATATATATATATATATAATAACAACAGTAAAAATTTATATGTATTTTATTTTTTTATTGGAGGTATTATACTTTTATTTGAGGTCCTTTTTCAATGAAATTACAGATATGTAGCAGATTCAGCGTTATCCAGGGAGTAGCACTATAGGCCTGTCATTTTATTCCCCCCTTTTGCCACCACAATTTGAAACAACACATCCAAGACAGCCTGACTGCACATATGACACAGAGGAAGCTCTCAATTACCTGAAATACTATATGAGGGTTTTCCTGCATAAAGATTTATCGCACTTACCCTGCATACACATAGGAACATTCGATTGGACATTACGTTTCGTGTTTTAGACTCAATGCACTATCCACCTGATTAAACATATTTGGTGTTTACATTTTTATTTTTCTATTTAAAATAACTAAATAACTATCAATTAGCTAAACAATTTCAGTACTAACATTTTCTTATTAAAAAAACAACCATAATATTGTAAGGTTCACTTTCTTTTCTGCTAAATCATTGCATTTAATCTAATGTATACCAAAAGATAACAAAAGTAATTTAATTAGCTATCCTTTAATTAAATAAAAACTGTAATATCTAAAATACAATCAAGGTTCTATATCATTATCAATATGTTTTCATTTGTTATTATAAATAATTGATAACTTAGAGTCCCAATGAACAATTTTCTAACGATATATCCCGAGATTCAATTTTTTTTTCTCTCGAAAATGTTCTCAATCCATTATGAATGATATTTTTCATGATAAAAATTACCAAAGTAAAATCTATCATGATATTTATCAAATCTAATCTATAAGGGGTTTTGTTCGTTAATTACAAATATTAGCTACATTAAACTGAAGATTTGACTTTTCTATCAATGATATTGCAAAACTAACAAACAGCAACAATTACATTAATTTAGAACCTTCTCCGAAGCTCTAATACTCTAATTTTATCGTTAAAAGTTAACGCTTTTATAGTCTTATCACTCTTAATTGTAGAACTTGTTGGATAATTCAAACAAATGGGATAACCCAGTGGTTCTCAAACATAATTTATTTGTATTCCACTCTTAAAAAAAAAAAAAATAAATAAATAAAAATAAAAAATAAAAAACCTGTAATAGAAATATAGAAGTACTTCTTTTTTTTATATAGTGCTTTTTATTTTAGAGTAGTTTTTATGATTGAATCGTAGATATTTTAAAAGCTCAAAATTAAAGTATACGGTTATTATTATCTTCAGTTGCAATGAATTAGTTTCATTCAAATGTGATAATAACCAACTGTCAATATTTAACTCTTTATTGCTAATTGAAATCGTCGCCAGTTCTTAATGAAATGAGCTGCGTTTTTTTAAGATCAGTCTTTTTTTTTATTGCAGAATCAGAATTTTTTGTATTGTCCTTTACAAATAAAGTTGAAATTACATCTGGCGCCATCTATGGGTAGATATATGCAACTTAAATCTAAAAAAACTAAAATTAATTAATTAAATTCAAATTACTGAATTAACATTTGAAAAAAACTGTAATAACATCAAATGTCATCCACTACAAGTTTAAAAATAAATGTATTTGAACTTGAGTGGATGAATAAAAAGTATTTTATTAAAGATTGAAAATTTGAACAAGATATATATAGGGAGAGTGTGAGCTAATAGAAGGAATTGAAAAACAACAGTATATGCTGGTAAGGCTACCCAAGCATCATAGATTGAGAACCATTGACATAACCCATTATTATCAAAGAGACAAGCCTTTGTGAACCATTTTTATAATTATTGTCTAACATGGAAAAATGATGGCTTTACAACACCAGTTTCGTGGTAGTAATACGATGCCACTGTAAATCAACCAGCGCCATCCCTCGTGGTATCTCCCCTGCTGTATGGGGTGAGGGAACAATACTGCCCCCTTCGACAGGCGGTCAGTTTTCATTGGCTCAGTGAATACAAGCTGTACTGGCAGACTGGTTTTGGATCAATTTGCCAAAAGTCTTGTCTCTTGTTCGAGTGTAAATATGAATCTGCGATCCTCTTGTCTGATTTTTGGCTTTTTGGTCACAATTTGTGTAGCCCTACCTAAAAAATGGCATATTAATATGCCTACGAAAAGTTTATACATGAGAAGCGATGATATAAATTTGGATATGGATACTACATATGGCACAGATTGGGATATTATTACGGATGTGGATACTGATATAGATTCGAATATTGATACAGATTTGGAAACCAACTCGGGATCGAGATTTTCGTATCGAAATCGGGATTTTCTCACTCATGTGGTTTCAGATATGGATACACACACAGACGAGAAGAATATGGATATGGATTTGGACGATGCGGAGCTAAATAATAACGATTATGAAGACGAAGAGGATATGATCATAACAGACGTAAGTGACGAATTTTACAAAGTAATTTTTAACTTTTTTTGTTTTCATTCGTAAAGTTAGATTTAACTCTTGATTTCCTATTATGATACACTGTGTCACCAGTTAATAATGCTAAGTTAAATATGTTATAACAAGATCAGATATTTGAATATTTGAAATTAGCTATTCAGTAACAGAATTATTAGATAATTTTGACCAATTAAATTTGTTCAATAGTAGAATAATTTCTCATTAACTTTGTCTCACCTTTATTAAAATCAGTACTGTGGGGAAAATTATAATGTCTGATACAGTACTGTCAGTTTATTTTGAAGGATAATACAAGTAGAAAAAAGTTAATTAAATCTGTATGATAAAATCACAGAACTATTAGATATTTTTCACCAATTAAACTCGTTCAATAGTAGAATAATTTCTCATTAACTTTATCCCACCTTTATTTATCTATACAAAAAAAATTTAATATTGTAGGGAGAATTCTAATTTCTGATACAACAATGTCAGTTAATTTTGAAGCATAGAAAGTAGTAAAAAGTTAATTAAACCTGCACGATAAAGTCACAAAATTATTAGATATTTCTCAATAATTAAATTTGTTCAATAGTAGAATAAGTTCACATTAACTTTATCCCATCTTTATTAATAAAAAAAAAAAATCGGTATTGTTAAGAGAAAATTATAATGTCTGATATAGCCTTGTCAATTTATTTTGAAGGAAAATAAAAGTAGTATAAAGTTAATTAAATCTGCATGATAAAGGTATTTAAGAGCATCGAAATGCATTTAGAAATTAAATATTATTCATTTTATATAATTATATCGATTATATTTAATATAATTATGTAACCTTATCAATATCTTATTTTTTTTTACTTTCAAATTATATTTTTTACATTTACTTTTTATTTTTTACTTATATTCTTACGCTTAATTTAATTTTTTACTTCAAAGTAACGTTCAAATTACAGTAAAACCTCACCTTTATGTCATCTCTTGAATGTGCCTGGCTCATTTATACGACTTTTAAAGGTTTTGATCCAATACAGAGTGATGTAAATCTATAATTATTATCTATACGTCCTTGCTTTAAAAATACTTTAAGTTATAAGTCGCTGAAAATTCCACTCAAACATATTTAATTTCACGTAAGGGTAATAACATTCGAAATTTCGAACGATAATTTCAAAGATCGTTTGATTTTTACAAGCAGTTATTATTTTATCGTTTGATTTTTACAAGCAGTTATTATTTTATCGTTTGATTTTTCGGGGACTTTATATAGACTAACAAATATTTATCTGAATCAAAGTTTAAATATTTCAAAGAACTTATATTATTCATTTTATATAATTATATCGATTATATTTAATATAATTATGTAACCTTATCAATATCTTATTTTTTTTACTTTCAAATTATGTTTTTTACATTTACTTTTTATTTTTTACTTATATTCTTACGCTTAATTTTATTTTTTACTTTCAAAGTAACGTTCAAATTACAGTAAAACCTCACTTTTATATCATCTCTTGAATGTGCCTGACTCATTTATACGACTTTTAAAGGTTTTGATCCAATACAGAGTGATGTAATTCTATATTTATTATCTATACGTCCTTGCTTTAAAAATACTTTAAGTTATAAGTCGCTGAAAATTCCACTCAAACATATTTAATTTCACGTAAGGGTAATAACATTCGAAATTTCGAGACAACGAACTGAACGATAATTTCAAAGATCGTTTGATTTTTACAAGCAATTATTATTTTATCGTTTGATTTTTACAAGCAGTTATTATTTTATCGTTTGATTTTTCGGGGACTTTATATAGACTAACAAATATTTATCTGAATCAAAGTTTAGATATTTCAAAGAACTTGATTAGACTGTTCTAAATTATAGAAAAAAATTAGAGCTCCTTTTAATAATAATTATTAAGGAATTTAACTTTTAAAACTAATTTAATAAATCCAATCATTGACATTCTTTTACTCTCGATGATACTTTATTACATTTAAAATAAAAGAATAACTTTATGTATTCTAAATGTTACTTTATCTCAAGATTTTTTATATTTTTTTTTACTTTAAATAAAATTGTGTTTTAATATGAAATTTGGTTTAAAAACTTCGTACGTTACTCTCAATGATACTATTACCTTTTTTTTTAAAAAAGAATAACTTTATATCTCTTGAGTATTACATTTTTTAATATATAGATTTTATTTTAATTTATATTTTACTGTTTTAATATGAAATTTGATTTAAAAATCGTTGATTTTCATCATACGTTTCCCTTATTTATAATTATGTCTTTTGATAACGTATAAGTGGGAGATTAATGCATTTGTTTTTTCTCAAATGTGACGAGTATTCTCTTTAAGTATAAATAACTATTTATAATGAAAATTATTAGTCTTAAAATATTTAAACACTACATTATACTTATGTTTTTAATTATTTCCTTATTTACATATATTACACAAGATTTTAATTATTAAAACTAATTTTAGTAAATATATTCAATTGCTGATATTTTGAATGATAGTTTATTGTCTTTTTTTAAAAAAATTTTTTAATTAAAAATGAACATCGACTCTGTTACGAGTTTATATCATTCTTGCGTCATATTCAACATGTGTCAAAATGAGATAATATATATATTTTTTTTTGCTTAAATGTGGATGCAAATTGGGGACGACCCCTCACTAAAGAAGAAATTCCCCTTTCTTACGTTCCTGGCCTGTTCCCCCTCTTCTTATTCTAACTGCACGTGGTGGCAGTTAGTGAATGGGAATGACAAATCGCTTAACTTAGCGACAATAACAGCTCGCCTTTGGGAAACATTTCTCCACCAACCTTAAAGTATCCTTTCCGACGGATCGTTATGCAGGTGTAAAACTTCTCAGTAGTAAGTCGGCTAA
Source organism: Caerostris darwini (assembly GCA_021605075.1). Classification (NCBI taxonomy): domain Eukaryota; kingdom Metazoa; phylum Arthropoda; class Arachnida; order Araneae; family Araneidae; genus Caerostris; species Caerostris darwini. Next base: position 386,338 of record BPLQ01014466.1, on the reverse strand, counting down.
CGTTCTGTAGCTTTCTGATACTTGTATTGAAGGAGGGATGGAGAGGTAATGGCGAACATACTCCAAATCAAGATGATCATGAACCTTACCACATAATTCGTATTAACAAAGATGTACATCGTAACTGTGGCTGTAATTTATAATATTATCAAATAGTTAATGCATCAATTATTTATACACGCGCGCACACACACACATATATATATATACATATTCGTCTTCTTCATTGGCTCAACAGTTCCATGCAGGGCTAAGGACGTCTGCCTACTGGCAGATTTCGAGACACGTTTTTTACGGGGTAGGTTGTCAGCCCTACACCCAACGTTCTGCAGTCATATTAGACTTACTGTTTTAACATTTTAAATATTAAAATAATAATTGTTAAATATTTTATATGTACACACACACACATATATGTATATATATATATAATAGTTTTTATATATTTTAAAAATAATAATAATATAAACGAATTAATAAAACATATAAAAAACGAATAACAATGTAAACGAAACACAAATTGTAATTGGCAGGGCTGATATAAAGGTTACCCATAAAATTATTTAATAATTACTCAATTATTTCGTTTAAATTTTATTTTAACTAGATGCTTTGCATAATTTAAAAAATAGATATTATTACAGCATTTGTCATTTTCAATTTAATATCTGATAAATGAATTGTTTAAAAACTTCAATTTCCTTTTTGTGCAAAACTGATTTTTAGCTACTCTTTCAAAGAAGAAAAATGTAAATAAATGTTATTCATAAAAAAAAACTTATGAAGGAAATAAAAAAAAAAAAAAAAAAATCATAGATTTCAGTGAAAATGCCCAGCCTTAAAAGTGGTCAACGACAAAAAAAAAAAAAAAAAAAAAAAAAAAAAAAAAAAAAATATATATATATATATATATATATATATATATATCCGAAAAAACACCCAGATATTTTATAAGTAGTAAAAGAAAAAAATAAACGAATAAAAAAAATTAGGCTCCATTGGTCTCTTGTCAATCGTTTTCTGGGTCTACTTTTTTTCAATTCCTTCCATTAGCCCCTATATATATATATATATCTTGTTCAAATTTTCCATCGTTCATAAAATACTTTTAATTCATCCACTCAAGTTCAAATACATTTTTTTTTTGAACTTGTAGTGGATAACACTTGATGTTAATACAGATTTTTCAAATATTAATTCATTGATTAAATTTAATTAATTAATTTTTAGTTTTTTTTAGATTTAAGTTTCATATATCTTTAAGTTGCATCTAAGTGAAACTTACTAATTTTCGACAAGTTAAGTTTATGATATTGCTGAAATAGTAGTAAGTTATTATTTGGTAGTGGACATTAGTTTTGATAAACTGATACATTGTATATATGAAGAACACAATAAGTACATAAATATACATATCCAAAATCGAGGAAGATTTATTAATTGTATTTTTTAATATTTGAATATTTTTCACAGTAAATAGGTATGTGAAAATTATTAAGCTACTATCTTTAAAAGTCATATCAACAGATAGCAATTTAATGTCATTTTCCATTCTCTATTTCAAATATTTCAAATATTTCAAAATTTTTGGTTGTGATCCGCAGGATTTTTTTTTTTTTTAGATTGTAAAAAAGATATCGTTTTAATCTTTAGAGTGAGATTTATTATTATTTTTTTAATCTGAGAGCTTTTTAAATCTTTTTTGGATAGCATTTGATAGAATTTCTTTTGAAATACTGAAAGAACTACTACCTTTTGAATTTAATGTGTATTGTAAGCGGATTTCAGAAATCTGATTAAAGAGGAGGGAATATATATATATATATTTTCGAACTAATAAAAGGAATGATTTAAAAATATATTCCATATAAATAAAATATTATTAATAATTTTTTTTATAATCCTTTATGATGTATTTAAAAAGATTTTAAAGAAGTAAATAGGAAATAAATCAATAAAAAATTACATAGCTTGTAATTTTATATATATATATATATTAATTAATTTATAAGGGGCCTGAATGGCCGAGTGGCTGGCGCTCGGTACCACAGGTTTCGGGTTCGAGTCCCGGTGGTGCCATGGATGTTTGTAGTGGTTCGGAATCCACTTTAAGTCGTAGGTCCCGGTCTAATAGGATCGTAGAGCGTTGCGGGGGCATATTTACTCCGTGTCCGTGGCTTATCTTCAAGTCACACGCGGCCCCTGGGTAATGCAAAGTGAGTAACGTCTGTGCAGCGCTTGCCTTAAGGCATCCAAGACCAAGCTGTCTAAGTGTTTGCCAGCTGCATTAGAAAGGAAAAAAATATTAATTTATAATGAAATGGTAAGTTTTAATGAGGCATTAAGGTTTATATTCTTTAAATAACGCTTTATTCTTAAAACATGTTAGTATAATATTTAAATGTTAAACGTCTAAAATTTTACAAATTTCTTTAAACTTTATTGAATTCAAAGTATTCTTTAATTCATGTTTTTCTGATAACATAACGAGAAAAAAAAAATTAAATCAATCACATACATGTCTGTTTACATTTTTTAGACCGTGGCAACAAATAGTCTACAAATATAAAAGATAATCTCCACTCTTAAGTGAATGCATGAAATAATGTTTCGGTCAATTTGATAAATCTGTAATATTTATAATTTCTGGGAAAAATTTAAGCAATGCATAGAAATTAAAAGATCGTCCAAAAGTTTCATTAATATTTTCCCGATATGTAATTGCATGTCAACATGTGTTACAGAAAGCAATCTCAGTTTTATTTCGATGCGATACAAATTTTTTTTTTTTAGTAATGTATTTTGCAGAATTTAAAGTTGTGATAATGAAACTTAATATGCATATATTGTGTAAAATATAACAGGACTTGATTCAATGTGAAAGATGTCTACAAAATTCATTATTTTTTTGACACAATTGTTAGCTACTACGTTAGTATATCCAGTATCCCCCTTTCAGAGAAATATCTGATACCTTAAAAAAAAAAAAAAAAAAAAAAATTCGCCTAAAAATATTCTGTAGAAAGACTTCAAGAAACATCCATTGAGCTGGTCAGACTTCAGTGTCAATTAGCAGGCGTCATCAGTCTACCAGTCTAATGGCAATTGGAGTCTGCCAACTTGTCACCTATGTAGTCTGCTACGGCTACAGAAGACAGTCGGCTACAGGAGGAGAATGTGATAGCGCCTATACTGTAATCTCTGGCGGCGATCTGATATAAAAACGAATAATCCAAGAAATTGGACAATATGTAAACATGTGTTACAGATAGCAATCTCAATTTTATTCCAATGTGATAAAGGAAATTTTTTTATGAAGTTTACTTTCGTAACGTGTTTTTCAGAATTTAAAGTTGAGATAATGAAACTTAATATAGATATACTGTTTAAAGTACAGCAGGATTGTAGATTGTATTTATTAGCTACTATGCTAGTATATCCAGTATTCACCTATGAGAGAAATATATGATATCTTTTTTAATAAAATTCGCCTGCATATATTCTGTAGAAAAACTACAAGAAACATCCAATGAGTTGGTCAGACCTAATTGGTTGTTAGACCTCTATAACCAATGAGGTCTGACTAATATATCTTTATATATAATATCAGATATATATCTTTTTTAAATAAAATTCGCCTGAAAATACTGTAAATATTATGGGTATTATTATTATAGATATTTGGATATTCTGTAGAAATACTACAAGAAACATCCAATGAGTTTGTCAGATCTCGTTAGTTGTAACTCGTTGTTATACGGATAGGCAAACTTTTTCGGTCGCGGGCCAAAATTCGGAAAAAAAAAAAAAAAAAAAAAAAAAAAAAAAAAATTGGCTCGTTAAGATAAATCTTTCTAAAATTTTAAAAACAATATACAAGTTTCATAATTTAAATATGTTAATGAGAGGAATGAAATTGCGATAAAGTTTAAAAAGCTTTTGACTGGAGCTTCAAATGCGCAGTCTACCACATGTGAGGTCTAATTCACCTATATTGGATTCCCATATATCTGCTACCCGAGAAAGAGATGACGCTTGTTGGCGCCAATCTACAGCTATAACTAACAAAGAACTTCCGCTTTTAACACTTTACAGATTGAAAGCTGTCTGTACTTGCTATTTCCGATCGATTTATCGATTTATGTTTTGTAGAACAAAAATAGAGACAGTATAAAGATCAGTCCTTTGAAAAGAAGGAAGAATAAAAATATTTGCTCAAAGTGGAAAAGGAAATGGATATATGATATATAAATATATATTTCTTTTAATTTTGCTCGAACCGGCAAATTCAAATTCTATCCGTGGGCCGGATAGAACCTTCCGGCGGGCCGTAGTTTGCCCATCCCTGGTATATCCAATATCCACCTTTGAGGGAAATATCTGATATCTTTCTGAAAACAAAAAATTAGCCTAAAAATATTCTGTAGAAAAACTACAAAAAACATCCATTGAGCTGGTCAGACTTCGATGACAATTAGCAGACGTCATCAGTCTACCAGTCTAATGGCAATTGGAGTCTGTCAACTTTTCACCTTTTTTTTCTCTGCTACGGCTACAGAAGTCCAGCCGGCTACGGAGAAGAATGCGATAGCGCCCATACTGTAATCTCTGGCGACGAACTGGTATAACGACATATAATGCAAGAGATTGGACAATATGTAAACATGTGTTACAGAAAGCAATCTCAATTTTATTCCGATGTGATAAAGCAGGGGTCTCCAAACTTTCCAGGCTTAGGGCCATGCTGTTTACTCCAGTAAGTACCAAGGGCCAAAACCATTTTAATATTTCTGCCATTATCTATAATTTCTAGACTAGTCGTCGAGTGCGCGCTCTGAGCGAGCATACGCTTGCTAAATTCGATTGTTCAGTTACTATGTACAATCACTATTGTGAGTATCGATACGACCGTGACTCTTGACGACATCTAGTGGTCAAGAGCGGAAATAGGTAGGTAATATCCTTTATCGCTAACATATGGCGCTAGTAGTATCGAAAGCGCTGTAGCAATTAATCATTCGTGAATAATCTCATCGGTTCGAGAAAGTTCTGGTGTGTTCCACTCACTTCGAGATCTCAGTAATTGGAGTATTACACTGATCCCTGTATTTTTTAATCCAACTTATTACAGCAACAATAAGCTATTCGCTGTCGCGGGCCGTAGTTTGGAGACCCCTGTGATAAAGGAAATTTTTTATGAAGTTTACTTTCGTAACGTGATTTTCAGAATTTAAAGTTGAGATAATGAAACTTAATATAGATATATTGTGTAAAGTACAGCAGGATTGTAGATTGTATTTATTAGCTACTATGCTAGTATATCCAGTATCCATCTGTGAGAGAAATATATTATATCTTTTTTAATAAAATTCGCCTTTAAATATTCTGTAGAAAAACCAAAAGAAACATCTAATGAGTTTGCCAGATCTCGTTAGTTGTAACCTCTACGGTAGGGATGGGCAAAAGTTTTCGGTCGCGCGCCAATATTCGAAAAAAAAAAAAAAGTTTGGTAGGCCAAGATAAATTTTTCTAAAATTTTAAAAACAATATACAAGTATTATAATTTAAATATGTTAATGAGATGAATGAAATTGCGATAAAGTTTAAAAAACTGCTGACTGGAGCTTAAAATGCGCAGTCTGCCACATGTGAGGTTCTAATTCACCTATATTGGATTCCCATATCCCCGAGAAAGAGATAACGCTTGTTGGCGCCAATCTACAGCTGTAACTAACAAAGAACTTCCGCTTTTAACACTTTACCGATTGAAAGCTGTCTGTGCTTGCTATTTACCGTCGATTTACGTTTTGTAGAATAAAAATAGAGAAAGTAAAAAGATCAGTCCTTTGAAAAGGAGGAAGAAGAAAAAAAAAACATTTGCTCAAAGTAGAAAAGGAGAAGAAAATATGATATAAAAATATATATTTCTTTTAATTTTCCTCGAACCGGCAAATTACAATTCTATCCGTGGGCCGGATAGAACATTCCGCGGGGCCGGAATTGCCCCGCGGGCCGTAGTTTGCCCATTCCTGTTTTATTGTGTAGTTAAAAAGATGTTAAAGAAGAAAATAAGAAATAAAATAATAAAAAATTACACAGCTTGCAATTTATATACGTATTAATTTATAATAAAATGTTAAGGGTCAATCATACAACAAGGTATGCATTCTTTAAATAATGCACTATTCTTAAAACTTGTTAGCACAATATTTAAATGCTAAATGTCTAAAATTTTACAAATTTCTTTAAAATTTATTGAGTTCAAAGTATTTTTCAATTCATATTTTTACTATAATATAACGAAAAAATATCAAACCAAACACATACATGTCTGTTTATATTTTTTAGACCATAGCAACAAATAATAAACAATTATAACAGATAATATTCACTCTTTAAGTAAATGCATGCAATTATCTTTCGAGCAGTTTAGTAAATCTGCACGGTTTACAATTTCTAGGAGAAATTCAAGTAATGCATAGAAATTAAAAGATTGTTCAAAAATTTAATTAATATTTTCCAATATGTAATTTCATGTCAACATGTGTTACAGAAAGCAGTCTCAGTTTTATTTCAATGGGATTAAAAAATTTTTTTTTAGTAATGTGTTTTGCAGAATTTAAAGTTGAGATAATGAAACTTAATATGCATATATTGTGTAAAATATAACAGGACTTGATTCAATGTGAAAGATGTCTACAAAAATCATTATTTTTTTGTCAAATTTATTAGCTACCACGTTAGTATATCCAGTATCCATCTTTCAGAGAAATATCTGATATCATTTTTAAAAAAAATTTCGCCTAAAAATATTCTGTAAAAAGACTTCAAGAAGCATCCATTGAGCTGGTCAGACTTCGATGACAATTAGCAGGCGTCATCAGTCTACTGTCAATTGGAGCCAGCCAGCTTGTCACCTATGTAGTCTGCAACGGCTACAGAAGTCCAGTCGGCTACTGGAGAAGAATGTGGTAGCGCCTATACCGTAATCTTAGGTGGCGAACTGATATAACTACAGCTTATGCAAGAGATTGGAGTATGTTGTAAATTTGTCTGTAGAATATGGAAATACCTAAAAAAACCGCCATTTGTGTCATCAAAATCAGCATCCATTTCAGTGGACATTACGATAACAAAACTAGTGAGCAAGGCAGTGATTTTTGATGTACCAGAAAAAATTGAGAGGTTGAGCAAGAGCTAGGCATAACTTGAAATTTGTAACGAAATTTTACTACAAATTTGTAAATATAAATCTTTATCGTTGTTGTATTCTCTACAGTAGCGTTCGCATTTGAATGCGAGTGTCGTTCGCGAACGCTCTTTTAGAACATTTCAATGGGATACAGGGTTACTAGATGAGTTGCACATTTGCTACCATTGATTAGGTAAAATTTAGCCAAAATCAGCCAAATATTAAAGTAGACATATCGTAAATTTATGGAATTACTTATATTTAATTATATTTAATTTTGATAGTATAGAGTACAGATATCCATTCCTATGTTATATTGAAGTTACTTACTTCACTTACTTAATTAGTTACTTCATTGTTCTTTATTAATCATGCATTTAACCTTTATTAATCAGTAAGCTTCATTTGTCCTTTAACATTTGCTATTGAAAACTATTCATTTCAAAAATAGATTTATTACATTTTCTCTTTCGTTAGGAAAAAGTTTCATGTATTATTTTATGTATTATTTTCATATTTAATTTCTACACTTCTTTGCTTTTTTCTTGCATTTAAATAAATGCCATAGAAACATACAAGCGGAGTTTGAAAATAAGTTTTATTTAGTATTTTTTCTAGCAAGAATGTTATTCAGCTAATGATTCAAAGATCTTTTTAAAATTTAATAAGAGGAATACAGAGCATTAAAAAAATTGCATTTTATGTTAGTTCTTCTTTAGATATGTTCTTCAAAATATGTTTGTGCATATGCATGCATAAAAAAACGCATAAAAACTCATCTTTATTTAGTGATTTTCTTAGAACGTAATAAATTACTGTCATTTAAAGCATTTTTTAAAAATGTTTATGATAAGCTTAATTAACTAGATAAAAAAAATTAATGCGAGTAACGCTTTTAAGAATGAATTTGCGTGAAAAGATACTACACAACTAACAAAAAAGACATATCTTCCCTTAGCCATATATAAAATATTACTAATTTAACGACAGTTTTTAATCAGAAATGCACAGCGTAAGATATTAACAGAGACAAATAAGTGTTTCAGATTTGCATTTTTCTTTTGAAGAATTTATTTTTGTATAAGAAATAAATTTTCAACGATCGCAGCTCGATTAATTGTAAAGAACAAATAAATTTTAAACACTTAAAAATAATAATAAAATTAGACGAAAGCAGTGTAATAAAGCCATTCTGAAAAAAATCTAAACAATTATGATATTTGCGTTATATATTAATAATTTTGCATTTTTGAAATTCGCCAAAAAATTAAGTGGCTAAACCGATTTTTTCTTTGATCTCACAATGATTAAAATTGCCAAAAATGGCTAAAATTAACTACATTTGGCAGTCATGAATGAATTTTGAAAGACACCTTCGCATTTTCTCTTACTAACTAATTATTAATCTAATTACTAATTAGTACCTCTTACTTACTAATACAGTCCATGCTGGACCATTGTCGTAGATTTCGAAATCGGAGATTTTTTCTTTTTAGGGGATTGGGTTGTCAGCCCTACTTCCAGCGCTCTACAGTCATATTAGAACGGGACCTACGGTTTAAAGAGTATTCCGAACCCCTACAAGCATCTAAGGCACCTCCGGAACTTGAACAACAACAACAAAACAAAAAAAACCAAAAAAACCGCTCTCGTTTTCTCGGTTGTAAATATTTTAATACGTGACAAAAAAAAAAAAAAAAAAAAAAAAAGCCGACTGTTTGGAGAGGACATTTTCTTTCCCCAAAAGCGGCAATATTCTTCCGATGTGGGGCTTATGAAATCCAATATCGGACAAAAAAAGGAAAAGAAAAGAAAATTATCAGAATTCTTGCAATTTCTAACTGGTAGAGAATTTAAAATAAAACTTCCTATCTAATATGGTAAAAATATTTATAAAAAAAATTTGCGTCTTTTGCTCATATCGAGTTAGTTTTTTTTTTTTTTTTTTTTTTTTTAAATTTGAGTTGAAACACTATTTGAGATTCCCAAATTATTTAATACTGACATTGACTTAATTGCTTAAAATTTTTTTTTGTTTAATCCTTTCAATATTTCATGACTCACTTTTGGCACGTTCGTTATAAATATAATTGATGTAATCAACTCCTTTGGTGATTACTGCGTGGATCGTGAGTTTATAGCGTGAGTTTTTTCTTAAAAAACAAGTAATTTTAAATTTTTTTTTTTAAAGTCAATTCCTACTTTTTTTTCACTATATTGCAGAAAGTCCTTTATAAATAATTTTCATTCATTTTAAGTTTATCTGGCGCCATCTATTGGTAGATATATGCAACTTAAGTGTAAAAAAAACCTAAAATTAATTAATTAAAATTAATTACTGAATTAATATTTAAAAAAACTGTACTAACATCAAGTATCATCCACTACAAGTTCAAAATAAAGTGTATTTGAACTTGAGTGGACCCAAGAAAGTCTTTTATTAACGATTGAAAATTTGAACAAGATATATATAGGAAGAGTATGAGCTAATAGAAGGAATTGAAATAAAATGCAGTTTAATTTTACAAAAAACAGAAGTTGTTTAATCTTTAGAATTAAAACTCTAATGATGAAAGGATGAACGAAGAAAACAGCGAAAAATTCGCGAATCAATTTTGTTTCGTTGAATTCCGTTGGGTATCGTGTTCTACTTATGTATAATAAACGATAATGACGGATTAATGTTCTTAATGTGTTCTTTGACTGACGGCTAATGTGATCTTTGTTGAGAAGGCCAATGTCCTTCTCTTATAAGGACATTGGTTTCACAGAAGACTTTTAGAGGTCACATTCCTGCATTTGCATGTGGTATGGGAGAAAAATTCCTGTAAACTGCTATGGCAGCCTGACTATTCAGTTGCTTTGCATCTACTGCCACAAGCGCCGACGAATGCTCTCAAAAGCCATCTCGTGAGTAATCCAAACCTCCTGCGCATGTAACCCCTGGGCCACGAATCAGACCCGCAAATAAATTGCCAATAAAGTAGCAACGATTAAACAAACCAAGTCTTTCATCACATGAAGGCAAAATTCCAGTTAGTTTTCACTTCCCATTAATCAAAATTTCAGTTAATCATTGCTCAAAGGCAAGAACTGAACTGAAGAGTTTTTATATCTTCTACATCGAATGAATTAATCGCTATGGTGTTTCCAGAAAGATCATGATCCTTACTGATAATCTCCCGAAAATATGCGGTGATATCTATATGTGGCTCTCAAGATCCGGCGAATCTTGCAAAGAATACACCAATCAACATTGCCGAACATCTCACCAATCTCGCCCTTGTAATTGCGACCAGGACTATATTTTCACTGTTTTGCTTGTGCATATATGTCTTGAAGTATTCGACTCATTAAATTAGACGAATTAAAGAATTTAAAGCACAAATAATTATACCAAATTAATAATGAATTAAAACAGAAATATTTATAACACATTTTCATAACCTCTAATTGGTCTTTTGTAACTAATGTAAAGATTAACGAACAAAATAATCATTGATATGTTTGTTTAAAATCTTAGTTTTCATATCCCTCAGCTCGTATGTAGTTTCAGTAGTCTGTAGTCTATTTGGACTTTATGTAGTATTATTAGGATTTCCTAATACTATAAGGACCTATTAGTACTTTATGTATAGTCTTGTACACCAGTATATAGTCTATTTGGACTCTTAATCCCTTTCAGGTATCAGTTATTAAAAAATGTATAATTTGACTTTTAGGGAGATGGTTTTAATAAGACCAGGAGAAGTATAGATGACCAAGACGAAGATTACCCAGATGAAGAAAGTGAAACAGATTACCCAGATGAAGAAACTGGAACAGATGAGTCAGATGAAGAAGCTGAAATAGACGACCAAGATGAAAATTTCACGAAATGGACTGAATGGACTGAATGCAGCCGAAGATGCTATCAGGTGAAAGAGCGTAAGTGCCTCAACGAGGATGAATGCGGAACACTCATTCAAAAGAAGTACAGGTAATATGCATTTAAATTACCTAACAAAGTTTTAAAGGTCTTATTATTAAGGCCTAGGTTTATTTCGTCACCTTTAGCGTGAAGCAAACTGCCATTGGCACTCAAATAATTAGTTCATCGATGTGCGCATATCCGAACTTTTATCCTCGACAGCTCAATTACATCAGTTCTATTGTCCATTTTGCGGAAACGCTTGAGGACAGTGTGGTTTGTGGTTGCAAGACTTTTCTCTCCCATGCATTCAAGTTCATTGAAGGTCATGCTCATCTTAAACATAGTGTTAGATTGGCACGATGAAAGTAAGAGGGTGCTAAATAGCAGTGTTACAAAAAAGTTAAATGTTAAAGTATTTATTTGCTATTCCCTAGATTGCAGATAGATTGCATGAAAACGAAAATATCTCAGCTCAACTTCAATTATATATAAGAAACATATAATTATGCTATATATATATATATGTTATGTTCACATGTTATATATATATAATCTTTAGAATTAAAAAAGTGTGAAATTCAAAGAAAAATCCTCTCCCCCAACCTCATGTTGGGAAATGCTCTTCTCTAAAATCATCCCTAAGGTCATCAAATTCCGAACATCTAAGAACCCATTGCTTGAATTGAATTATAGTAACGTAAAGAAATTTACAATATATTTCGGGATGCAACATTGTGCGATATCGGGGATACAACAATAACAACAACAGTCCTCCAAAAGATCTGGGCTTCGTATCTTATACACCAGGGATGGGCAAACTGTTTCGGACGCTGGCCAAAAATCGAAAAGAAAAAAAAAAAGTTTGGCGGGCTAAGATAAATTTTTCTAAAATTTTAAAAACAATATACAAGTATTACAATTTAAATATGTTAATGAGATGAATGAAATTGCGATTTCATTTTTAAAAGTTTCTTACATTGAGGTTCGAAGTGAGATGGACTGATTCTAAGAAACGAGGCTAAATGCTCATCTGTCAGTCTATTTCTGAAATAATTCATAGAGAAAACACTAGTTCACATATATAAAATGAAGCAAACATAGCACTGACTTTCTGGGCGTGAGATATTAAATTTGGGAAACTTACTTTCGATAAAGATTTGTAAAACTCTAACTTATTGGCGAAAATCTACAGCTATAACTAACAACGAACTTCCGTTTTTAACACTTTACTGATTGAAAGTTGCCTCTGCTTGCTATTTCCGTCGATTTATGTTTTGTAGAACAAAAATAGAGAAATAGAGAAAGTAAAATAGAGAAATGGAAAAGATCATCAGAGTCATCAAAAATAGAGAAAGTACAAAGATCATCAGTCCTTTGAAAAAAAAAAAGGAAGAAAAAAATAATATTTAATCAAAGTAGAAAAGGAGATGGATATATAATATATAAATATATATTTCTTTTAATTTGCCTCGGACCGACAAATAAAAATTCTATTCGCGGGCTGGATAGGACCTACCGGCGGGCCGTAGTTTGCCCATCCCTGATCTAGGGATTAACTGCTTGAAATGAACTATAGTAACGTAAAGAAATGGACAATATATTTCGAGATGAAAAATTGGCGACTTCGGGGATACAACAATAACAACAACAGTCCTCCAAAAGATCTGTGCTTCGTATCTAATACACTATACAAAGTCAGTCAGGTATTACTAAATACCATTCAAGAGCCAAAACATTCTGACCACCGGTCAATAACGAGTTGGCTCACCTTTGGCGAGCAACACAGCTTCAATCCGCCTTGGCATGGATTAATATCACCACTTAATACCAGTTAAATACCACTTCCACCTGATCACGTGCCTTCCACGTCATCCAGGCGAGTTCATTGCAAAATGTAGGGGTGGTCATAATGTTTTGGCTCTTGAGTGTACATACCCCAACGTTGAACTGGACTCTGAGGTTCGAGGAAAATGTGACACCCCGGATTTGAATTCGGCAGGAACGATAAAGACCTCAGAAGGTAGCAGACATGCCACAAGGCGAATTTCATGGAAAGGGGAAAAAAAAAAGCAGTGAAAAAACAAAAACATTTTTCCTAAAGGGAAAATATTAAGGGATACAAGAGTTGAGGATTAAATCGGACATTTTTATCGGTAAAATGGCAATGCAGTTTTTTTATTAATTAAACAAAATTTTAGGTAGTTTTAATTCAGAGGTTAATATGTTTATGTATTTTATGTTAATCTGTCCATGAATAGTACAATAGCTTAAAAATGAACCACAATCACGAAAAATCGCCTAATTCGGTAATTTTTTTTAACGAATGTTGATCCAATTTCTGAATTTTTTTGTTTTTGTTTGTTCTGTTCATCTAGGTTTTGTAAATTGTAACCGTGCATAGGCAGAAACACACACGCAGATTTTGAGAATATATATATTCCGACATAAATTGAAAGCTAAAAACTTAATAACCTAATTCTCTTTTCAGTGAATTTACTACTTTTTTGTCTGGGTTAACTAAAAAAAATCTCGAAAAAATTTTCGCCCTTTATTTTTAACAGGACGAAAAGTATAATTTGTGCTTGGTGTCATCTGATGGATGGTTATTTTGTCTTATAATTATTTATTTGTTTTTAAAAAATTCTTGGAATTAACATGATAAATTTTTAAATTTAGTAAGTTTGTTCTTTCTTAATATATTTTTTAAAAATATTTTTATTTAAAATAATTATTTAGAATAATTTTTATTTCTTACTAAACGATAATTTGTGTTTTTCATGGATATTTTTTCTTATAAAATTTGTTAAAACTATTTTTTTTTTAATTTTATGTAACTGGGAAATGTTAGAACATATCGCCTAATTAATAATGATAATGATAATAATAATAATAACAATAATGAAAGACCCTTTTTTGATGAATAGGGGAAGTTTCTAATATAACCTAACTGAATACATAGTGAACAGTAATTTATGTTAATTAATAGCGAACATTAGCTCATGTAATTAATTCAATAATTCCTTCATAGTATAAAATACTTGTGTTAATATAATAGATTATTATTGCGTCGTATATATAATTAGTAAACGACACAATGACATTATTTCGTAATATATCACATAATGTTTACAATCACTAATATGTTTTTAATATCTCTCCCACAATACCAAATAACACAATAAAAATTAATTTAATAACATTTTAGAAAAATCTCCTTTTTTTTTTTTTTTGTAAAATAGATTTTTTTATACAATAAATAAATTAAATAAATAAATTTTTATTTTCCAATATTATCGGAAAAAATAAAATTATGCTTACCATTTTTAAACACTGGATTTCTTGAATTTGCTCAGAAATTTTTGATAAAGTTCGGGGTAGAAATAAATTATTAAATCTAAAAGAAATTAGCCTTTAATTGCTGTAGTTTTTAAATTATTAAATTCATAAACACTTTTATTTACTGCGTGTTACTATAATAAATATTTCTTAATTAGGATGTATGCAATTTCGTAACAAAAGAGAATTTTTTGTGTAGAATTGGAATCTTTTTTTTTTCTAATATATTTCTTTAAAGTTTATTAGGACATGATAATGATTATTTTCGTTACAACTATCATCACACGACTTCACGTTTACATATGTGTCCAATAGATGGCGCTCCTTTCCACGAACGAATAATGGCAATAGCTTGCAAAGGAATAATTTCCCTAAATTATTTTAGAAATCATTTTACAAAAGATTAAAAACTTTGTTTACTATGTGCATCAATTTATTTTCAAAATAATGTCATAATTAATAGTTATTTTTATAAATTTAGAAAAGTTTCGTAAAGAAAAGTAGATTTTAATTAGGTTTCGAGAAAAAAGCGTTTGAATAAATGAATTTTATTTTTAAAATCCCACGAAATTGTTTTCTCCGATGATAATTAAAA
The DNA here is from genome assembly GCA_021605075.1 of Caerostris darwini. Taxonomy (NCBI): domain Eukaryota; kingdom Metazoa; phylum Arthropoda; class Arachnida; order Araneae; family Araneidae; genus Caerostris; species Caerostris darwini. The sequence goes on along the minus strand of BPLQ01014466.1, from coordinate 371,302 downwards.
TTTTTTTAGTATCAAGTAGAATTTTAGCAATGTGCAGATAATATATATATATATACAAACTTAAAAGAAAAACGCTTGAATATTTTAAAAGGTGATGAGAAAAATAATGTACAGGTAATGATATATTTTCAATAGCTTTATGTACTAAGATAAAATTAATAAAGAAATGTATAAAACTTTATAATTTATTAAAATTTTTTAAAATTTATTAAATTTATTTAAAAACTTGAGAAATATGTATACATTTTTCTACATTGAAGACAAAAGTTCTAATCCGAAATTTTTTTTATTTAGTAACTAACATTACCCGTTAACATAAAATAAATATTTACAGTTTTAGAAAATTTTATTCAGAAAAAATATCTGCGTAAAATTAAAGTTGAAAATAAAATAATCCAATGTAATAATAATGACACGATATCAATAATATTGACTAAATAAAGCAATCATTCTTATTTGAGTCAATAGCTTTTTCACCACTAATCTGTTAACTATTATTTGTAAAAATTAGTAACGTCTGTTTGGAAAATACATTAGAAATTAATTAATTTTTACCTTTTTTTCAATAACTTAATTAATGACGAGTGACTTAATTAATCGAGGTTAGCCCGACTCGTGGCTCAGGGGCAACGCGCGCCACTGGTGAACATTAGGCCTGATATTCCATCCGCTGGCAACTTTTTTGTAGACACTGTTCCAAATTTCGAGGAGACTCGAGGGCGTGTGTGATGCTCATCATCTCTTGCCTCGTTAGTCAAACTACCTGGTGGGAGTTTTCTGGGTTTCCTCCCATACGATATACAAATGCGGTGCAGTTCCACACACTGTCCTCCTTCTTCAGCGTCAAGGCGCCAAGTCAGACTTTTACCTACCGGAGCGACCTGATGGCCAATTGGCTAGCGCTCTGGCCTTTGTCAACACGCGCTTCAATTTCGAATCCTGACGGTGGCATGGATGTTTGGAATAGTTCGGAATCCAGGTTAAACTATAGGGCCCGGTCTAATTAGCCTAAAATGTGCACATAATGGCAGTAGTGTCACAAAACCAAACCAATCTACCTATGAGTGCTCCATCACAACAGAAGTGCCCCTTTTCCTCCATCCATGGTAGATTATTCATGGCATGTCCGTCCCGCACTGCAGGATACTGAGGATTAGGCACAACAATATAATGTAGGTTAATTTCAGGCGTCATATGGGGATGTAATCTGATGGCAATAAAAGAAATACGGGTTTTATTTAATAAAAAAGTAACCAATAAAATCTTTTGACCACGAAATTTTGGGACGAGATATAAATTCAGAAGAAAAGAAATAAACTTCTTAGAAATATATTTTTAAAGTTATGCTGAAATGTACACACATACATATACATCCATTTCAAAGATATGCTTAAAAATTATATTTTTAATTATTCGTGTATTAAATATTGACATAGTTAACATGGCTTTTAATTTTTATGGAAGTGCTTTTAAATACATTTACAATGAACAAAGTGGAAGTAACCTTTGAATTATGAAGAGTTTGCTTTTTTATTAATTTTAACTTCAACAGATTTTTCTAGAAACAATAACTTTTGGACAAAAAAAAGAAAAAAAAACCTCTCTCTCACACGCACATACATACATTCTTTTTCTTTCGAATGATGCCCAAAGGCATTTTTTGTAAGAGCAGTCCGTTTACAAAGACTTGATGAATCTCAAGTACTCCAAACTCAACAATGGTACGGAGAAGACATCACGTTGAAAAACATGGCTTCGAGCAAAAAAGAGAACAATTGCTTTTTGGTGTCTTTCTCTGCTCGTGCTTTTGAAATAATCAGGGCTCGGTGGTGATAACTTAAAGCCCTTTCTTCCATGGTATTGGTTCCCTTATTGATAAAAAAAAAAAAGAATGATTCGCATTGTGAAAAATAATAAAAGGTTTTTTTCTTTTGTTTAATAAATTTTTTGAAAACATCTTTGTTTTCTTTTGGCGATCTTTGTGAAACTTGAACGGAAGGAATTACTCAATCTTTAATTTACTGGTAACTATTTATTATTATTATTCTTATTTAAAAAATGAATGGAAAAACAAAGTTAATCTGCGAAAACTGTTGCGATTTACTTAGTATATGATCTCTAAACTGAAAAGGTCTGATGATTCAAATTGATATATGTTTTTTTTTTGTTTGTTTCTTATCCCACTTGGTAGCCAGCAACATATAGACCAAGTATAAGAACCCATGGCCTTATGGAAGGAGGGAAAGGGGAGGGGGCAACTTTAGTTGTGATGGAGCACCCGTATATAGAAGTCCGACTTGGCTTCATAACGCTGAAGAAGGAGGGCAGTGTCTTCCGGGAGGACTTTTAGAGGAACTACTCAGCATTTACGCCCAAGAAGGTCAAACACTCGTGTTATGTCATGGAAGAAGGGAAGGGGAGGGACAGCTTTTGTTTTGATGGAGCACCCGTAGGTAAAAGTTAGATTTGGTTCCTTGACGCTGAAGGAGGAGGGCAGTGTCTTCCGGGAGGACTTTTAAGGGTGAACTACCCCACATTTGCGTACCTCCTGAATGGCCGAGTGTCCCAAGTTCCAGGTTAGAGTCCTGGCGGTGCCATGGATGTTTATAGTGATTCGGAATCTACTTAAAGTCCCGTAGGTCCCGGTCACATATGACTGTAGAGCGTCACAGAGCCCAATCAGACTTCTCACCCACATCATTCCCAAACTTTAAAAGGGCAACTCAGCTGTAGGCATAATGATGTGGTTTGATGTAATAGTAGTAGTCCGACTAATGAGGAAGATGCTGCACATCACAAACGTCATCGAGCCTACTCGTTTTTGAAATAGTGTCTACAATAAAGCCGCCAGGCGGATTGATCCTCCGCCCTAATGCAAATTGACATATTCCAAATTATATAATTTTATTTCAAATATATGCCTTTTTATAAGACCGATTGAAAGTGCAGAATTCTAAAACAAGTTACCAAACGGTTGTTTCAATCTATATCTAAGCTTCTTTCAATACCATATCGAATCATTAGCATAATTAACTATCAGGCGAACTATTGATTATTCAGTTTTTAGTAAGAATGAATTAGTTTCACTTTAATTACATCATTTAAAAAAGACCCAGTTTAATAATATCAAAAGAAAAAGAGTAAAAATCGTTGACATGGCTTTTATGACCCCTTAAAGCGATACACACCCTCAAGCTGTTTCACAAATCTTTAGACTCCCCTATTAGAATACATTTTCCACAATCTTCTTATTTAATAATTTATTTTTCTTCCCACCTATACAGCAATTTACGAGTAGAATAATTCATCAGCATGTGTGGAGCACGTAATGTAAGCGTTGGCAGCGAAAATGAATTCCGAATTGAACACATTAATCTTGCTCATAGAAACCTGTCGCCGTTCAGTCGACACTTGCACCAGATCGATGGAAAAATTTCAATAATAGCAGCATTTTGATTTCGTGGACTTAACAAATAGTGTCCGGTTAAGTTATCGAGCAATTTGCTTGTAATTGAAGTAAATTTTACATGAAAAATTAGTTGCTGCTGTCATTTTCTTTTTAAATATTATGATTTAACAATAATTTTTTTTGTTCTAATGCAGCTGGCTGGTCTCGGATGCCTTAAGGCAAGAGCTGCACAGACGTTACTCACTTTGCATTACCCAGAGGGCGCGTGTAACTTGAAGATAAGCCACGGACGCGGAGTAACAATGCCGCCGCAACGCTCTACGATCCTATTAGGACCGGAACCAATGGTTTAAAGGGGATTCCGAACCACTACAAACATCCTTGGCACCGCCGGGACTCGAACCCGAAACCTGTAGTACCGAGCACCAGAGCGCTAGCCACTCGGCCATTCAGGCCCCGATTTAATAATAATATTTGGGGCAATTACACACTTTTATTAAGAGAAAGCTATTGAGAAGTTAAGGTTTAATAAAGCCCGACTCGTGACTCGGTGGCAGAGTTCGTTGCTGGTGAGCATTACGGCGGAGGTTCAATTCCTGGAGGCTTTGTTGCAGACACTGTTTTAAAAAACAAGGAGACTCTATGGAGTTTATGATGTTCAGCATCTTGCCTCGTTAATCGGACTACTACTACTACTGCCCCATACCACATACCACACTTAACTACACTATCCTTTTATTAAAAGTCTTTAATTGATTATGATTAATATGATCTGTTATTGTACATCGGTCATATTAATCAAAAATTTATTTCTGTTACATAAGCTCTGTTATGTTTATGGAGCTTACGTAACAGAAATAAGCGTCACATAAAGTACCACACAATACCCATATCAAAACTAAAGTGTCAGATATTACCCTATAATTAGAGCCTAGAGCTGAGTTGCCCCCTTACAGTTTGGGAATTATGTGGGTGAGAAGTCAGATTGGGGTCTGTGACGCTCTACAGTCACATGAGACAAGGACCTACGGCTTAAAACGAATCCTGAACCATTACAAACATCCATGATACCACCGGGATTCGAACCCGAAACCTGTGGTGTTGAGCGCTAGACACTCGGTCATCAGGCCCTTCGTTAGACGGACAACTTGGTGAGAGTTTTTCCAGGTTTTTTCCCATACTATAGGAAAATGCGTAGTAGTTCTCTCCTAAAAGTCCTCCCGGAAGACACTGCCTTCTACAACGTCACGGAGCCAAGTCAGATTTCTACATACGGATGTTCCATCAAAACAGAAGCTCCCCCTCCCCTTTCTCTTTTTCCATGAGATCACACGGGTTCCAGGACTAGGTTTCTATTTATTAAATGAGATAAGAAACAATAAGTTTAATAAATGTTAAAATGGCCTAACTTTCTTTAAGTGCGTTTGCAATTGACAAAATATCACTTGCCAGTCAATTGAAGCCTGATCATCAGCCCATTCAGGCTTCCAATTGGATGAAGTTGTGAGAGTTTAGTATCTGGTGGAAACTCCCTTTAGGCTAATAGATTGGCGACGGGAATTTATTGCAGCTGCTTCGAAGGAAGATGTTTCCCAATTGATTAATAAGATAGATTTAAGGAGAAGATTTATGTGCTACTATCTCTTCCTCTTTTTTTATTTTTATTTCAAATCATATTTGTGGCATTTTCACATTTTATTAATAGAAAACAATTGAAAAGTCAAGGTTTGAGAAAAGTTAAAATGGCCCAACCACAATTAAGGCGTGTTTACACTGAACTAAATCCAGCCAATTGAAGCCTGATCTTCATCCATTCAGGTTTCCGACTGATTGGCGTGATCCTGTTTGACTTTCGGACGGTTTTAGATCCTTGATTGTTACGTAAATCTTACAATACTTACACAAATTGTTACGTTACTTAATTGTAAATCCTTGAAGTGACTGTTTTCTATTCAAACAGGAACAAACTAGTTTTTTCAGAGCGTTCGCGAGCAACGCTCACAATTCATGTGTTCAAATATAGACGCGATTTAAAACGCACAGTTGTGACTGTACGAGTCTTGATTCGTCCTCACGTTCTTATGACTACAAGTACTGAAGTTATTCATGCGCTTTACGACAAGGACATCATATCCTTTAACAAATAATATACTTTTTTTTTTTAAAGTCAATTCCTACTTTTTTTCACTATATTGCAGAAAGTTCTTTATAAGCAATTTTCATTCATTTTTTTAAGTTTATCTGGCGCCATCTATTGGTAGATATATGCAACTTAAATCTAAAAAAAAACTACAACTATGTAATTAAATTGAATTAATATTTGAAAAAACTGTATTAACATCCAGGGTCATCCACTACAAGTTCAAAAAATGTATCTGAACTTGAGTGGATGCATAAAAAGTATTTTATTAACGATTGGAAATTTGAACAAGATATATATAGGGAGAGTGTGAGCTAATAGAAGGAATTGAAAAAGGTGTTATCGTATTCATTTGGATTGGTTTTATATTTCAAAATCATTTATTTAAATCATATATTTAGAAAGAACTATTACAAATTTTCAATGAAAATGGACTTTATATAACAGAACTTGATTTTTAAAAAAATTGTTAAAAAAAAATCCATCTCCTATTATGTTAAATAAATCCTTTTTTTTTTTTTTTCATTTATTCATAGAGTTTGCAATTATGGAAAATGCTTACATGAAGATGATATGTCTGACCTTGAATTAGACGAAAACGAAAAAAGGAAGAAATATTTTCATCTGGTCACCAACTGGGATAATTATCTTTACAGTGAGTGGTCGAGATGGTCGCACTGCGGTGACAATTGCTATACGGAACGAATCAGGTATGTCATTGGATTTGCCTGTTTTCTGACTTATAACTGTAGCAAGAGCTAATTTTATAACTTTAGCCTTCTCTGTTAAAAGTAATTATTTTAAATCAAGTTCGATACTCTTAGAGTGAGAAAATGGTGTGAATCTCCAAATGCTACCCTTGGGAGTATTCGTTCGAAATTATGACATAAACTAAGTGTAATACTTCCGAACCCCTTGACTCTGCTTAATGCTAGATTTGTTGCATATCTTCTGCCCTAATGGCTTATGGCCTTAGCCATTATATGAGTATAAGCTTTTAAACCAGTCCATATGTGTAGATTTTTCAATGCGTTCTGTTTCAATTAATTATTATCATTAATAGTTTTATAATAGATATAGGACATATCGTCGATGCAATATTATACAATTATTTTATTAACTGTTTTATATTCGATTAGATATATCACATGTCGCCGATGCAAGTCTCTCTTAGGTGCACCTTTTTTATATTATTAATTACTTTATATTCGATGAGATATACACTCAAGAGCCAAAACATTAAGACCACCTGTCAATAACGAGTTGGCCCACCTTTGGCGCGCAACACAGCTTCAACCCGCCTTGGCATGAATGCCACAAGTCCTTGGTAGATGGCCGGAGACAGATTGTACCAGATGTTTAAGCAACGGTCACGCAAATCCGTGATATTGCGAATTGGTGGTCTTTGAACTCTGAGCTGCCGTCCCAGGACATCCCAAATGTGTTCTATCGGATTGATATCCGGTGAGTTAGGCGGCCAGGACATTAACTGGAATTCAATATCATGTTCCTGGAACCACTGCAACACAATTTTAGCCTTGTGACAAGGGGCGTTGTCCTGTTCCATTTCCAGCTGGAAAAACAGAGGCCATGTAAGGGTGCAACTGGCCCGCAATGATGTTCAGATACCCTGTAGCATTCATGGTCTGCTCTACCACAACCACGGGTCCCAGAGACGCCCAAGAGAACGTCCCCCAAAGCATAATACCGCCACCACCGGCCTGTGTATGACCTACTGTACATTGAGGGAGCAACTGTTCGCCTGGAAGACGGCGTATCCTGACACGGCTATCGGCGTGATGAATGACAAACCGTGATTCATCTGACCAGGCAACTCTCTCCCGCTGATCCATGGACCAGTTCCCAGGCCCAGCGCAGGCGCACTTGGCGATGACGCTTGGTCAGCAAAGGCACACGAGTGGGACGTTTGCTGCGTAGCCATATATCCAACAGTGTCCGCTGAACAGTGTGCTCCGATACTATTTTACTTGGCCCTGCATTGTATTGGGCTGTCAGATGAGCCACTGTCTGGCTCTGGTTTTGCTTCACCATGCGAGACAGTCTCCGACGACCTTTTTCTTTGATAGCGTGTGGACGTCCAACACCATGTCGTCTACTGCTGGTTTCACCGTCATTCATCCACTTTGCATAAGTACTAACAACTGTAGATCACGAACAACCCACGAGTCATGCAGTTTTGGAAATACTTGTTCCGAGCCTTCGAGCCATTACAATCTGCCCTCTATCAAAGTCACTTAGATCCGCAGCCTTTCCCATCACACACAGAAGTAAGTGAAAGAATGATTCTCCAGACTCTCCAGCAGCAGTTAAATACCACTTCCACCTGATCACGTGCCTTCCACGTCATCCAGGCGAGTTCATTGCAAAATGTAGGGGTGGTCATAATGTTTTGGCTCTTGAGTGTATGATAGATCGCAGTTGCATGTCTCATTTATATTCAGTTTTTTTATGCAATCATTTCATTGTTTTATATTCGATGAGATATTTGATGCATCGCCAATACATTTCTCCCACATGTACATTTTTTTTATATAATTATTTCATTAATTATTTTATATTCCATGAGATACATGTCGATGAGATATATATATCGTCGATACAGGTCTCACTCATGTTCATCTTTTTTATATAATTATTTTCTATTCGAGGAGACATATGATGCATCGTCGATGCATGTCTCACTCATATTCCTTTTTTTTTAATATAATTATTTCCTTACTTATTTTATATTTAATGAGATATATCGTCGATGCATGTCTCCCTCGTGTTCATCTTTTTTATATAATTATTTAATTTTTTTACATTCGATGAGATATCGCCAATCCATATCTCACTCATGGTCTTTTTTTTTTTATGTAATTATTTCGTTGTTTTATATTCGATGAAATATATAACATATCGGCGATGAATGTCTTACTCATATTCATCTTTTTAATACAATTATTACATTGTTTTATATTCGATGAGATATATGGCATAACGCCGGTGCATGCCTCACTTTTCATCTTTTTTATATAACAGGTGGGCTGAAAAGTTCATAGGCTGACACATAGTATTAAATCCATATGATTTTTAGTTAGCCATAACCTTCAAAAGACACGTGTATAAATTTGACACGTGTCTTTTGTTGAACTATTAGTATGTGAGTTATAGCATTTTTAGTGTTCATCACTTGCAGTCCACTCGGCTGTCTGACGATTGGACTCCGGTGTGAAATCATGGAGCCATGTTTCATCCATTGTCACATATCGACGCAAAAATTCGGGTTTATTACGATTGAACAGCTCCAAACACTGCTTAGAATCATCAATTCTTTGTTGTTTTGGGTCGATTGTGAGCTCGCGCGGCACCCGCTTTGAACAGAGCTGTCGCATATCCAAATATTCATTCACGATATGTCCAACACATTCCTTTGATATCTTTAGGGTCTCAGCTATCTCAATCAACTTCACTTTACGCTTATCAGAAATTATTTTGTGGACTTTTTTGATGTTCTCGTCGGTAGCAGCCTCTTTGGAGCGGCCACTGTGTGCATCGGTGCTCCTTTCGCCTCGTTTAAATTTAGCAAACCACTTTTCTACGGTTGATTTTCCTGGTGCAAAGTCCGAATAATGTTTATCAAGCCAAGCCTTGGTTTCAATAGTATTTTTTTTCGCCAGAAAGCAATGCTTTATTAACACACGAAATTCTTTTTTATCCATTTTTTCAAACAGACAAAAGTTGCTTCATTAAAAAGGCTATAACTCACATACTAATAGTGCAACAGCTGTCAAATTTATACACGTGTATTTTGAAGGTTACGGCTAACTGAAAGTCATATGTTAGTCCTGTTAATTATTTCATTAATTGTTTTATATTCGATGAGATATGATATATCGCCGATGAATGTCTCACTCATGTTCATCTTTTGCTTCGTATAACATAAAGTAAAACTTTTAGACATATCTGTCTAGGAATCTCTTACTTATCTTTTAATTTTTCTGTCCAGTTTTAAAAATTTCTCCAGTAGGTACTATTCCTTTAAAGGAACTGTAAGTGCTAAGCAGTAAGCCTTGAATAACGTTTAAATTGCTACAAATCTATTGCCAATGATAAATTATTGCAGGTTAAGGGTTCGATGAAAAAAAAATTAATAGTTAGTTGAATATAGTTTGTATTTTCCACCAGGGAATGTAAGAGGCCAGCCATGTGCGGGAGGAATTATAAGGAACAATACAAGCGATGTTACACGGAAGGAGGTGCGTGTGAAGAAAAGTATAAAGAACAACTGTTACTCGCCGTGAATTACACAGAGAGTGGTAAGGATGATCTCATTTTTCTCACTGAATTTTCTCTTAGATCTCAGAATCCCCCCTCCCCTCACAAAATGATGCTCAGAACCAAAAATTTCTGTGTCTATATCGAGAATAAACACAATAAATTCGCAGTTATAAAGTTCTCTGTTCAACTTCAGGAGATAAGAGGAAAGTACGAAGTCTCCTGATATTGCTCATGGTATAGGAGATACTGCTCCTGCTCCATCAAAGCTGCTGAGCTTATTATTGAATCTGTATATCATGCTCCATTTGGTACACATGTGTAATAGTGAATATGGGTGGAAGCAGTAAGAGGGTGCAAGTTCTCAAATACAGTTCCTGGTATGTCAATGGTACTTGGTACTTTTATTCAAACTTGTCCTGGTGCAATGCTGAATCAGTATAGCAATAGCCACCTTCTTCTCATGATTTCTATTCGTGGTAAATGATATGAATCTCCGTCTAGTGATGAATACGAGAGGTCTGCGTGAGATCTGTAGATGCTGTCCCTGGATTCTTTTATTCATTAACTTGGATTTAATTCTGGATTCCTGTTATTTTATTATTAATTTGTCCTGGTGCAATGCTGAATCGGTATAGCAAGGAGGCACCTTCCTCTCATGATCCATATTCGATGGTAAATGAGAGGAATCACCGTCTAGTGGCGAATATGAAAGGGGTCTTTTATTCAAAATTGTCCTAGTACAATACTGAATGTGAATGAGTATAGCAAGAGGTAAATCCCTCTCATGAACTCTGGTGGTGAATATGAGAGTAATCTCCTAGTGGCGAATACGAGAGTGGTCATTTATTCAAAATTGTCCTAGTACAATGCTGAATCAGCATAGCAAGAGGCACTCATGGTCTTTGTCTGATAGTGAATATGAGAGGAATCTTCATCTAGCTGGTGAAATGCGAGGAGTGTGCGAGCTCTCCAGATATTGGTCCTGGGTATGTTTTTCAAAATTGTCCTGGTACAATACTAAATCAATATAGCAAAAGTCACCTAAATCATAGGATCTTTGCTTAAAGGTGGCCTAATAGTGAATACGAGAGGAGTGTGCCAACTCTCGAGATGCCTCTAGGAGTCTTACATACAAAATTATCCTGGTACAATGCTGAATCAGTATAACAAGAGGCCTCTTTCTCTCGTGACCTTTGTCTTGCGGTGAATGTAAGTTGACTGTACGAGTTCTCCAGATGCCATCCATGGATGACTTTTGTACAAAATTGCCGTGGTACGATATTGAATCTGCAATTTTCTCCTCCATAGTGTATCCTGCGAAGTCGTGAATAGGTTCGCATTTGAATCCGAGGTTCCAACGGAAAACGACATCAAAACTCAAAGTTCTGATGTCAAATAATTAAAAGAATATTTGAACAAAATAAAATTTGATTGCATATATTTTTTAAATATGTATAAACAAATTTTTTTTTGTGTCTTCGCGCCAATATTAGCTTGAAAATTCTTTGAATTGCAAGTAGATTTGTCTGATGTTTTCTACAAGGTCATATAAAAGGCATCAAGCTAAAAACTTTCCACAATGCATATTGTTCATAAAATGAAAGCTTGATACATTCATTACTCAGCAATCTGTATTGCTATTTTATTTATTAGCATAAAAATTTCAAATTGACGGTTATTTTTAAGAATATCCCTGCATTATTAATATTTTTTTTTTCATTTTACAGATCTTGACAAAAACCATCCGCTGTATAATACCAAATGCGGCGTATCTGATGTACCTATAGATTTACGCATCACAGGTGGAAAGAAAGTAATTAAAGGCTATTGGCCATGGCAGGTATGTTCATCAATTAATTTCTTGAAATAATCTGATAAAGTTAAACTTCACATTTAAAAATTTTAATCAAGCCGAAGAAACTTGTGCTTGTTATTTTGAAAATTGCTTACCATCCTGTGAAGTATTTTGAACAAAAATCTTCAATACATATATAGAATACATATATCCTCCTTAAAAAATATATGCATGCTCCAGTTACATACATCCTGCAGTACTTATACTTACATCATACAATGCATAACCGTAAAATCCGTTGTATTCTTATCTAAAATATACACATCGTATAATCTTCTAACCAGTCATAGGTTTTGTATGCTTGGTATGAAGAAAATAACCGTATAACTTAATGTTTTATAAAATTCTACGTTTAAAACAACTGGTCCTCGAACGACGTAATGGTTAATGCTTCGATCGCCAGCTGGAAGAATTCAATTCATGACACAGCAAGCTAATCGTAGCAAAAGTTCCCACATCTACGCAGGGAATGAACACGTTAAAGTTCATCAAAGATGTGAATCCCTCTTTCTATTTACAGCTTTTGAAGATAGTTGCTACAAATTATGTATGGGTATAAAAATCCAATAATTTTGAAACAATGTTCCAATGCGCTTTTTCCATGTTATATCTGGATTGGCGTTAATTGATGATTGTCCTTACTAAACAACAGTTTTATGTAAAAATTTAAATAAGGATAATCAAGTAAATTAGAAATTTTTGTCATATTTTTTGATTAACTTTGAAACAGAAATCGATTCTAAAATAGAATCGATTTCTGTTTCAAAGTTAGTAAAAAAAAAAAAAAAAAAAAAAAAACCTTATGACAGACGTGACATATGACCTTTAAACATATGACAGAGGTGACTGCATTCCGAAATTTTAGAAAATTTCAAAAATTTGAGGCTATTCATACGGAAAATTTCATATTATTTCAAAAACGTCATGTTGCATATTCTGTATTCTTTTCCAAAAATATCTTGTTGCATATTCTGTATTCTTTTTCATATTGTCATGTTGCATATTCTGGATTTATTTTCATAATGTCATGTTGCATATTCTGGATTTATTTTCATAATGTCATGTTGCATATTCTTGATTCTTGCCAAAAACATGTCATGTTGCATATTCTTGATTCTTGCCAAAAACATGTCATGTTGCATATTCTTGATTCTTGCCAAAAACATGTCATGTTGCATATTCTTGATTCTTGCCAAAAACATGTCATGTTGCATATTCTTGATTCTTGCCAAAAACATGTCATGTTGCATATTCTTGATTCTTGCCAAAAACATGTCATGTTGCATATTCTTGATTCTTGCCAAAAACATGTCATGTTGCATATTCTTGATTCTTGCTAAAAACATGTCATGTTGCATATTCTGTATTATATTCCAAAAATGTTTATTTCTCCATCTTTTAAATAAATTTGCTGAAAAAAGTGGTATGAATTTTATAGCCAGCGGTAAAAAACAATATAAAGTCAAATAGTCTACTTAAGGTTTTTCTTTCTGTCAAATTTTATATTACAATTTTGTTGGAAAGGTGGAAGGGTGCTGCGATGTTTAGTTTGTTTTATTCCTAATTTCCAAAAACTTAATATGCTATTCAGAAAATTTCAGTGGTATCCCAATTACCCCTTCCATATGTTTCAATTTATTCATCTAAACTTTTGAACAAGTTTTGATTTTACTTAATAAAGTGTATCTTTTTGAATCTATAGCTTATTTACGGAATTTTTGGTGGGTGGGTACATTAAAAAGTACATAGTTTCACACTGTCTTATGTAAAATAGGACTAAGAATAGGATTATTTTATTCTGTTTTATCTTCTTGAGTTTTTGCACCAAAAAAGCCCTCTTTTAACCATTTTATTTCCGGTACAGTTGAGGTCGAAGTAAAAAAAACATATTTAAATAAAGGTACACAAAAAAATGGTTCTCCACAAAAAACAGTTTGTGCATCATGGTGGAAGAGTTTTTTGTAAACTTTTATCCTAGTCTATTGGAATAAAATATTCTCTTTGCCTGCAGGAGAAAGAAATAGTTTCCAACGGTCTGTAGAATTAGATTTGCTTGTCATTCGGTAACGATCGAAAATCGAGTTTCAAGAAAGACGCTTCCATTCCATACACGGATATGCTTGACAATTTTTTTTTTCCTTTCCGAGATTTAAAAGTTCAGATCTTTTAAGTAGTTTTCAAAACATCTCCTGTCTGGTATCTATATATTCTTCTTGTATGAACCAATGTTTTGATTTTTTTTCGTCCTTTAATCTTTTCTTTTTTCTATGGAGAAAAGTATGTAACGAATCTCTCTCATTACTTAAGTAATAACCAGCGGGATCATTTGAAAATTTTAATGGTGATATTAGATAAGTTATTTCGATTTAAAATATTTCTTCCTAGCTGTAAGTCACTGAACGAATATAACTGTCTTAAGATTCAATGTATTTTGTTAATCTTCATCAGTGCAACAGTCCATTGTGGCTCAAGGCCATCTGCCTACTGGCAGATTTCGAGATAGGAGATGTTTTCTTTTTACGGGGTAGGGTTGTCAGCTCTATGCCATGCGCCCAACATTCGTATGAGACTGGGATATACTGTTCAAAGGGGATTCCAAACTACTACAAACATCCATGGCACCGCTGGAACTCTCCTGTGGGACCGAATGCCAGAACGCTACTCCGAGCTCGCCCGGAATACTGACATTTGATTTAAACTTCAGCCAATCGGTAACCCGAGTAGGCAAGAAATCAGGCTTCCGATTGGCAGGCGTTTGATGACATATAATTTTAATATTCAATGGGCACTCACCTGAAGATCTTTGCAAGGTTTCTTCAGGTAATTTAATAGACTTCCTTAAATTGCTCATGTTGGCAGACGACGAAGGAAATACTCGACGTAGGGAAAGTATAACGTAATCAGTTATTTTATCTTCTAATGTTAATAAAATATTTAACTGGATTAATTCTATATTATAAGATAGGATTCAAAAATAAAAATTCTAGTTTTCATCAAAAATATTAAAATGAAGAATTGCCCGTATTATTGCGCATGAGTTTCTAAACAACAACAAAAAAAAAAAAAAAAAAAAAAAAAAAAAATTTTTTTTTAAAGACAAATAACTATCTGATTTTTTTTTCACATAAACAAAAAACTAAATATCTAAGCGACATAACTGCGGCGAGTTGTAGTTATAGAGTGTTAAATCGATGAGCAAAATTTTCTAATTATGAAAAAATTACTCTCGTCAGAGTTGATATTGGTATGAAAACATTAGAATAAGTTCCTCCTCATCATTACATCATCATGAAGGGCCAAGGCCGTCTGTCTATTGGCAGATTTCGATACAGGAGATGTTTTTTTTTTTTTTACGCTGTAGGGTTGTAACCCTACGCTCTGCAGTCCATTAGACCGGGACCAACGGTTTTAAGTGGATTCCGAACCACTAAAAACACTCGAACCCAAAACGTGTGGCGCCGAGCGCCAGTCATTCAGCTACCAAACCCCTCAGAATAAATTATAATCAAATAAGCCGATGTTATATATGCTACCTTTAAAAAAAAATTTGGAATTTAATGTAAGAACAAAACGCATAACAAAAAACAAATCTTTGCATTCACCAGACGATCCTTCTGAAACAATTTTACATTATTTAAGGAATAAATTAAAAATTAAAAAACAAAATAGAAGAAATTAAAAAAAACAAAAAAACAATAAGAATAGCTCGTGAAACAAATAAATAAATAAAAAAAAAACTATAAGAAACGTTGAAAGTGGTCAAAGAAACGAAAAATCCCGCTACTGAAAACAATACCTACACATTTTATAGGTAAAAATAACTAACGTAAGAGCAAAACAACAGCTAAGTGTCACCCAAACAAAAATAAAATGAATGTCTGGCGTATATTGCGTCGCTCGTCTGGCCTTTTTAATAATGGGCTCCTAAGAAATACTGGAACAACGTAAATCATTCGAGGAGCAATATGACCCATCTCCATTTTAACGGCTTGTATCTGTTCTAATACAGCAAAGAACTTAAAAACGCATACATGTTTACGCTATTTTTGCTAGAATTTAGTTCTAAAATTCATTGTAACAAGTTATAAGCTACACCCCAGTTCCCAGTTATTGTTAAATAAGTAAAACATTTAGCTAAGTTAGAGGCATGGTTTTATATGTCAAAATAAATAGCAAAGTTTAGTTACGAATGAAATAGAATAGAATGAAATAATAGTTTAGTTACGAATGTTAACGAATGAAATAGAAAAGACGAATTATTTACTTAAGTATTACATTTTTTAAAAAAGTAATTGATGCGATTTCATGAATTTGAATACTAGTAAGTGAGACTCAGATTTTTTCCACTTTCATATTTCTATTAAAATAGTTGATGGTATGCAATTGCTTCCAGAAATGAGGGGGCCTGAATGGCCGAGTGTCTGGCGCACGGTGCCACAGGTATCGGGTTCGAGTCCCGGCGGTGCCATGTATTTTGTAGTGGTTCGGAATCCACGTTGAACTGTAGGTCCCGGTCTGTTTAGCTCTCGTGCGCAAAAGATGACAGTAGAACGACAAATCAAACCAATCAAATCAAATCCAGAAATGAGGAGATTAGGTGGCAATTGTGATAATGTGCAAGGCATCAATCGTTAGTAGTCAGGCAGCCAGATCATGATTTTCCACATGACAAGCAATTATGGGACAATTACGCCTTAAAAGTTTTCACACGCAAGGCAATGCCAACCCCACATCGTCTCTCACTGGTCTGTTTGTGGCAGAACACGAGACTCATCGATCCTCATTAAATAACTAACTAAATAAATAAAAATGCAATATCCTTATACTTGCTCCAGTTTTCTACAAAAATGTTTTTGTTTCTGAAAACGAAAATGTTTTAAGTGATTTCAGATAGTTAAAATTACGCTTTTTAAATAGTATATTTCAATCAAATTCATGTAAAGTAACCAGCAGTCCTATTGAAGAATAACGCATAGAATGATGCACAAGGAGTTGTGAGGTTTCGATTTAAAATCCGACAAATCAAAATCTACACTGGGAAAGGCATGAAAAGTTTGTTGGTTGGAAAGTCCCTTCATATGGGTCCGAAGAGGAGAATGGGTGAATTCTATAGATTAGTGGTCTCTGAAGTAACGGTCCGGACCAACACCGGTTTGCAAGCCTCATCAGTCCAGCCCGCCACAGAATATTTTGATATTGTAAAAAGTAACATTTACATTGTAAGCAAAACACATAAAGTAATTATCAGATGTTTTTATGTAACAACCGATTAAGAAACATAATAACCGACACAAATGATGAAATTGAATATTTCAACTGTAATTTATGATATGAGATTTGTCTTAAACATTTACAATAAGTGATGTACATAGTAAATCACATACTGAAATTAACCATTATAACTTTTGCCTCAATCCACAATCCACTAAACTAGAAAATTGGGTCTGAATGGCCGAGTGGCTAGCTCTCTAGCGCTCGGTACTACAGGTTTCGGGTTCGAGACCCGGCGATGCCATGGATGTTTGTAGTGGTTCGAATCCACTTTAAGTCATAGATCCCGGTATCCTATACCTGTTGAGCATTGGGCGTAGAGCTAATAATCCTACCCCCGTAAAAAGAAAAACATCTCTCGTCTTGTCTCGGCCTTGGCCCACAATGGGCTGTTGCGCCAATAATGATGAAACTAGAAAAGTTCACATGAAATTTATCTTACCTTTCTAATCCAACGAACCGTAGATGAGACATCCAAAAGATCGGGATGTAATTAATTCATTCAAACACATTTGCTATATATAGAAACATAAATATATAGAAACAAATATAATAATAGAAATTGCCGACACAAAAACCCCTGTTAACCACGGGTGTCTACCAACAATGAAGTGTGGGAGAAAAGTTCTTACACCAAAGTACGGTTACAGTTCAAGTGGTAACAGTTCAAAGAGTTAGATATACAGCATTTCCGACAATAACTATGATTAGAGAGATTTATGTAACTGTCAACTTTACACTGATAATTGCTTTCAGTTTTCAGTGGATAGTTGCTGCTATACTCCAGCTCTACTATTCGCTACAAAATGACGTTATATACATAGACTAACCAAGCATAATTATTTTTTTTGAGTAATTCCGCAGCTCTCCAGAAAATCGCGTTGTGCTACTGTAGCGCAAGTTGGCATTTCTGCCGCAATGACATGTCTTTGACACTTGCCCGTAAGTAACAACAAAAATTGCGAAAGAAGATACCCCACTCTCCGGTTATTTCGGAAACGAAAATTTGTGTGTAATTGAAAATTACAGTATATTGGTAAGTTTAGCTAGCTAGATCGTGGCTCTTGATGGAGGAGTCAATGTAGCCCTTAGTCTAAAATGTTTGGTTGATTTATCACTCTACGGTAATTTTTTGCACACTTTGGGGTAATTAGACCGGGATCTACAGTGTAATGTGGATTTCGAACCACCAACAGCCATACCACCGCCAGAATTCGATCGAACCTGAAGCCTACTGTACCAAAGACCAGAGCTCTAGCCAATTGGCTCTCAGACACCAAAAGTTTGGAGACACCTGCCCTAGATAATCAAATTCCCTTGTAGACTTCCAAGTACTCTTAATCTCCAAGGGATATCCCATTCAAGTTATTGTGGGTGCAAATGTTTTAATTTAAGGCAATGGTAAATCTTCATTCATGATGAACGTGATACTCTTTAATAAACAATTTGATTCTTTCAGATAATGGCTTCATTCACTTCAACAACTGAACAACTAATAATACTTTGTTAATAATTGATTAGAATTGTTCAAGTTTTCAACATTTGTTAACAGGGTATTAAGTTTCGAACAATTATGCCCGTAAGTAACAACAAAAATTGCGAAAGGAGATACTTCCCTCTTCGGCTAGTTCGGAAACGAAAATTTGTAAATTATTCAAAACTACAATGTATTGATATGTTGAGCTAGCTAGATCTTGGCTCTTCAGATTTGGTGGAGGAGTCAGTGTGGCCCTTATTCTAAAAACATTGGTTTGACGTGTCCTTGTACTCTAATTTTTGGCCCACTTCAGTCTAATTAGACCGGGACCTAATGCGGATTCCGAACCACTAACAAACATCCAATTCCCCACCAGGATGCGAACTTGAAGCCTGTGGTACGAAAGGCGAGGGCGCTAGCCAATTAGAGTGTCTCCAAAGTTTGCAAAGACCTGCCCTAGATAATCTGATTACCGTGTAGAAATATTCTTAATCCCCTAGAGATATTCCATTCAAGTTGCAGTGGGTGCAAATGGCTTAATCTTTAGTAATGGCAAGCCTTCATCCACGATGAAAATGATGCACTTCAATAAAAAATTTGATCCTTTCAGATACTGGCTTCGTTTACTTCAACAACTGAGGCAATGAATAAATTCCATCAATTATTCACAAAGTGTTAAGTTTTCAACATTTGCTAACTGGGTATTAAGTTTCGAACAATTGTTAACAAATTACTAATTATTATTTGACAAGGTCAAAAAAAGTAATCGAGTTAAATTATTAAAAAACCATTAAAGTTTTGAAAATTATTAACAAATTAATGAATCAAGCTGTGAACAAAATTTTTATTTGCCAAGCAAGGAGTAAATAGCTGTTGCAATACATAATTATCTTTCTTTCTGATTTTTTCCAGGCACTCATTCTGAACGACAATTTCGAACCCTTCTGTGGCGGAATCATTCTATCCAAAGAGTGGGTGCTGACCGCCGCCCACTGCGTTCGTGACCGTCTGTACGTGCGGGTTGGAGAGCACAACCTGTCCATGTTCGAGGGCACGGAGCAGCAGGTGCGCGTGGGTGCCATCTACGTCCACCCTGACTACAACGCCAAGACGGTGAACAACGACATGATGCTTCTGAGGATGAGGATCCCCTTCGAGTTCACCCACTTTGTGAAGCCGATCTGCCTGCCCGATGGCGATGACTCGCTGCAGAGCGAGGCCAGAGTTACCATCTTGGGTAATTTTTTTTGTCCTATTTTAGTTATTCCAAAAATTTGGGTCTCAGTTTTCATAAAACCTTATTACACGGATTGATTTTATTAAGGACAGTTTTAAGCAAAATGTCTTTTTGCTTAATACTGTCCGTACTACTGTTGTACTACTTTGGCACATTTGGCGTAAGAATGCATGAAGGGATGGGAGATGACAATTATCAGTTATAAAGAAGCTTGTTCTCCTGGCCCTCTAGCGGCCTGATAGTAAATTGGCTAGGTCATTCTGGCTGTTGGTACTGTAGGCTTCAGGTTTGAATCCTGCCGATGGCATGGATTACAAGCCAATATGGTATCGCAGTTTCAAGTTTAGACACTTCTTAGAGGAGTAGGGTGCACATATGCCACTCGAAATTATACAGCAACACAGGGTTAGAAAGATTTTGCTGTAGTATAGACAGAAAAAAAAAAATTAAAGAATACAATGTATAGGAATGTACAGTTTATTAATCAATGTGCGTCAGCAAAAGTAATATGATCAATGTTAACAAAGGTTGCCTAAGGATAAATGTCGCTTTCATTACAGAATTCTTCAGACATTGTAACGGGTTTGTTTGTTGCTCTACAGTCAATTTTTGCATACTTTGGGCTAATTATAATGGTACCTACAGTTTAACATGGTTTCATAGCCACTAGCAGACATCCTTGCCACTTCCAGGATTCGAATGTGAAATCTGTGGAACTAACGTTAGCCAATTGCTAATCCTACCACTTTGAACTATAAGAGACAAAAGTCCCTACAGCAGCTATCTGAAACCTAGTTTTTAACATGAAACTCGTTGTAAGAACGAGTAGCTTTTTTTCTTAGCTGTCATTAGTAGTAAAGTTCGATTTCCACCAAAAACCGAGAAGTTTTTTAGTAACTATGGATTTACTAACAATGTTGGATTACTGATTTATGGTCTTAGAAATAGAAATTTTTATCTTTCCCTAAAAGGTTTATGTTACTTTCATAATTTTTAAAATAAAAAAAAAAAGTGGATGTTTAATTTTCACAGTTGAATTTCACCTACATCTCTACAGTTTTTCCCTTTTTTAATTTTCGCAAGCCACAGAAGAACCATCTAGCTTTTAACTACAGATTTCTGTGGTTAGTTAGCTGACACCTATGTTATTTTATGGTCAAAGACATAACTGCCATTGTTTTTTTCGTAGGTTGGGGAAAACGACGTGACGAAGCAAACTATGGCACAGATGTTCTGCACCAGGCGGATGTCCCTGTCGTCTCGCTTGCTGAATGCCGCAGTGCCTACAGCAAGTTCTGGATTAACGCGAATATGCTGTGCGCCGGCTATCTCACCGGAAAAGTGGACTCTTGTCGAGGAGACAGCGGAGGTCCATTGATGCACAAAAAGAAAGATGGCACTTGGGCTGTGTACGGTGTGACAAGTTTCGGAGACGGATGCGGCGACAGGAAGAAGTATGGGGTGTACACAAACGTGGTTAAGTATTTAAACTGGATAAGGAAGCTCATTGATATCGAAACGCTCCACATGCGCCCAAAAGGACCACGGATCAGATACAATCAAACCTACAATGGAAGAACCAATAGAAGACCTACCCGAAGATCGTGGAAATATTGATGTAGAAATTCAGGAAAATATTGTAAAAAATGGGAGAAATGGTGATGCAGAAGGTGAAAACATGGATATGGAAGATGAGGAAGGAGTTGACGAGGAAAAATGTGATTATAATTTTGATGCTAATGTAGAAGAATAAAATTATGTACTATATTGATGCTTAATGCTTTCGAATTCTAGATTAGTATATTGATTTTTTAAACTGGTTGTAACTGAAATAATTCTAATTAAATATTATTTTTTACCATAAAAGTAATATTGGATATGTGATTTTTCCTGAAGTTATGAATTGTTTACAATATTAATATATCTATTGAAATGAAAGTTTATCTAACCATAAAAGGGATAGTTGTTCAGTTTTATGTTGAGTTTACGTAGTTAAAAATTAATATATATATATTGTAAAGTCTCGACCTACATTAGACTTATAACAACTTCAAGAAGGCCACTTTCAGGTTCATGGGAACTCTTTAATTTTTATTTACAAGCACTATATACATATACAAATAATGAACTCTGGGTTATTATACAAAGAAACGAAAGATTAAAAATAAAATTTAATTCCCTCACTTCTCATTAGAATAGACTTTTCTCACCTCGTGGTCTATTCCCAATCACGATGGAACAACTCATGGTGTAGTCCATATTCAAACTGTAATTATTTCGATCTGTGAAGATCGCACAGACATTCGCTAATTTTATGCATCTCATTATACATGATACAGCATATCTGGTAACAGATTTGAGTGACAGGTTGTTCTCATTAGTACAAAGTATTAATGTAACTACCCACAACACTGCTCGTCTGCTGTCAAATTTGAGTGATGGGTTGTCATTATATACTGGTCAAATAACATACATTCCTCTCTCCTGGGAATGAAATGCAAAAACTCTTCGTGTGTGAAAATAATGCTAAAATATATATATGGTTGGTTACTATGAAATTTTAAAGGACATATTGTGTTAAACACAAAGCAAACAAATCATGTTTTATCTATTAAGGAATTTAATACATTTAATAATGTAAAGTATAAAATAAAATATCAAGTAATAATTACAAGGAGTCGAAATAGACAGTTATAAAAATTTTGGATATCGTTGTTTTTAATAATATTATACATGGAAAAATGTACCAACAATTTTTTTTACTTTGATAATAAAACACAGTTAATAAGTAATGACTTATTTTCCTAATTGCAGTGGACATTTTATTTTATTGTATTCTGACAGCCTATATTTTTACCTTATTATTCCTTTTAATCCTATAATAACATTTACAAAGATGAATTTTTTAAAGTGTGATTTTTTTTTGTTGGATTACATTTTATTCATTCTATATAAAAAAACAATTAAAACAAAAACGAGAAAATTATTAAAATATGCAGAAAAAAACCCCATTACAGCCGGTTCTTTGAGCGTTAGTGAAAAATTATGAATTCAAACGCTTCATACTCAATACATACCGGTTATATTTTTTTATAACTATGTTATTGATAAAATATGACGTCTATAAATTTTATCAAAAGAAACTACTGACCACTGCCTATCGCAAACATTTCAGAAAAGTTTGTGGACTTTTTTTCCTGCAATGCAGTCACTCAAGAACCCTAAAAATTCTTGTTTGACTTTTCTATTCCTTTAAAGATGCGTGTTGATGTTACAGATTTCCCGTTTTTGTGCGCAATATAAATAAATGAAATCCAGACTTTCTAGAAAATGTGACATTTGCTTTTTTAAAAAAAACTTCAAAATCCGAAATTTTTTTCAATTTTTTTTTATTTTTTTTACAAAAGAGTTTTTTTTTTTAATTATTGTATCTAAAGCTAGATTTTAATACCTCCAAAAATTTTTTTATCAAAAAAGGGAGAGGAAATAAAAAAAATTTAGTAACCCTTTTTTTTTCTTTTTAGTATGGAATTTTCTTTCTTATTTTCTTTCCTTTCCAGTAGTTATTTTAACTATTTTTATTAAAATTTTTTAAAAATAAGATTATAACAAGATTATTTAAAACTCATAAGTAATAGAAGGAATAATGTAAAGCAATTTTATTTTTAAACCATAATAATAAAAATATTATAATTATTTTATTTTATATTTTAAGGGTTAATTAGAAACATTTATTAATATAACTTAAAAATAATTCATAAGTTAATTTTTTTTTCTGAATTTAGTATTTCTTACCAAAATAAATAAAAACATTTTTTTATTAGTATCAGATTTTGATGCTATCAGATGGCCTTAACAATAAAATTTGACTGCGTAATTAGATGAGTTATAGTAAAAAGTAAATAAATAAAGTCGAAGATTTACAGTATTAATTTAATTTAAATTTATTTTCTAAACTAACGATTTCAAAGTTATTCAATCTATTTTCCAAACTAAAAACAATTTCAAAGATATTCAATCTATTTTCCAAACTAAAAACAATTTCAAAGTTATTCAATCTATTTTCCAAACTAAAAACAATTTCAAAGATATTCAATCTATTTTCCAAACTAAAAACAATTTCAAAGATATTCAATCTATTTTAAAAACCAAAAAGTTATTCAATCTATTTTAAAAACTAAAAACAATTTCAAAGTTATTCAATCTATTTTCCAAACTAAAAACAACTTCAAAGATATTCAATCTATTTTCCAAACTAAAAACAATTTCAAAGATATTCAATCTATTTTCCAAACTAAAACAATTTCAAAGATATTCAATCTATTTTCCAAACTAAAAACAATTTCAAAGATATTCAATCTATTTTCCAAACTAAAAACAATTTCAAAGATATTCAATCTATTTTCCAAACTAAAAACAATTTCAAAAACATTTAATCTATTTTCCAAACTAAAAACAATTTCAAAGTTATTCAATCTATTTTCCAAACTAAAAACAATTACAAAGATATTCAATCTATTTTCCAAACTAAAAACAATTTCAAAGTTATTCAATCTATCTTAGAATATATACTTGAAATTGTTATTATTTTGTATCTTCAGCAATGAAATTGTTATTATTTTGTTCTTGGCAGCTTGTATTTGTCCTTGATCTCGCAGCACAATAACATGGGGATACCCAAAGTGAGAAGTCTGACTTCACCCAGTTAAACCCCTGGGCACTGGGTACCCATTTTAGTCGCCTTTTACGACATACATGGGCTACAGTGGGGCTATTCTAATCTGGACCCACATAGGGTTTGTTACGATCAGTTTTTTGTTATTATATCTCTTATTCTTATTTTGGGAACATTGTGGCTTTAGTAGCAGCGACTGACTGTATGTGATTACTGTTTAACCCATACATTGGGCTTGAAACAATTTGTGTCGATAAAGCACTCAATTTGGAAATTAAAACTTCTACCTATTCTGTATTGTTTTTTTAAATTGCGTAGAGCAGGGGTCTCCAAACTTTTCAGACTTAGGGCCATACTGTTTACTCCAGTAAGTACCAAGGGCCAAAACCATTTTAATTTTTCTGCCATTATCTATAATTTCTAGACTAGTCGCCGCGTACGCTAAATTCGTTGGTTCAATTACTACAATCTCTTTCAATAATTGGTACAAGTAAAATTGATCCACAAGAACAAGTGTCAGAGAAAAATCACAATTACATAAATCTCATTAGTATTTTTTTTACAAGTGGATACCCCGCGGTTTCATTCGCGTTAATTTAGCTTTTCCGTTCCTGAGTGATTTTCAGGATAAAAATCATATGCTTGATTCAGGATATATACATTCCAAAAATCGACATACATACATATGCGATACTCTTTACCCCAACATAACTACCAGGGTAATCGCGGGATGTTCACTAGTTTATAATGTTAGTGGGGTTCATTTCAATTATTTGTTATGATTAAGTTAAATTTTCTGCTTATTATGCTTGTCATTAAGCTTTACATAGAAAGTAAATAAAACCGAGTTATTATCATTCTGTGTTTTTTTATCCAACTTATTACAGCAATAATAAGCTATTCGCTGTCGCGAGCCGGATGGATGACACTGGCGGGCCGGATTTGGCCTGCGGGCCATAGTTTGGAGACCCCTGGCGTAGAGGATTGGGTCCCATTAACCATGTCCCTGTTAGCAGCCGAAAGGGGGCTGCACCGACGAAAACGCTGCTACTCACTTAGCACTAACCAAGGGGCACGTGCAGCTTGAAGATATGTTACCTCCCACAACGCTCTATGATCATGTTAGACCGAGATCTACGGTTTTAAGTGGAATTCGAACCACTAAAAACATCAATGGCACCGAGCGCCTATTCTGCATTCTATACTCTGAAAATCTTTTGCATACTACTATGTTTAAATGGCCAAATTTACAAATTTCAAAATCACACCAATTTAGTGAGTCAAAATGCACTTTTACTCAATATACAACAAGATCGCCAGCTCACAAGAGGCTCTTTTCCATTCACGACGTATGTGCATGATGTGAATAAGAAAAATTCTTAAGTTCTCAGAAAAGGTGAACGTAATAATATGCTATACAATAGGATATTTCTTTGAATTTCATCTCAACTGTAAGGTTTTACCAATGCTAAAAGTCTCTGCCTTTAAAAATCAAACTATACTGCCTTGTTCTTTATTGTATCATTGGAAACAAATTATATAATTCTTATTACTGACATATTCAAAAATGTTACTTACTAATTTTTGTTCTCCAGGATTGGAATTGAATCTTTTGATTCGCAGAAAACATTGTAATCCTTTTTTGAGCCTTCTTGTTGTTATATCCAGGTTCTCTTACACTGTGTGAAAAAAGTAGAAGGACAGTCATTTTTTTGTACAATATGCTTTTATTTTACTGCTTTTGACCTGATTTTTATAGAGAGTTGTTTTGTTAGAGTTTTAATTTACGTTAAGTGAAAGTTAAATGAGATTTTTTTTACTACTATTTTAACTTAGAAATGCAATACTTAATAACTTTGGGTGTGTGAAAAAAGTAGAAGGACACGTCCAAAAAATCTATTTAGAAGCTGTTGGAGAGTTTATAGTTAAGCGTTTTTTTCCTGTTTTAATTCCTTTTTAACAAGAATAAAATATTTAGCTAGAAATTCATAGTTTTTGTTGGTTTTAGGATGCCCAGAGGAATACCCTTAAGTAAGTTTCAGAAGGGCCAAATAGTTGCCTATAAAAATGAAGGCAAAGGTGTGAGAGAGATTACACGGCAGCTACGAATCAGTCCTAATACTGTTCCGAACTTCATAAGAAACCCTGAAAGTGACAGAAGAAAAAAGAAGACAGGAAGACAAAAAAAAAAAAAAAAAAAAAAACTCAGCCAACGTGATCAACGAAAAATCATTCGTGAACTCAAAAAGACTGGTGGAAGTGTCAGCAAGGCGCAATTTCAATCAGGAATTACACATGTAACCAAAAGAACTATCTATAACTACATAAAACGCTCAAAAAAGTTCGTCTTCAAAAAACGGATGCACCATCCGAAGTGGAATGAAGGACACATGAAGAACCGACTGCAGTGGGCTAAAGACCACATGTCCTGGAGCTCAGAATGGACCTCAGTTATATTTTCCGATGAGAAAAATTCCATTTGGATGGTCCAGATGGTTATCAGCACTATCGGCACAGTCTTGGTATTGAAGAAGAAACTTATTCTACTCGACAGATGGAAGGAGGTGGTTTAATGGTATGGTTAGCAATTGGCTATGGAGGCAGGACAAGTTTAATCTTTCTAAATGGTAGACAGAACCATACAGACTACATCCAGACTCTAAACTCAAATCTTCTCCAGTATGGCACTGAGTTAGGAGGAGATGACTGGATTTTTCAGCAAGATGGAGCGTCAATTCACACTGCAAATGGTGTTAAAGATTGGTTTGCAGCAAACAATGTTCGACTTTTACATTGGCCTGCTAAAAGTCCTGATCTCAACATTGTAGAGAACACATGGGCAATGATTGTACGTCGTGTTTACGAGGGTGGAAAGCAGTTTGAATCTGTAGCTGGGCTGCAGAAATCATGAAACTTTGTATGGGACAATTTTTGCCAAACAAAAATTCAATCTTTATACAGTTCGATGCCAAATAGGATCTTCGAAGTAATTCGAGCCAACGGGAAACGAATTCTATATTAATTTATATAGTACACCTCTTTTTTAGAAGTGTCCTACTTTTTTCACTGATCATGAGATCCTCAAAACCAATTTTTTTATTAAGAATATTTTTTTTTAATTGTGTACTTTTTTGTTTTGTCTAGATACAGGTATCTGCATGTAAAACCGTTGTGAATAAATTAATTGTTTAAAAAATGCGTCATTATTCATTTATCAAAAATAATCTAATGTCCTTCTACTTTTTTCCCGCAGTGTATATATGTGCAAATTTATCCAAAGTTTAAGAAAAAAAAATTTTTAAGCAATTTTTGAAATTTTTATTTTTAAGTTAAAACTTTACATGACAAAATCTTTTCTTCGCTCTATTCATTTCAAAACTATCAAACAAAATATGTTTCTTAAAACTTAATTCTTTTTAAATTCTAGAACAAATTTGTAAAGAAAATTATACATTAAGCAACAATATTATAATTCTATTTCTCAATTTACTTTCAGACATTGTGGCATTTTTTTTTCTTTTTGCTTTTATTATTACATTTCCTTTTAATTTGATATTTGCATCGAATTAGCAATTAATAAGATCTAGTTTTAACTTAGGGCCTAATGGTCGATTGACTCTCCGCACTCTAGAACTCGGTGCCACTGGTTTCAGGTTCGAGTTGCTGCAGTGCCATGGATATTTGTTAGTGGGTCAGAATCCCCACTAAACTGTACGTCCCTGTCTAATTAGCCTAAAGTATGCAAAAAGTGTCTATAGAGCGACAAATAAAACCGTAAAAGAGAAAAACATCTCCTGTTTCAAATTTGCCAGTATGCAGACAGCCGTGGCCCACCATGGGGCTATTGTGCAAATGAAGAAGAAGTTTTAACTTAAAAATGCATTTGAATTCTAAATGACTATCATACTCTGTACATTGTTAAAAAACAATTTGTATAGTATATTCTCAATTTTGTTTGTCTAAATTTCTTTTATTTGTTTTTCGAAAACATTCGAAAGTAGTGACGATACAAGATTATAAAAATTCTTTCATGGTTGTAGATTCTTTTGCTTGTGCTTAAACAGTTTGTAATTACAAAAAATTAACGTTATGTAAAAAATTGTGTTAGAGGAGGTGGGTGCCCCAGATGCCATTCTTTTGATGACACAAAATGAGTACAGTTTGGTTTATCGCTCTACTGTCATTTTTTTGCACACTTTAGGCTAATTAGAGCGAGACTTACAGTTTAACCTATATTCCGAACCCCTAACAAACATCCATGCCTCCGCCAGGATTCGAGCATGAAGTCTGTGATTCCAAAGGTCAGAGAACTAGCCAATTGTCCATCAGGCCATATATGATTGCAGTGGAACTGATCAATTGTTGATGCATTTGCATAACTTCCAATTTGTGATATCTCTACCGGTCTGGGGCCTCAGGCTAGAGCTCTAGCTGTTGGTACCACAGGCTTAAGGATCGAATACTGGTGGGGGCATGGATGTTTGCTAGTGGTTCGGAATCTAATTTAAAATGTAGGACCAGGTCTAATTAGCCCTAAATGTGGGAAAAAATGAACGTAGAGCGACAAGCCAAATTGACATTTTATTTTTTTTGACTTAGATTAAAATGCTCGGCATTCGAAAAATATCACTTCTTGTAACAGATTAGTAATATTATTTAATCAGTATACGAAATCAAAATGTTATTCTGAAAATAGATGTAAATCTATATGATGTCAAAATCATAATTTATTTCCAAATTCTTTTGGGGAAGTATTGGTCTCAATAGAGGAAAAACAAAACTTGTAAAAAGCTTAATTTTAATTAATTATCTAATGATTCAAATAGTTAATGATTTAAAAACTGCTATAATGTTTATTAACTTTGAATAAACAATTATTAGAAGAACTAGTTTGACAGGAAGAAAAACAAAGTATTAACATTTTAGAATTTAACACTGAAAAGTGAAACTAATTAACATAATAAATTTGGTTAATTATAGAAATACTTCATTTCAGCATATATCCTTTCAAAATTAACAAAAATATTACTGTTGCTCTGATGTTAAAATGATTAGCCAGTCCAACTAATAGAGTTATTTACCAACAACCAATCGTACCAAGATCGTACCACAAACAACTCTAACGATTAAGATAAAAGATTTCCAATATCGAAACAAGCAAAATAATTCTTAGCAAACACAAGAGGCTATGCCAAACTGATCGATGAAAATTTCCTGAATATCGACTCAAAGCTAAGACCAGGTGTAAGGCACTCATCCATTTTTCGATCCAATCCATATTCTACTTGGCATCACAAAAGGACAAAATATGCTAACCAAATCAACCCCATTCTTAGTCTTTCAGCTACGACAGCAAACATGCCACCCAACTTTTCTGTATCGCTTTTGCGCTGGAAATTGTTAAGAGTTTTTGATCGATGAGGTACATTCGTCCTTTCTTTAGATCTCAGAAATTGTTATGCACAGAACCCTTTCAGGTTCTGTTGAGCCATTGTTTTGAAAATGTGCGAATTCATCACCAATTTCCTCATTGTTGATACGGGAAAGTTGTTATGCATAACAAAAGAGGGAAGATTCTTGACTCGGTGCCACAGGTTTCGGGTTCGAGTTACTACGGTGCCATGGATGTTTTTTAGGGGTTCGGAATCCGTTATAAACAGTAGGTCCCCGTCTAATTAGCGTGAAGTGCACGAAATGACCAGTAGAGCGACAAACCAAACCAAATTACCCTTTTTTTTTTTACTTAGAAGATTAAAATGCTCGGTATTCTAAAAATATCACCACGTCTTATAGCAGATAAGCAATATTATTTAATAAATATATGAAATCAAAATGTAAGTTTGAAAATAGAATTAATTCTGTATGATGTCGAATTCATAAATCATTACAAATTCTTTTTAGGAAATAATGATCTCAATAGAGAGTAGCAAAACTTGTAAAAGACTTACTTTTAAATAATTATTTAGTAGTGCAAATAATTAAATATTTATAAACGTTAAAAATGATTTATTTAAATATAAAAAGAATTAGTTTGACATGAAGAAAAACAAAGTATTAACATTTTGGTTTTTAACACTGATAAGAGAAACTAACTAACATAATTAATTCAATTAATTATAGAGATACTTAATTCAACCATAAATATTTTTAACATTAACAAAAATATTGCTGCTACTTTGCTGCTAAAATGATTAGTCAGTCCAACTAATAGAGTTATTTACCAACCTCGCGTACCAAGATTTAACCACAAACAACTCTAACAATTACGATGAAAGATTTCCAATATCGAAACAAGAAACATAATACTAATGTTAGCAAACACAAGAGGCTATGACAAACTGATCGATGAAAATTTCCTGAATATCGACTCAAAGCTAAGACCAGGTGTAAGGCACTCATCCATTTTTCGATCCAATCCATATTCTACTTGGCATCACAAAAGGACAAAATATGCTAACCAAATCAACCCCATTCTTAGTCTTTCAGCTACGACAGCAAACATGCCACCCAACTTTTCTGTATCGCTTTTGCGCTGGAAATTGTTAAGAGTTTTGATCAATGAGGTACATTCGTCCTTTCTTTAGATCTCAGAAATTGTCATGCACAGAACCCTTTCAGGTTCTGTTGAGCCATTGTTTTGAAAATGTGCGAATTCATCACCACTTTTCCTCATTGTTGATACGGGAAAGCTGTTATGCATAACAAAAGAGGGAAGATTCTAATTCTCGGTAGTTGTATTTACTTTTCAGAGAAATTCTTGATGTTGTTTCCAGAGAACTTTATGTTTCGGATGCAATTTCCATAAGTTGATGTAGAAAAGAATATTTAGAATGATTTGTTTGTTTAATGTTTGACGTGAAATGTTAAATGTGAAAAGAAAAGGAATAAAAAAAAAAAAAAAAAATCGTTGTAAGTTGAAGTTGCCAGTTTTAAAATTAGAATATATTTTATTTTTTTCAAAAAATTAATGTTTTGATTATAAAGGATGTTTAAAATGTTGTTTATTTAATGCTTGACAGAACATCAGAAAGAAAAAGGGAGAACAATGTCGTAAACACTAATGAAGAATTTTTAGTGTTATATTTTGAATCTGTAAATAAAGCTCTTTTATGAAAAAGAAGATACTTAGAACAAAGTTAATGCATAATACTTACCAAGATTAAAGCTAAATTTCTGTTATATAATGAATTTTATACAATCTCATCTTCTTTTATGTTGTATAAATAACAGATATGACTTAATGTTTACGATTTTAATCAATAACAGATTAAACTTTGTGTTGCCACTTTTA
Organism: Caerostris darwini; assembly: GCA_021605075.1. Taxonomy (NCBI): domain Eukaryota; kingdom Metazoa; phylum Arthropoda; class Arachnida; order Araneae; family Araneidae; genus Caerostris; species Caerostris darwini. The sequence goes on along the minus strand of BPLQ01014466.1, from coordinate 339,666 downwards.
AAATCGTAATATATATATATTTTTTAAAATTAATGTTTAGAATATGAAAGATGTTTAAAATTGTGTTTATTTAATCTTTGATACAACATGAGAAAGAAAAAGGGATAAAAAAAGTCGTAAGCCCAGTCGTAAGCAAAAATGTCGTAAACCCCATTGAAAAAATTTATTGATGTTATGTTTTGAATCTGTAAATAAAATTGCTTTTATAAAAAGAAAAAAAAATTGGGACAAAGTTAATAAAATATTTACCAAGATTAAATTTACATTTCTTTTATACAAAGTATTTACACAATCTCATTCTAAACTATTTCTTTTATGTTATATATAGCAGATATGACTTAATGTTCAAGATTTTAATCAATAACAGATTAGACTTGGTGTTGCCAATTTCCAAACCATAATATATTTTATTTTTTTCAGAAATTAATGTTTAGAATATAAGAGAGGTTTAAAATGTTGTTTACTTAATGCTTATTACTACATGAGAAAGAAAAAGGGATAAAAAAAGTCGTAAGCCCAAATGAAAAAAAATTCTTAGTTTTATATTTTGGATCTGTAAATAAAACTGCTTTTATAGAAAAGAAAACTTGGGACAAAGTTAATACATAATATTCAGCAAGGTTAAATTTAGATTTCTTTTACATAACGTATTTTACACAATTTTATCCCAAACTATTTCTTTTATAACATATATGATTTAATGTTCGAGATTTTAATCTTTAACAAATTAAACTTTGTGTTGCCAGTTTTCAAATCATAATATATTTTATTTTGATAAGTTTCATTGAATAAATTTGAATGAAGAATTGAACTTAATTCAGCAAAATTGTAAGAAAGATTTTTTTCAAATTTTAGATTACCACAGCAGTGAGTAAAATAAATATATTTATTTTTTATTATTTAATTTAGGGTATGCATATCAGCTAATCAATCAATCTTATTTATGCATTATTTCGTAACCTCCCATACTATCAATGTATAAAAACTTTTTGCATTTTTAATTTCGGTTTCTAGTGGCGATATCAGAGGCAACTGCTTTGTAATAGCGGTGGCCAACCCAAATGGTTTTGTGGCCACTTTGGAAATGCATCCTAACTCCGCGGGCCGCATATAAAATTATATATCCCCATATTTGACTTAGACCCACTATAGACATTGTTTGGAGTGAAATATTTAAACATAATGAGCTACTAATTTTGTGTTTACTATTATTCTTACATGTAAACATAGATAATATAATAATAATGATACTAAACGCACATTGAAAAGAAATACATAACACTAAAAATGAAATATAAAAAATATATAAATACAAACGAAATAAAAAAAAAGAAATCATTAAAAAATATTTATTTTACTAGTGCGATATTTGTTCACTCCACTCTTTCACTTAGCTATTGCAAATCGATCTCCATTTGAGTATTTGCACATCGTAATGGGTGTTGCAGGTTAGCGTCCTTTATGCTTGAGTGTGTCCGTTTGTTTAAACGTGAGTTAGCAGAATATAATTAAATTATTCTGCAAATTCATAACTGTAAACTCATAAATAAAGCAGTCAATATCTATTATATGTGCGCAAGAATATTATTTTAAAATCAAAGTTATTTTTTTCTTATAATTTCGACACTTAATTTTTGAATATATGGATGCACACATAATGCTTTTTTTTATAAAACATTGGTTTTCACTACTTTGGCCATTGTAAAATAAATATAATTTGTAAAATTGTGATAAATCTCACGGACCGAAAAAATATGCAAGGTGCTGGTTGGCCACCCCTGTTTTAAACTATCAATATATTTGCAAGCAGGATTTTATTTCCATGATTACAAAATATAAAGTATTAAGTTATATTGAAAAAGAGTTTTGAATAAAATCTTGTGTATTCCCAATTAAGAGAACAAAAATAAAAGTGGAGAAAAAACATTTCATGAATCTAATAAAAACTTGCTATGTTTATTTGGCAAAAATATGTTGTTTAATTTGGAATATATTTCCGCGATTTGTAACTTTTTAGAAAAACTGAGCGTTGAATTTTCTGAAAATCTTAAAGCACATAATTTTTTGTGATACGTATTACTTCAGAAGATAAGCTTTCTGATTGTCTACTATCGCTTTTATAAAATATTTTATCCTTTAAAATCTACTTAAAAATTCACTTTCTTTTCTAATTTATCAACATTTTAAACATCTGTTAAAAATGCATTGAACTAAGAAATTTTTGATGGATTAAATCTTAAACTTAAGTTAATTATTATCAGGTAATCCATCTTTAAACAAATCAGCATTTAGCTAAGCTTCGTAAGTCATGAAGTAAGCTCGAAATTAATCTTATCTTAAGAAGTTTGCTGATCAATTAATCTCAGCGTTGGTAGCTTTTAGAATAATTAATCTCAACTAAGAAGTTTGTTGATTAATTAATCTTTTAGGTTACGATTGAGTATCCGTTAGGAAATATTTATGCATACTTTCTATTTAAATAAATAAGAATAAAAAATATTAAATACTAATTCTTATAGGTGAATTTTTTTTTATGATTATATTAAAATAATTCATTTATGAAATTCATAAAATTTATTCTAAGAAAATTTCGACGAAGGATTATTCTTTTACTATAGATGACATTCTCATTTTTTTGTTCATAAAAAATAAAAGTAAAGTTAATTTTGCTGTTTCAAAACACGAAGAGACTCGATGGCGTTTGAGATATTTAACCTCTTGCTTCGTGAGTCGGTCTACCTGGTGGGATTATTCCGGGTATTCTCCGATGCGATATGCAAATGTGGGGTAGCTGCCCCTAAAAGTCGTTCCGGAAGGCACTTCCCTCCTTTTTCATCGGCACGGAGTCAAGTCAGACTTCTGCCTACGGGTGCTCCATCAGAACAAGGGTAATTGAATTCGGTCTAGATACTGCTGTCGACCAAGTGGGATAAGAAACAACACTAGTTAAATTAGTAACATTTTATGTAGGAACATATATCCTTTCTGTTAATGTGTAATTTCTTTTTATGCATACTTATTCTTAAAAATGTTTTTTAACGCAAGTAAATATTAATAACCTAATTTTTATCTAGTTAATTAAGCGTATCATAAACATATTTTAAGAAATACATTGGATGACAATAATTCATTATATTTTTAAGAAAATCACTAAATAAAGATTTGTGTACGTACACATATTTCCACGTCCTTCCATGAGAACACACGGGTTCATGAATTTGATCTAGATGTTGCTGTCGACCAAGTGGGATAAGAAACAACAAAAAAATTAGTTTAAAATGTTATTAAAAAAAGTATGTACTTTTAACCCAAAATATCATAGTTATATATTAACATTATATTTACATGTATGTGCATTTAAAATATTAAATAAAAGCATGCGTGGTTTGTTTTCTATTTAATATTTGAATTAAATAATGTTGCAAGCGGTAAAATATTTTAAAAAACAAATAAAAACTTAAAATGTTTTTAGTAAATTAATTATCTTGTTATAGATAATAATATATATTAATTTTGTTTAATTTTTTATTTGTTAAATCGATCAACAGAAAAAAAAATAACAATATTTATCTACAATATTTATTTCCTAAAATTACATGAATCATAAAGACAAATATTTTACACAAACTTCTTTTCTACATACACAAGTATTTTCTACAGTATTTATCATAGCTTGTGAAGTGCTGTGTTATTGCATTTATCTACAAGTGATCACGAAAACATTCAGCACATAAAATTGAACTACAACATTCATTGCAACATAACACTATATATAATACATTACACTTTATTTCAGAAAGTACATACTTCGATATCAAATCCTTTGATAGAAATAACTCCTGCTAAATCAAAATGCTTTCATAAAAATGATAGTATCACAATGAATCACATCTGTTTCTTAAAAATTCACACGCTGGTACAATACAATGTGATATCTAATGTGTTTTATCATTTCAAAACTTTGATAACCCCGAGAATTAGTTAATGGATAATTAGTTAATCGATGAATAAGATGGAAATTTTCATGGTGATTTAATATTTAAACAAATGTTTACAATAAAATAAATCTGTACGAATTATGCTGTACCTTTCTAAAAATTAGTAATTTTTCTACAACACAAAAAATTCGGAAAGAATTTAGAATTTTTTTTATATAAATAATTTAAAAATTCCAAACAGAACATTATATGTATATGCATATACATGGTAACATGGTAAAGTTTCTAAAAATCAGTACAGCACGGTGGCACATACCCTGCTGTAATGGTTTTTATAAACTTCACTATGTTACTAATTAAAAATTTTATAATTTTAATTTTTATCAATTTTAAAAAGATTTATAATATATATTTTTAAAAGTTTAATCTTAAAAAAATGCTTAATATTTTTAAAAGTTATAATTGTAATCTTTATCAACTTTAAATTTTTTTTATAATATATGTTTTTAAAAGTTGAATCTTAAAAAAAGTTTAATATTTTTAAAAGTTAAAATTTTAATCTTTATCAACTTTAAAAAATGTATAATATATGTTTTTAAAAGTTTAATCTTAAAAAAAGTTTAGTATTTTTAAAAGTTAAAATTTTAATCTTTATCAACTTTAAAAAATTTATAATAATTTTTAAAACACGTTTTGTTTTATTTTTATATATTTAGAAAACTTATTTTATATAACTCTACATTGCAAAGATTGGTTTGGTTTATCGCTCTAGAGTCATTTTTTTTTTGCACGTTTAGGTTAATTAGACCGGAATTTATGCTTTAAAGTGAATTCCAAACCCCTAACAAACATCCATGCTACTGGCAGGATTTGAACCTGTGGTACCAATAGCAAGAGCGTTAGCCAATTGGCCATAAGGCCGAACAACGCAAAGAAGTGAAAAATTAACTGGCTTTGTTTTGCATTCTTAAAAAATATATCAAAATTGTGTGTTAAAATTTTAATTTTTACTTAAAAGTGACAAAAAATTTCCTTTAAAAAATAATGAATTATCTGAATAGTCATAATATTTATTTATCGCAGACAAGTGGTGATACTTTCCGTTCTCGTTTTATGTTTTTTTTTTACGATTTTATTTTCTTTAAATTCCTGTTAGTGAAACAAGAAATTTTTTGTTGAACTTACTTTGTTTTTTATTCTTATGATCTTAACTCCGAAACCACTTTAACTAAGCAGAATTTAAATCTGTCTTCTAAACGCTGGTATAGAGGAACCTCTGCAAAGGTGCAACCGATTTAGAATCACAGTTACAGTTTTACAGCCGAAATAAAATATGGGGCCATTGATGTAAATGCTTAAGTTACTTCTGAGGTTTTCTTGGCAGATACCTTTACATAAGGAATAGAAAGTAATTTCTAAAGGATAATGATGAGAATGATTATGAATCAGAAATTAAAATTATATAAAACATTGTAATTAAAAGGCAGAACTTTCTTTTAAAATATATATTTGGGTTTTCTAACATTTTCAAAATTATCGAACAGCATTTGAAAACAAACTTTATGAATACAGAGAAGTAATTTTATATAACCGATTTCTTCAGCATTTTAGATAAATATGATTCTTTATTTTTTCATTAAATTAAATTCTTCTGAAACAAATTCATAGCCCCACGTTTTGTTCTAATTTTACTATGCTCAGAAAATTATAGATTAAAATTCTAAATTAAATAAAATTTATTTATTCTAATATTAAATTATTAATATAAATTAATAAAAAATTATTAAAAGTAATTGACTAAATAATTATTATATTAATTATTTATTATCAATTAATTTATTCTAATACTAAATAAAATTATATTAAAATCATTATAGATTTAATTATATTCAGAAAAAAAAATTCATTTTGACAAGAAATAAATTTTTACTATAGAACCGAAGTAGCCAGATCAATTGCCTTCTAAATTGAAGGAGCTGGATTGGGAATTCGACTAGCGTTGAATCGAAAGCTGTCTCCTGTGCCTATGCCGAACATAGTATAGATAAATCCGTAGACTGGAAAGACTTTTTGATAGAGTTTTGGATAAGTTAGATTAGTCCTTTGAGTTGTTGGCACAAAATTGCTCTGACTTTATGTGAGTGCAAAGTTGCAGATTTCTTCGTGGTGCTTCCTGGGTAAAACTAAATTTACCACAATCTGCTGTTTCCAATGGCTAATTATTTAAGTTTTCCAGCATTTAAAAGGAAAAGCATTTAGTTTTTATTTATCTTTTCGATGTTATTTATAGGATCGATGTTTGTTTGTCAAATTAAGCACATCTCTTATTCAATCACCGTTTATTTTTTCCACAAAAGTGATTTTATACGAGATCTATTCGATTTAGTAACACTCAGGAATTAAAAATTAATTTAAAAAAAATGACCTTATACTTTTTAAAAGAAATTACACATTTTAAAGTTTCGATTTTTTTACTATTCGATTTAGTTGCACTGAGGAAGCTGTAAACATTTTTTTTTTTTTATAAATTTATTCTTTCACGTTTTATAGGAAATTATCATAATAACAATCATAAAAGGAATAAATAAAAGGAAATTATCATAATATTTGTTTCTTCTTAATTGAGCAAAATATATTTCATATTTTTATATTTTTAATTTTCTTAAATATTTTATTCAATAAATTACGGTGAAGTAAAATTAAAAAAAATAATAATAATAAAATAAATAAATAAACTATAGAAATAAAAAGTAACGTAAAATTTATCTTTTAATTAAGTAATTAATTTTATTATAATATTTAAAGATTTAAAATTAGAAAAAAAAAATGCAAATAAATCTGCAGAAGATAAAGAAAAAATTCCACCAGAATTTTAATTAAAATGATTATCTCTGAATCACTTTTATTACTTATGTGATTATTCTATTTCATAAAAGAAAAAAAATAATAAAATGCTTATTTTTACACTGTAGCTGTATTTATTTTACATATTAAATTTAATTTAAAAACAATTTGGATATATTTAAACTGAGATTTTTAAATGATTATGATCACCTGTTGTTTTTCTATGAAAATAGTTAAGTTTCTTTTACTTTTCACATCGTAGTTAAAATTTGAAGATTATAGAAATTTATATAAACATGCTTCTGATTAAAAATATTTTTTTTTTATTATAAACAATATTTAAAATGAAGTAAATTAAAATTACTTAATTGAACTTGACTTAAGGATCTTGCTGAAGACTGTAGCACTGCAAAATTATACATAAATTGTGCATGTGATGTAGATCACACTACCAACATATCATTTCATTGTTATTGCTGGCTGATACACAACATCTAAAGATGTATTAAATTCAAGGTAAAAAAGGGGAAAAACGTATTCACGACATGTATTTTAAAACATTTTATCAGCAAGAAAATGATACTACGATTTCACAGTATATTTTACAAATATACATGGAAACTACGGAGAAGGTGCATAATTCAACATGATAAAAAAACCAGGAGAATATTTATTAAAAATAAGATTTTATAAAAAAATAAAATCACATATATTTTTTTAAATATCTTTGATTTACTTATTTGATACTTAAAAATGTAGAAAAACAAAAGCGTTTGTGTCAATCTATTTTTTTGTTATTCAATTAGGCGCCATATTGCAGTGTACAGATTGGGCAACCCGATTGCAAATGGGTGTGGTAGGGTTGTGATACTTGAGGCACAGGTTGGAAAACTCAAATTTATTTACACTCACACAAATAAAACACACGTACAATTAGAGACGTACAATTTTTAATACATTTAAAGATAAATAACTACAGATTCGTGGAAGTGTTCCACTGCTAAGCCGAATACACAATACTACGAAACGTGCGGGATGCGCAAAATATACTTCCTCTCCGGATGAGAGTCTGTAGGCTAACTAACCATTTCTCCTGAACGTCACAAGGTACGCTCTTGCAACTGCGTAGGAGAAAGCACAGTTACATCAAACGTTTAGTTTATAGTCTCTCATCCCGTGAGCAAATAAAGTTAACGCAATCCTGTGTATTAATTGACCTACAGACTATCATACGTAGGCCAATTAATGCATAGGATTGTGGCGTGAACAGGATTGCATGCAAAGTAGGGCACGTGCCCTGCGTGAAGCAGAGAATCGAGGTTTCGGTTTAGAAATGGAGTCCTTCGACCAATCTATAATGATCTGTCTTTAAATGTGTTAAATATTGTGCATCTCTAATTGTATGTATGTGGTATTTGTGCGTGTGTGAATAAAGTTGTGAGCTCTCAAACCTGTGCGTCAAGTATCTCAACCCAGTTAAAATCTGGTTGCCCAACCGGCACACTACATTTTTTATAAAAGTTCAAAAAATTTGCTTTATTTTTCCAAAAATATTTTAATAATTCCATTAAGATTAAAAAATCCAGTTTAAATTCGAAATAGAAAATGGAAACATTACAATAAATGTAATAATAAAAACAAATTTGATTAGAGGTGAAAAGAATACAAAATTCAGATTTGAACAACAATAAGATTTAAATTTAAAGAACCACCAAAATTTTGTAAAATATATAAAATAATGAATTGAAGCAAATTGAATGAAAAAATATAAATTAACTATAATGAAATAATATGCATTATAATAGCTTATATGAGAACAATAGACTTTAGTAAATTTAATAAATATTCTGTAAACAAAGGAAGAAATTTACCATTTTATTTTTAATCTTTAAATTAATTTTTGTGATGAATTTCTACATAATTGCATTATTTTGTTATTATTTAAATAAATATTGAAATAAATAAAATTTATAAAAATAATATTATAAATTGCATTATTTTGTTATTATTTAAATAAATATTAAAATAATTAAAATTTATAAAAATAATATCAATTACATTTTTTTGTTATTATTTAAATAAATGTATCTTTTATTTTAAATAAATAAAATTTATAAAAAAATATTATAAATTGCATTATTTTGTAAATTTTTAAATAAATTTATATTTTATTTTGAATAAATATTAACATAAATAAAAGTTATAAAATAATATTAGAAATTGCATTATTTTGTTATTATTAAATACTTATGAAAACCATCTAATGAATTATTAAGAATATTGATTTAAAAATTAAATTTTTTAAACATATTTTTATATTTTCCATAAAGAAAACATTATTAACAAAAAAAGTATTAGAAAAAAATTATTACCAATATAAATATTATTACCATAAATAAACAAATGCAATAGAAGATAAGTACAATATACATTTACATGGGCAAAAATTGAAATAAATAAGTATCTACACATTTACAGACTTAAAACAGGCACAATCACTTAATAACTTTTCATTATGTACTCCACTTCCTACAAAAAAATCTACTTTAACAATACAATTGACTAAAAATGTTCAAACTATTAATGAATACTTTTAAGTATAATACATTTAATACTCAAGATTTCATTGTTTTTTTGTTCTATGACCATTCACAATACATTTTGCAAAACATAAATAAGTTGATTATATACAAACTCACTTGAAATTTCTCATATGTTGTTTAATATACACACATAATGATATAGTATTCTCAATCAACAAAATTTTTCCCACGAAACCTTTAACTCAGACTATGTACCGAGATGCCAGCTGAAAAAGTTGTCATGTTATCAGAGCATAATAGAATGCTGATTATATACAAAGTGAAAGATATAAAGAAGGAATTATCGTTGTTATTTATTTTCTTCGCGATATTTCCTGTAATTATATCTCTCTTCTGATTTACTTTTTTGGTAATTTGGCAGGACCATATTTTCCAGCTGGCTAATCGGAATCGATGGACAATACGAAAAAACAAAATCGCCGAACACCATAGACCATGCTTGTAGATGAATCACAGCGTGAGTTTCTGCCAGTGGCGAATTTGTTTGTGGCCGGCAGAGATGGCTTCGTTCCAGTGTTCCAATGGTTTTCCACGGACGAACATATATGATCCAAAAACAACTCGACCAACGATTTTATCTGGAAAAAAATATTGACGGTTCATTAAAAACTACAATAATAATTTTTTAGACATCAAAAAAATACCTTACAGATTGGAGCGTAAATTTTTTTTTAAATTTATGCTTCAATTTACGTTCTACTCTTTTCCCAACAACACGGAAAAGCTGGGAAATGGTTTTAGAAACATACGCAGAAATTTTTTATTCAAATAAATATTTTCCATTCCTCTTTAGGTTCTATAGATGTAAATTTATCGTATCAGTGTGCTATAGATATCATACTAATACATTATTCAATAAGTATCCAATCTACTAAGAAAAACAAATTCTACTGCTAGAACAAACAAAACAAGAAAAACATATTCTACTTCAATTAATTCCAACTTTCCTCTGACTTTTTGATGTTTATTTTTGTAGAGAGATTTGTTTTTGCTCTCAGTTTCGGTTATCCCTTTTTAATTTGAACCAAATTTCTTTCCCTGGACTTTTTCGTGTCTGCAGAAAGCCAATAGTCGCTGGGGGTCAGTTCTGGAGAGTACGTTGGATGGGGAAACAATTCAAAGTGTAATTCAATCAATTTAACTATAGTTTTCATCGACTTGTGACACAGGGCTTTGTCTTGGTGAAACAACCATTTTCTTCATCATTCACACTTCATCATTTCTTCTTCTACACTCAATCGATCCAATAATGTCATGTAATATTCGCTATTGACAGTTTCATCTTTCTCAAGATAGTTGATGAATAAAATATCATGCGTGTCCCAAAATACGGATGCCATAACCTTGCCTGCTGATATTTGAGTTTTTGTTAGCTTTTAAAGACTTTCACCGGCTGCTGGTCCACTCAGCTGACGATCATTTTGATTCAGGTGTGTACTAGTGGATCCATGTTTCATTTGTTGTCACATAGCAAAGCAAGAAATTCTTGAGGAAGCGCTCTGAATAGTCGCCGCATTGTTGTTTTCGGTCCGGTGTGAGCAAACGTGGCACCCACTTTGAAAGACACTTAAACATGCTCAAATTTTCGTGGAAATTGTAAATATACAACCTTCTGATGTCCTTAAGGTGTTAGCTATCTCACGCAACTTCACTTTAAGGTATTTCAAAACTATTTTGTGGCCTCTTTTTACGTTTTCACGAGCAACTGTCGATTTTGGGCGATCAAAGCGTTCAACATCATCGGTGTTTATACGACCGTATTTAAATTCAGCATACCAGTCAATAATAGGTGATTTTTCTAGTGCAGTGTCTCCATAATGCTTATCAAGCCCCTGTTTGGCCTCAACAGTATTTTTCCCATCAAAAACTAGAATGCTCATAAAATGATTTTTATTCATCCACTCAAGTTCAAATACATTTTTTTTGAACTTGTAGTGGATGGCACTTTATGTTAATACAGTTTTTTTAAATATAAATTAATTAATTAAATTTAATTAATTAATTTTAGTTTTTTTAAATTTAAGTTGCATGCATTTAATAATAGATGGAGCCAGATATAAGAGGAAAATTTCAAATTTATTTGTAAAGGACTTTTCTGCAATAGAGTGAAAAAAAAGTAGGAATTTACTTTAAAAATTATTTTTTTATATTATTTATCCATTGTTTTGAAAATTGCGAAACTAGGGTCACTAAAACCTCTGTAATGTCTAAACTAATTATCAGAATATCATGAAATTTTGACATTTATAGTTTGAAGGATGCTACTATCCAGAAATCATATAGGTCTATCAACAGTGTTGTCATATATGTGTCAGATCGGAGACTGATTGAGTGATGTATTATTTAAATGTAAATTCTGTAGTAAGTGAAGATCTTTAATAAATTCATGCTACAGACGCAATGCTTTATCTTTAGAAAATATGATATTTTTTAGCACATATATGGCAATAAACAGAAAATTTAAAATTTGGAAGTTGCAAATAAGTTTAAATAAAAAAAGTAATTGAAAATTGGAAGCTTATATAATTTTCAGCTAATTTTACATATTTAGAACTTAAAATGGAACCCAAAGATAGACATCTGGATTTTGTACGTTGTTTCTGAAAACATTATACAAGTTTTTTTGTGGTAGCAGAAAAGGGATTTCAAGAAAAAAAATTACGCTGCGCCCTAGTAAACCAGATTAGAAACCAATTTTTTAGAGGTAAATCCTTTGAAGCTCAGTTTCCAATGCTAGCCTCGTAATGATAATTCCAATGTGTGGTTGTGGATGTTAGACATCTCATCCTGTAAAATGATCGAAAGAAATTCGATTGAGAAACTATTTTTTCTTTGGAATAAGTTTAATTAAAGGCAAATTTTAATTAACATGGACATATAGTTCTAGGACCAATAGTCTATAGGACATGCGTCCCTGAAGATGTTACGACATAAAAAAAACTATAAACACATAATCGCTTAAAATTTTTAGAAAAATAAAATAAAATAACGAAATGAAACAAATTATATTTTGGAATCCATATATATATATATGAACAAAATTAATGTAGGAAATTATTTATGTCTACGAAAAATTGATGACATTGATGTACATTATAAGAAATTCCTTTTTCTACACCCAATTATTATAACACATTTCAAAAATTGAATAATACATATTATATAGTCTACAAAAATGAAGCGTTATGGCTATACGCTGTACGAAGTTATGCTTACGAAATTAGAATTAAAAATATACGAAAAAAAGTAGGAGTGGACTTGCCAACTAAAAAAATTGTATTTGTAACCAAAATCTTTATCTAACTTTTATTTTAAGGAAAGGAAAACCTGCGAAATATTTTAAGGAATAAAAAGTGGTTAGTTTTTAGATCTGGCAGGCGCATTTAGAAAATGACCAAATCGCGTTTTAGTTGTAGCAAACATCTACTTTTTATACACACGCATAATCGTTTGCTCAGTTTTATAGACTTATGTGAAAGTGAATTTTTTTCTTCAAATAATACAAAAGCCTACTAAATGGGAGTTTAATGGTATAACGATGTAGAATTTTTATGGAATATTATGTACAATTAATGAAATTTTAGAAAATGAAGAAAAGTATGGAGATGGAATAGATATCCCTTCTCTCTATAAGATTTACATTTCCTAATGTTTGATTACTCTATTTTATAATCACGTCTTTGTCTTCTTTTTGCCTGAATTCGTGGACTTCTTTCGCAAGATTAGGCTGCCAGTAATATGTTAAACTCCTCATTACCTTTTGGTTGAACTGCTGGGCACTACTGATAGCCTCTAAAGGCCTTATCACACGAGTTTATTTTATTATCTTTAATGTGAAGCAAACCACCATTTCCACTAAAATAAAGATTTCATTGATGTGCGCTCATCTAACACTCCTCCCCAGTAGCTCAATTGTTTCAAGCCTTATATCGTATATTTTGAGCCAACCAATGAGGACTGCGGTTTTGAGCACGACATTTGTCCTACGTAAAGGAGTTCATCGAGTAATTTTTAATCACTAAACACTGAAGAAATGTCTGTTTGTTTCAAGTCGAAGATGACAAAAAAAGAAATCTGATACCGCCCTTAGAAAGTTCTCTCGAAGTATCACAAGTATCGGGTTATTCGGAAAGTAATTTCGCTTTTTTTTGGTGAAAATGAAAAACGATTTACTTATAGTGTATAAATATTTTATTAATTACATATTTTCCATTTTGTATTTGATTAAATTACATATTTTTCCATCAAAAAAAAAAAAAAACTGATCCAAGTCATTTTTGACGTCCTCAATTGGAATAAAGGTTGAATAATGGCAAATTTTTTTAGAGAGAAGAAAAAGTAATAATCCGAAGGTGCCAGATCTGATGAACATAGTGGGTGTAGTAAAACATCCCATCCAAGCTATAAAAGCCTTTGGTGAGTAACCAAACTTTATGAGGTCTCGCGAGATCTTGTTGGAACACTATACCTTCTCTTTTGATCTATTCTGGCATTTTCTGTTTGAATGAATCATTCTGCTGGTCCATTTGATTGACAATACGTTTCAGAATTGATCGTTCTATTGTCTGGTACAAAAAAAAACACACTCGATTCCTTTGAAACCCCACCAAACAAACAGTATCACCTTTTTTCCATCTTTCATTTGCCGTTCATCTTTTTTACTTCATGATCTCTTGCGCATAACATTCTTGTTAAAAACGCATTTCTCATCTCCAGTGATGATTTTCTTCAAAAATAGATAATTTTGTTGACGTTTGAGAAGAAAATCATAGATATCAATGTGAAGGAGCAAATTTCTTTCTGTAGGAACATGTGGAACCATATGTAGAGTTTTGAAATTAAAAAGAGGAGTTTCCCGTGATCATGAACGGTTAAATTCGATAAATTTAATCTCTTTGCGATATCGTGGAGATTTGCACCGATCCATGCCTTTATTTCGCCTTCATCAGCTTTAGCTGGCCCTCCAGTATGTGATGAATCCTCAACATCAAAATTGATGCAACAAAATTTTGCAAACGAGTTTTGGTACAGGCGTTCTATAAATACAACTTCTTCATACACATTGAATAATTTTTTTCTTGCTTGAACAGCATTTTTACATTTTTGGATAGTTAAAAAGTAAAATATGTCGAAAATGCTGCTTTCAGCTTTCCATGTTTGATAGGGTACTAAACTAAAACTATTGAGCAGTGTTCGCGCCAACGCGCAAGTATACCCCTAGCGGCGAAAATAGAGTGTGTGTACGCATGCGCCTGCGAGCGCATAAGTGTGAGTCTTCAGTGTAACATTCAGAGAACATCACGGCTGCGAGTGGCTGTGACTGTCGTGTAAATAAAGTGTTGTTACGTTTTCATTGTGGTTATTTATTGTGTTAGAGTGTGAGTGTGATACAGTCCGCTTGTGAAAGAAAACATGTATGAGTGGTGTCAGTGCTATTGACGACAACAAGCAGAATCAATAAAACCTTTCCACAAACAAGCCTTGCTGTATCAGCTGACAAAATATATAATGGCGATGCGGCTCGGATGTGAAAAAGTACAATTAAGTTTTCTGTTGGAAAAAACGAAATTACTTTCTAAACAATCCAAAATATGCAGTGAATAGTGACTACTTAAAAAAATGATCAAGGTACTGTAGTGTCTGTCATAAACCAAACATTCAAACACAGCTTAGTATTTTAATTTTCGTAACATAATTTAATAATTTCGTAACATTAATTAATAACATATTCGTTTTTTATTTTCTGTAAAACATAAATGACGCATGTACGTTATTTATGAAAGACAAGAAAAAATATCAGCAGCATTCTCTACATGCAGCCATGGCACGATCGCCACAAAGTACAGGAAAGCATCATTGTCTCTGGTCCACACTCAAATTGAGACGCTCTCCACAGATTCTACTGTGCAAGGGGCAACAAAAGCACGCTAGAAACTTGTTTCGGCAATAACTCATGTCATAACTCTTACGCATGTTAGCGCTTCGCCAAACAATACGTACACGTTTAATACCATTAATAAAATTTAGTTTTTTATTCTTTTGTTTATATTGCAAATATCCGACCTTTCTTTTGAAATGCGCTTTTCAATTTTTTTGTAACAAAATGTTTTTCTTCACACAACACAAAGAGTTAAGCATTGATAGCATACCTTTGTTGGGTCCACCCGACACAGTAATCTGGAGCAGCACACTCGCCGAATTGAGGCATTTCTGCGGCAAGCGAAAATGGAACGATTCATTGTACTTGGGATCGGTGGACTTCTTCACGGCCACCGTCTTCTTCGTCTTGATCTGCTTGTTCTCGATCAGGAAGATCAGCTTCACGAAGGAATCTTGAAGAGAAAGAGATTCTTGAAACAAGATTCAAAGAAAAAAATATTAATGCATAAAAAATATACATGAATGAATATTAGCAAAAATGTATGGGAAAATTAATCGAGATAAATTTGATGTTCAGGCTATTGATTTTAATAATAATTTGTTTATTATTTAAATCAATAATAATATTAAATTATATGTTCATTGTCCGACTCGTGGTTCAGTGGCAATGTGCGCTAGGGCTGAGGTTCAATCCGCTGGTGGTTTTATTATAGACACTGCTTTAAAAAACAAGACTCAAATGGCGTAGTGATATTTCGCATTTGCCTCGTGAGTCGGGGTTTTCTCTCATTCGATATGCAAATGCGGGGTAAACTACAGTTACCCCTAGGCACTACCCTTCTTCTTCAGCGACCCGGATCCAAATCAGACTTCTACCTATGGCTGCTCCAACACAACAGTAGCTGCCTGCCTTACCTTCCATCCATGAGTAGATTATTGATGGGATATCAATCCGCGGATGCTGGAGTATTAGTCAACAACAACAAAATTTTCATTACTGTTAGATATCTTGACATTTGAAATTTGCATATACGAGAAACTGTACGCTATATCTATTGCGTGAGAAACGTTTTGTAGATAACTACATTTTACATTTTTAATTTAATTTTGTATATAAGATAATTACTTTAAATTAAAAAAATAAATATTAGATAAAAAATTGGCACTAATTTAAGTTAAGGCCAAAAAATACAAATAATCTAAAAAAATTCATGAAGCCTTTTATAATGATATGTACAAAATAAAATTCATTAAATGGAATATTTTTTTTAAAAATCAGAATTGTGCAATGGTGATTATTGTAAAATGATGAATAAATAAAATAAATGTTTAATATATAAAATAAATTAGAATATTAATTACGAAGAATGGTCTTCCCCATTTAAGTGAAAATTATTGAAAAAAAAAATATTTCACCATTTAAGCTTTAGACTTCTTTCCAAAAACATTTTCGGAAAAAAAAAAAAAAATTTTTTTTTCCTTTAAAAATTTTTTCATGGTTCATTATTATTTTTAAAATTTTAAAATTGATTTCACTTAATAATCATTTTGTTTTTTATTAATAAATTAAACAACAAATTTTCCTTACCTAAAGCAGTTTGACCTTCAGGAAGTTTTAGGCCCTTCGCTTCACACACGGTTACGGTAAGTCTTTCCAGATTCTGGTTGTAACACAAGCTGACCAAGAGCTCGCCGGCATCGCATGGAACCTGATACGAAGAAAGAAAGTAATTATCTAACTAGTTACGGGTACAGAACTAATATTTCGTTAATATAGGATGTCCAATTGGGGCCATACACAGTTTTTAGAACAAAGACTTCTAGGGTTTCAAAAGCACTGATTACCTCTGTTAGCTATTAATAGAAGAACATTTTTTTCATACCAGAATGTTACGAAACTTTTAACGATAAATTCTAGTAGTAAAATAAGTTATCCCACCTCAAAAAAAATCAACAGTAGACCAATTAGTATAGAAATATATAAGATTTCATAATAAAGTATCATAAAATAGGTTACAGTAATAATCAGGCTCATTTAAGAATAGAATTTGGTTACTTTGAAAATAATTAGGCTTTAAGTCAAGTATTTCCGTAGGTTTTAGCTTACAATTTCATAAGTATTCATTCATAAAGCATTTGTCAATAAAAAAAAATTATTTTTTCTTCCATTTTTTTATTTAATCTTTGCGAAAGAATGCATATTCTCTCTTGAAAGATTTGAATATAAAAGATAAACAAAAAATAAATGATAAATTCTGCTAGATTATTTGATAAAATGAAAAATGCTTAGACATTTTAATCGTATCTCAAATTTTGAATTAAGCTGCAGAATACTCAGTTTTATGCGGGAAAAAGTGTTTTTGTTTTGTTGAAACTTCCAATTTTTTTTAATTATTTGACTCTTAGAATTGCTTATCAATGTTAGTTTTTTAGGAATATTATCCATAAGTACTGTCAAAAACTATCATTATTCTGAATTATTGGAAAAACCTGTTCTGAAGAACTTGAATAACATTACCCGGCAAGTATAGTAACGTTAACAGATGGAAACATAGATGACTGGATTGCGGAAAGTAATTGTGTTTATTCTAGAAATACTTGGAAATCGAATGGGAATCACAGGTAGATTTTCAGAAACCTGAATTCATGTTCTATGTTTTCATCAAAACTCTTTACGCTAAATGAAAGCCCTGTTCATTTCTATCGATTCTTGACAGTAATTCTTTCTAATATGAAATAGATGGAATTTTTTTAGGCATTTAAGAGTATAGCCCCAATGTAATCACATTTTTAAAATCGAAAATCGTAAAGTATTCTTCTTACAACTCATTCGCAAGTTAGAATGGAAGTTTGCAGAATTAAGTCGTCCAATCCTAGAAAAACGGAAGCGCGTACCTGTTCTTCTCAGAACCATCGTTGGAGACAAACAGATAGAGAACTTGTTGGTAACGAGCTCTCTGTCGTCTCTTCACAAGTTACTGTCTCTGATCTTCATACCAAGTAAGCGTATTTAGCTCACGGATAAGGTGCGCCATGTCAACAAGAGACTCTCGAATTTCTCTGAGGAGTACAAAGTACTGCAAGACAAATATCGAGAGAAAAAACCGATAATAATAAAGAACGTTATACACCTCTCTATGTAACGGAACTGTTTTCGACTCTAATATAAGGATTTGCAAATACCGTTTTCATGTCCCATCGAAGGATACACCAAGAACTACAATGAAGAACTTCAATAAGAAGAAGAGCTGCTGAAGAGAATACCGTCACCATCAAAGAACTCCATATCTTATCGAAATTGGGGAAGTAGAAAGACATGTCTCAGGTGCAGAAGGCAGCACTTTTTCAAGGAATGTCTAACGGTTAGATTCATCAAAAATCCAACCTGAATCAACTGTGAAATCAAGATATCTTTTTCTTGCAGAAAAAGAATGCTCTAAATTTTCAAAGCCTACTGCAAAAACTTTATCGAATCAACAAACTTCTAAAAACTGATTGTTCGGCTCAAGACCAGTAGTAGCTGAATTATCTTTTGCAACAGCACTTACTGACAACTACCGGTTGAAAAAGACATGATTGTTGAGCTTAATTCGTGACGTAGTGTAAATTGGCTTAATTTGTGACGGTTAATTTAGGTCCATCATTGTGACGGTTGATTAGGTCTTTCATTTCGTCCATCATCTTGTTTTCAGGAAGGCAAGCAATAAAAACTAATGTCGCATGATTATACTTCTTCCTAAAGGTTTCTTAGTTATTCACCTTTTTTCTAGACATCCTATTTTAACGATCTAATTTTAATGAATGCTTTCGTCTGAAGCTTGAATTTTATTCAGTGGAGCAAAAAAGAATTCATTTCAACACAGTTTTACAATCCTGTTTTAAAAAAATTTGAATCACGTGATTAAAAACATAACGAATAATTTTTTTTTGCTGAAATATGCGAATTTGGCAACACATGTTAATTTTATTTTGAACCATTTATAGTCTCTATTATAATAAAAATTATAAAATAACTATTTTAATTAATTTTGAATTCCTGATATGCTTCTTTATAATTATTTTTTGTAAAGTTATTCTGATGATAGATATCATTTGGGTGACTCTCACAATAAACATAAAATATTTAATCTAATTTGTTAATTATATCAGTTAGAGTGCATAGTTTTTTTAAAAATTAATTTCTTTGAGAGTTACAGCAGTTTTTATTCGTTTAATATTCTTAAAGTTTTTTCGGGAATTTAAAAGACTTTCTGAAAATTGTACAAAGATACCTTGGTATTACAGATAACAAATAAAAATGAAGAATAATTTCTTCCTTTTTCTACAGAGATTATAAAACAATTATTAATTTTAATATTTATATATATATATATATATATTAAAATAATAATTAACATTATAATAACATATTAACATCATAGTGTTAACATTATAATATTAACACTTCGTTATAATGTATATTTGTTGACACATTAATAAAAAATTATGAATATTCAAAAATAAATTATAAACTTATTTATTTATTTTTAGAATATGTTGCTTTTTTCCTTCAAAACAAATAAAAATAATCACATAACATAAACAATTTTCGTTAATAAAATTAAACCTTTATAATATGCAACACGGGCAAAAACAAACAAACCACCATTTAGTAAAGCTGAGGCGCTCTGTTTTCAATATAAGCTCGTGTAAGTGAAAGAAACCTCCCCCCCAGGTACTCACCACCGTGTCAACGTCCTTGATGAGGTCCTTCCACTGCACGGACATCTCGTTGGTGGCCAGATCGATGTCCTTGAGCGGGAAGAGAGCGTGCCCCACGACATTGTAGCGCTTGCCCCGGTCGCTGTCCAGGACGGTCGCCTTCAGGATGCGCTCCTCAGCGTTCTTCGACGGCATCTGCAATTTAACATGTGTCTTTTTACCATCCTTGCATTAAATTATATCACTACTTTATTTGTAAATATAATACAATGGAAAAAAAAATTCTACTGATAAGAATCTAGTGCAAATCTTTGCCTAGAAAAAATTATTAAAAAATAATGGGGAATATTTCATGGCACTCCATAAATGACATTCATGGTGAACCATTCAACAGTATTTAACAACATCCAGATAGTTTTCACAGTAGTCGTAAATTAAAGCACGAACTCGAATTAAGTAGTGATTCGTCGAAAGAAAAGTTTACGAATAGCATTCTGGGTAATTAGGATCGCTGAAAATGGCGTAAAGAATTATGTTTCTGCAATGTGTCAATAAGTAACCACATGAAACACAAATATGAGATCAATATGAGGAAGGACATCCCCAGGATGACATTGTTTTTCAGCATAATGAATTATTCGATTCCCATAATGCATTACTCGATTCTGAATCTGTTATATATATATATATAATCTGTTAGAGGCGATTAATTTTATATTAATTTTAGTATCCGGCACTAAAAAAGCTTAAAAAATTCATCTGTGAAAGTTTAAAATTTATCTCTCACTATTGTTTCTTGTAGTAAATATTAAAATTTCTTTATGTATGATATCAGTGTGTCTCAATTTTCTGTGAGATTCAGAACTGCTCTCAAAATCCATAATATACATTTTATTATAAATGTTATTTTATTTTTCTGTTTGGTTGTATTCTTTTTGTCTTTTCTTCATTTTAACTACACTTGACACAATGTAAACGGTATGCAGTGAAATGTAATTAGCCTGCTTTCCAGCATATTTTTTTGTAAATTTTTAATAAATATACATATATATATATATATATCATCTTTATTTACTTATAATTCTAATTTATTTTATGATATTGCATGAAATTCCAAATGTAAAGATGCCAACTTATTACGGTTACTTATTAATCATTTTTTTAAACAGTAATTTTTGCTTACAATATAGCAGATTTTCTAAGTTTAACGTGTGAAGTAGTTACTATTTTGAAAAAAAAATTTAAAAAATGTTTACATAAAGTGGTTAATTTATTCCGTAATGGTTGGCCTCTCTAATTTAATAAAATAGCCCTACAGAGATTTTTTAAAGAATTTAGTTTAAATTCTCCCCCTCCCTCGGTACATTCTGATCGACGTTGTTAAATCAAATAACAATTATATACATTTTTTTTATTTCCAATGGCAGATTATGAACAGTTACAGAACAACGAAAAATAAAAAAAAGAACAGAGAAAACAACAAAACATGCTGCATTCTTCATTATTCATTATTCTAACATATCTCCAGCCACCCAATATCTCTCGGCGAGAAAAGTCTTGCACAGAGCAGGACAGTGCAGTAGATGCGTGGAGTCCATAGTCTCTCCAGAGCTGCACAGAGTGCATATAGAGGAAGGAACAATTTTGAGTCTATAAAGATGTTTACTCGGGCAGTCATGTCCAGTGGCTAGTCGGAAAACAATTATATACATATATATTACCATTTTACAGTGATGAGAAAAATGAGGTTAAATCCTTAAATGCCCTTTCTTTCATTAATGGAATATGATAGAGGTCAACTTGTAAGAGTGTTAAAATGGAAACAGTTCAAAGAATCTTCTTATCTGAAAGATTTCATGGAGTTTCGTGAAAGAAATCACTCAAATCCAGAGAAAATCAAAGAAAAAAACTGAACTTTGCTAATGGATGTACCCATAAAGATTTTGATTTTTGGAAAACTGTATTGTTTACCGATAAGAGTAAATACAATTTTTTAAAGAAGTGATAGACGTGGCAAAACGTGGCAGCAGAAACGAAGAATTGAAACTGATAAATGGTATTCCAACAGTAAGGAATCATGGTTTGGAGGTTAATATGGGCAGACGGTTTTGAGAAATTAATCTTAGTTGAAGGTATGATGGATCGTTTTAAAAAGTTGAAGAAATTGCAAAATAATGTGTATGCATCTGCTGACAGTTTGGAAGCTAGTGAATCTTTTAGCCTGACAATGATCCAAAACAAAGAGAAGATTTGTGACATTCTGTCATAGCTCTTTGACTAAGTACCTGCACAGCTCAGTCCCTAGATTTGAATCCCATCGAACGCATATGGGATGAACTTGATAGAAGTGTTGAAAAGTATAGCATCTGAAATAAAAGATTCATTAAAAAATGCATTGTTCCAAATACGGTCTGTAATTATGCCATATACCGCATAAGTCTCATTCAATCAATGCATAGGAGATTGCAAGCCCTCATTTATTTGCAAGACCAAGCTACAAGATGCTAAATTTTTTTCAGTTGCATAAATTATGCTAATTTTAAATTTTCTTTGAAATGTCTGTAATTTTTTGTTATATTATTTTCATTAAAGGAATTATTTTTTATTTTGACAGCTAGAAGGATTTATTTGTTTTACATAAACGTAGGTGAATGCAATTTGTATCTCAGTATTGTAGCATTTCAGTTTTACATATAAAATGCTATTTTTAAGGGTATTTATTGACTAATATGTATCTGACTTGGCTATAAACTTGTCTCAGATCAGATGCACCATTATTTGAAATAGTTACCCACTTTAGATTTGTGACGAATAACAATTTGTTTAAGTGCTTTTCGTTTTAATACTATTTTTTTATTTTTAACAGTTCTTGAAAAATTTTAAATACTAGATTCTTAGATTCTTATACATGCAATATTTACTCAAAGTTTTGTATAACATTGAACGAATGGCTTCATAATAATGCTTGGCATACACAAATAAAGATAGCAACAACACATATTTGATCAAATTATACAATGTTATATATTTTTCTAAAAAGGAATTTCAGGTTTACTTATCTTGATTGTAAAAGCGAATGCAATCTACTGAAACTTCCAAAACCAAAAAAATTCTAAACAAATACACTTCTTCAATAACAGAGTAAAATAAATATTTCCCTCAATACCACAATAAATACTAGCAAACATTATAATAGGTAGAACACACAGAAAAAGCAAATCGAAAGTTTATTCTTTCTATTTTTTATTTTGGAAACAACGATATTGTTGATCGTTTTTTTACTTTCAAACTGTACAGAAATTTAGAAGTTGCATTATCTTTTGTTCAAAAAAAGTTTTTTGTTTTAAGGATTGAATTTTTTTTTTTTTTTTTTTTTAGTTTGAGGATGAAAGAAAGAAAGAGTAATTGTTTACATTACCTGTCAGATAAAGAATTGGATATTTGATATTTTGCTTTGTGGTAGAAGTAAAAACGTCTCCCTTTTAATTTTTAAAAAAAATGTTTTCAGTAGTTACGTAATGTTTTTTAAAAGGTAAATATACAAATAATTAATGTAAATAATAGATCAGCTATAAAAAAATAAAGAACAATGCATTGTGTTGTCTTAACAAAGTACAATTAAAATAGCAGAAATAAGAGAATATTATTTTATGCAGTTGTAAATTTAGAGGTTTCTGTATAATATAAAACTTATTAATTAAATTCGAAGTAAAACAAACATATAAGTGTGTTCCCTCTTTAATTACTGTTTAATATTTTCCCCTCCAATACTGGTACTTGACTTCAAGTAACTTTCAAGTGAACCACTGATATGGAGGAGAAATAATACTTTCAGTTGTAACAGCTTGTATTTGCGTGTTGTATAATAGAAAATCTGAAAAACTCAGCTGTCAAACCAAACAGTTTGATTGTTAATGAGAAATGAGTAATCACTATCGTCGATCATATACATTTTTTTGTTGCATGAGCGTGATTGCAAGTCAACCCATATGCTTTTGTTTAATCTGTAATTTTGCATAGGAGCCGAAAACAGTGAAGGTATTGTGGTTCAGAAACCAAATGCAAAAGTTCAGCAATGACATTTTTCCTGTAACTATGCTAGAAATCACTTGGAAGAAATAAAATTCAGATTACAGAGGCAGTATTTTGTAGAGAATAAAGAAATCACACTAATACAAAAATTAAAAGAATATAGGCAGTAGGGCATCACACACACAAAAAGATTTTATCAAAAATGTATTGTTGGTACAATGATTGCCTGCCTACGTAGCAGAACAACAAACGGCATCCCTTAATTGCGATGGTTACTTGGTCTTGTCTCCCATACTGAAAATCACATAAACCAACAGTATTTGAAGTAAGAGTATCCCTTTCTCAATGAACATTTGTGTTGTTGGTTGTTCTCCTATTAATATAATAGTGCCCGAAGACATTTATTCGAAGTATCCTACACATAATCTATGGAATTTAAATTACGTACACAATCCATTTTAGTGATATTTGCACTCTCAATCGCACGATTATGATGTGTGGAGTTATCGTTTATAAACTGAAGTCTGCACCAACAGCACTTAGGTACAGACGCATGTAGGGAGGATAGTTTGTAAATAATAGCGATCTCCGATAACAACTTCTCCATCTTACAGCTTCATTACGATGTTCATCCTAATGCCTCCCAAGACGAGTATTCCAGGATCACAGTTACGATTTCTTTCTGTGATGTTAATGGTCTAATGACGTTAATGTTAAAGTCTTATCTCTATTTCGCTTCATCCCATCTGGCGTTGAGAATTGTTTGCGAAATTGAAACGACTCTCATTTGTACAAATGAAGTGGTTCCATTAATAATTAGTCCAGTCTTTGTTGTG
The DNA here is from genome assembly GCA_021605075.1 of Caerostris darwini. Classification (NCBI taxonomy): domain Eukaryota; kingdom Metazoa; phylum Arthropoda; class Arachnida; order Araneae; family Araneidae; genus Caerostris; species Caerostris darwini. The sequence continues at coordinate 314,832 of BPLQ01014466.1, read as the reverse complement.
TTTATTACACCATTATAAATGGTGCCGCTAATGGGCATCTATCAATGGGATGCAGTGTTTAGGGCTGCTGGTGAATGATTTACCTTTATGTAGGGGTTTATATAGTAAATTACGATATTCTTTGGCTCATTGTCGAACGCAGCCGCAAAGAAATATTTTCCGCTGGTTGTAATCGATTACTTTCTGCCTTTAAGACAATATATGGGCCATCAATTTGCGCTGTTTTTTTTGGTCGACCATTACCAACTATTCTTAACTGTACTTGGACTACTTACCAGATTGGAAGGCCCTCCAAACTTGTGAAACAAAAGTTTTGTCAGTTAAAAAATGTTTTTTGTCAGTGAAACGAAAGCTTTGTTTATTAAATTTTTGGATTACATTGGTCACATTACGCCGTTTCTCAAAGTTTTCAATCATTTTTTTGTTCTAATGCAGCTGCAAACACGTAAGACGCTTTTCTTTGAAGCCTCAAGGAAAGCGGTGCACAGATGTTACTCACTTAGCACTACCCAGGAGGTGCGTGTAGCTTGAAGATAAGCCACGGACGCGGAGCAACATTACCTACGCAACGCTCATGTTAGACAGGGACCTGCGGTTTAAAGTGGATCCCGAACCACTACACACATCCATGGCACCGCCGGGATTCGAACCCGAAACCTGTGGTACCGAGCGTCAGAGCTCTAGCCACTCGGCCATTTATGCCCCAATTTTCCAATCATTCTATTATGTATAAAGTCGTCCAGATGGCTGTAACTATATTAAACGTACGAACTTGTTCGAACTTGCAGAGAATCTAGTTAAAAATACCTTTCTTACATTTATTTTTGTAGCCTTGCATTACGCGTACTGGCAGCAAGCATTTTGGGTACTCTCAAGTTCCCTGTGACGTTCAGTTTTTAATATTTAAATACAAACTATCATTCTACTGAATAGGATATATACATTGTGATGACCACAGTAAGACTTTTTTTATAATTTGATGGCTGTCTGCTCAAAAATGACATCATTGCTTAGGTTTTGAACGCCATTGTATAACGATGCTATACATCCAAAAATATTATGTTATATATATATAAATAATTTATTCTACATTCTCTGCTCATGGACTTTTTAATTAAAAATTATTTTGCAATCTTTTCCTGAAAACAGTATTTTATTCAAATTTTAATTTTTTAATTAGCAAATACTTAAATAACTAAAAAGATACAAGTCCATCCCGAGTAAAATTGCTCAGATAATAACAGCTAGTTGCACTTATCAACTGCTCTGAACAATTAAGGCTTTCAAAAAAATCACAATAGAATTGACCAAAATAGCACAATATTCTCCAACTTCCTGCCAATATTGTTACCGATTCCAATTTTATTAGTAATCCTTGGCCATTTCGGTGCTAATTTAATCCTATTTTTTTTAGTGCATCGTAAATTTAGCGCTCCCCGTAACAATGGGGGACTCATAATGTAATAGAATTGATTTGTCGCTCTACAGTCCTTTTGGGCACACTTTAGGCTAATTAGACCTGGATTTACAGTTTAACATAGATTGTGAACCACTAAGAAACATCCATGTCACCGCCAGAATTCGAACCTAAAGCCTTTGGTATCAAAGGCCAAAGACCTAGCCAATTGGCCATCAGGCCGCCTTAACGCATTAGAAGTTAATATTGAAAATAAATTTTAGCGCATGACAGATAGTGATGGCAGTAACAATTAATTAATAAATCTATTAGTTTTAAATAGTCTATCTTGCGAGATTTTAGTATACATATTCATATTTATATTAAAAATTCTGATGAAGAACATTTTGCGTTCGTAAAAGAGCATACGGATATTGAAGCTATATTTTGTGTAACTTTCTTGATTAATATGGAACGTGAACTTTTTTTGACCAAAAAACTTTCACTAACAATTATCCCTAAAGAAACAATAATGTTTTATAATTTAAATAAGATTTTGTAGCAAGTAAATATTATTTTGGTATTTTAAAAGAAACAATTATTGTGTTGCAGTAACCTTTCTAGAAGATTACTTCCCAAAAGAACCCTTGTTTGTTTTGTAATGATCAATCCATAAATATTTCCCTTTGAATCTCAAATATCAAAATCTTGTTTCCTGCTAGACTATTCGAATTTCTATTTTTATGTCCTTTGATATTTTTTACCAATGTTGTTTCAGTTAAGGTTATAGACAATGCTTATATTTGCAAAAACATTCTCCATTTTCTTTGAAATCCGAAGAAAATATTCCTTTTTTCACTTTGTCTTTATATACATTCATACTTACATGTACCCATATACAAAAATATTACCTATCCACCGCATAGCTTGAAAATAAAGAAAATTTCAAAATATTGTGGATCTTGTTCGTAGCTATATTGAAAAACATTTTGGAAATCTTTACTGGACACTGTTCTAAATAAATTTTTTTGAGGAGAAAAAAACTTTTTTTTCTTCTTTTTCTTCCAGAAAAAAGTACTCTTTCCTTCCTCACGTTTCTTTATTCAGAGAATAAAAATAGACAGAGATAAATCTAGGAATGCTTTTGAAATTTTATGTACTTAGGTGCGAATTTTTTAACCAATTTTCTGACGACAGAAATTTTAAAAGGGAAAATAATTTATTTTTGTGTATTTGAAGAGATGATATTAACCTGCAATAGAAGCTAAAATTATCAGCTTATGAGATATTACAGATATGAGTTTATTTCCCAAAAGTGAAAATATCGATTTACATTATAGTTATTCACAATAGGCAAATTTCAAGTCTGAGGACAGTTAATTATTTTAAAGCATGATGTATTTGTAATTAAAGGGTGAAAGAATGATAAAAAACAAATTGAACTATTGATTAAAAATTAGAAAACAAACCTACATTTTAGTTATTTTATTAAATAAATAAATAATGCCAGTTCTATACTGAAAGTTAACTGTTAAAATCTTCTTCATCGGCGCAACGACCACCAAGTCCGTCAGCCTACACACAGATTTCGAAACAAGACATGTATTCTATTTACTGGGTATGGCTGTCAGCCTCTACACCCAACAGTCCTATTGAAATGGGACCTACGGTTTAAAGTGGATTCCGAACCACTACAAGCATCCATGGCACTGCCGGCACTCAAACCCGAAACTTATGGCACCGAGCGCCAGAGCGCTAGTCACTCGGCCATTAGACCCCTAACTATTAAAATGATCGAAAACAATAAAAAAACTAAAAGCATTGATTTCATACTAAAATAAATTAAACTTGACTTAACCAAATTCTAAATAATGTGATAATTTTATTTTAAAAAAGCACATCGTTTTAATTTATAAAATTAAAAGTTGAACACTATTTGAGGTAAAAAGATTGTCCTTTTTAATTAAAAAAAATTTAGACCTAATTAGTTAAAAAGCGAATGTTTCTGTTTTTTTAAAGGAAACTCTTTTAACGTTTTCAAGTAGATTTCCCGCAAAGGAATCTTTATCATGTAATAATAAATAATCATATATTTCTCTTTGAATAGAAGTTGACATATCAAAATTTGTTACAATGTCCAAATTACTATTTTTTTATATTTCAATATTTGCATCAGTATTAGTTCATTTACTTTTTCTTTTTTTATCCTGTATTTAAACCCTTTTTATTGTCTTGCCATTGGAAATAAAAAAAAAAGTTCATTTTCGTTGAAAAAAATTTTGAGCTCTTTTTTTTCTGTGACAACATTTCAAATAATTTCTCCTCCACACACACAAAAAAAATCGTGTTTCTCTTCTGTGAAAATAAAAGAAATCTTTTCCTAATTAGTTCAAAAATGAAGAAGCTAATGTTTTTTTAAAGGATATTCTTTTAACGTCTTCAAGTAGATTTATCCAAAAGAACTTTGCATTGTAACAATAAATAATAGTATATTTCCTTTGAATAGAAGTTGACATATCAAAATTTGTTACAATGATACAAAGTCCAAATTTTTATTTTTATATTTCAGTACTTTCACCAGTATTGGTTTATTTTCGACAAAGAACAAGGTTTGCAAGTGTAAAAAATTTGAAAATTAGTTAAAGAATATTTAACGTAAAAAAGTATGCACTTTTTAATTAAAAAAAATTAGACCTAATTAGTTAAAAAATAAAGAAAGGAGTGTGTTTTTAAAAGGAAATTCTTTTAACGGCTTCAAATAGATTTCCCTCAAACGGATCTTTGTCATGAAACAACAAATAATAATATATTTATCTTTGAATAGAAATTGACATATGAAAATCTGTTCAAACTTTTATTTTTTTATATTTCAATATTTTCATCAGTATTGGTTCATTTTCGACAAAAAACGTCGTTTGCAAATGAAAAAAATTTGAAGCCTCAAGAAAGTATTTTTTTTTCACTTATAACTTTACATACATTCATACTTACATACCACACATTATACACCCACACAGTAGAAAAATAAAGAAACTTTCAGAACAATTTGAGCTCATATAAACCTTGATTGAAAAATATTTTGAGCACTCTTTTTTTTCTGTGACAACATTTCAAATAGTTTCTCCTCCACACACACACAAAAAAAGAAATCGCATTTCTCTTTTGTGAAAAGAAAAGAAATCTTTTCCTTTCTCAAGTTTCTTCTTTGAAAGAATAAAAATATCCGAAGACAAGGTACGTATTTTTATTTATAAATAGTTCTACGTGAAATATAAGTGCTTCAGGATGACAGCTTTACAATTTCTCTGAAGATCGGGCTCTTTAGAATCTCGTTATCAAGGGAAAGTTATTTATTTTTGAGTATTTCAAGTGACGTGTATCAACGTGTAATGAGGGCTGAAATTTCCAGCTTAGTGCTGATTTTTTCCAAGTGTTCAAGATTTGAGGTACTCATAAAAGAAAGGTTCTCGGATTGTGACTGTCCAACCTCTCAACTTATGAATGTAATGATAGCTGTTTTGTAGATAAATGATTGTATGGTAATATAACGTAATGACTGAAAATGTAGCGAATTTACTTTTCATGTATAATAAATATATAATTATTCTTTAAAAAATAAAGGCAATGCTATTTATTTGTGCTTATTTCACAAAAGTCGTTTTTTTTAAACTTGCTTTTCTCTCACTTAACGTATAAAAAATTTAATTATTTAAATGTTATAAAGGGTTTTAAAGAATTTAAAATAAATATTTCAAATTGAGCATATCATCATCAAAAACGAACTCTTTCTCTTTCGTTCGCGATTTCACTTTATCACCGGGCCACGATGATAGAGGTCTTTTGACCCATTTGATATATAAAAATCCCGAATAACTAGGTATAACGTTGAATTATTATTTTATTACTATTATACTGCTATTTATATATTTTATTTCCGATTTTGTTCTAGTAGTGTGCAATAAAAGCGAAAGACAAACTATGATGGTTTTTATCTCAGAAGGACAGATACAAATAGCCATAACAGATTTCATTGATATTTATACTATGCCTAAGCCATATTCAGGACATCAACTGACTAAAATAATAAGATGTAAGGAATATAAATTCTTCTTTTGCACAACAGCCCTAGGGTGGACCAAGGCCGTCTGCCTACCGGCAATTTCCGAAACAAGAGATGTTTTCTTTTTAAGGGGTTTATCAGCCCTACGCCCAACAGTCATATTGGACCAGGACCTACGTTTTAAATTGCATTCCGAGCCACTGCAAACATTCATGGCACTGCAAGGACTAGAATAAGAAATCTATGGCACCGAGCGCCAGACAGCTAGTCCCTCGGCCATCCTATACCTAACTATTAAAATGCTCGAAACAAATTGAAGAATTAAAAACATTGATTTCATAATGTTTTCGAATGTGAAATAATGTGAAATGTTTCCGGTTTGTGACAGCCAACCCTCTCAATATAGGAATGTAATGATAGCTATTTTTGTAGATAAATGATTGGATGATAATAAAACGTAATGACTAAAAACGAAACAAATTTACTTTTTTATCTATGATAAGCATGTCGTTTATTTTTTGAAAATTGAGGCAATGCCATTTATTTGTGTTTATTTTATTTTCATAGAAGTCAGTTTTTGAACTCTTTTTAATTCTCACTCAATATGTAAGAAAGTTTATTGATAAGATTGTATATAAGTATTTGAAGAATTAAGAATAAATATTTGAAATTGCGTATACCATCTGCAAAAATAAACTCGTTCACTCACACTTGCTATTCTACTTTACTACTGGGCCACCACAATAGAAGTCCTTTGACTTTTGATTCAGAATATATAAAAGTGCTGACTAATTAAGTATAACGTTGTATTATTAGTTTATTACAATTATATTATTATTAATATATTTTATTTCAGAATTTGCTACAATGGTGCGCAATAAAAGAGAAAGACAAACTATAATGATTTTTATCTCACAAGCACAGATTTCATTGAAATTTATTATATGCCTAAACCATAATAAGGACGCTTACTGACTAAAGTAATAAGATGTAAGTAATATAAAATCTCCTTTTGAGCAACAGTCCTATGGTGGGCCTACTGGCAGATTCCAAAACACAAGATGGGGTTTTTACGTGATAGGGTTGTCAGTCCAACGTCCAACGCTCCACAGCCATATTGGACCGGTAACTACGATTTAAAGTAGATTCCGAATCACTACAAACATCCATGGCACCGATGGAACTCGAACCCGAAACTTGTGGTACCGACCGCCAGTCACTCGGCCATCAGGCCCCTTCTTGTTAAAAGGGTCGAAACAATTGAAAAATTAAAAACATAAACTTTATATAAAAAAAAAAATTAAACTTGATTTAAATAAATTAAACTTTACCTAATTAGTTTAAAAATAAAGAAGTGAATGTTTTTTTAAAGGATATTCTTTTAATGTTTTCAAGTAGATTTTCCTCAAAAGAATCTTTGTCATGTAGCAATAAGTACTAATATATTTCTCTCTGAATGAAAGATGATATACCAAAATCTGTTACAATATCCAAATTTCTATTTTTCTATATTTCAATATTTTCATCAGTATTGGTTTCATTATTTACAAAAAAGATGTTTACAAGTGCAAAAAAATTTGAAAGCGTAGAAAATATTCTTTTTTCACTCGTAAATTTTTACACACATTCATACTTACACACCATACATTATCCACCCACACAGCGTGAAAATAAACAATCCTTCAGGACAATTCAAGCTCATGTATACCCTGATTGAAAAATATTTTGAGCACTTTTCTTCTGTGACAACATTTCAAATAATTTCTCCTTCACACACACACACACACACACACACACACACACACACACACATACACACACACACACACACACACACACACACAAAAATCGCATTTCTCTTCTGTGAAAAGAAAAGAAATCTTTTCCTTTCTCAAGTTTCTTCTTTGAAAGAATAAAAATATCCGAGACAAGGTATGTATTTTTATTTATAAATAGTTCTACCTGAAATATGAGTGTTTCAGGATGACAGCTTTACAATTTCTTTGAAGATCGGGCTCTTTAGAATCTCGTTAGGAAGGGAAAGTTATTTATTTGTGAGTATTTCAAAGTGACGTGTATCAACTTGTAATGAGGGCTGAAATTTCCAGCTTAGTGTTTATTTTGCCAAGTGCTCCAGAGTTGAGGTACTCATAAGAGAAATGTTTTCGGTTTGTGACAGTCAACCCTCTCAACATAGGAATGCAATGATGGCTATTTTCGTAGATACAATGATTGTATAATAATAAAATGTAATGACTGAAAATATAACAAATTTACTTTTTTATGCATAATAAACATGTCATTATTTTTAAAAAATAAAAGCAATGCCATTTATTTGTGTTTATTTTATTTTCATAAATGCCAGTATTTTTATACTTGTATTTTTAAAAAAGTTCTCTAAAAAAATTAATTGATAAAATTGTATAAAGTCTCCTAAAAAGGAATAATCAGTATTTCAAATGACATATACTATTTGCAAAAACGAACACTTTCTCTTGCATTAGCTAGTTAGCTTTACCATGGGTCACGACGACAGCATTTATTTGACTTTTGACCAATTTGATGTATTAACTGCTGATTAATTAAGTATAACTTTATATTATTATTTTATATAACTATTATATTATTATTTATATATTTTATTTCAGATTTTGTAATAGTGATCCGCAATAAAAGCGAACAGCTAATGATGCTTTTTACCTCTCATGGACAGATTGCAAACAACCATCACAGATTTCTTCGTAATTTATACTATGCTTAAGTTACAACCAGGACGCTAACAGACTAAAATAATAAGATGTAAGTAATATAAATTCATCTTCTTTTGCGCAACAGCCCTATGATGGGCCAAGGCCGTCTGGTTACTGACGGTTTTCAAAACAAGAGATATTTACTTTTTAAGGGGTTGGATCGTCAGCCTTACTCCCAACAGTCATATTAGACTAGGACATACGATTTAAAGTGGGTTCCAAACCACTAAAAACTTCCATGACAACTCTGGGACTTCAACAAAACAACCTGCAGTACCGAGCGTCACAGGGTTAATCAGTCGGCCATTAGGCCTTAACTGTAAAAATGGTCGAAACAAATTGAAAAATTAAAAACATTGATTTCATATTAAAAAAAATTAAAAAAAACTTAAATAAATTGTAAATAATGTGCAATAGTTTTATTTTAAAGAACATCGTTTTAATTTAAAAAATATAAGTTGAACAATATTTAAGTTAAAAAAACTGTTCTTTTTAGTTAAAAAATTTTAGACCAAATTTGTTAAAAAAATAGAGAAGCGCATGTTTTTTTAATGAAATTCTTTTAACGCCTTCAAGTAGATTTCCCTGAAAAAATCTTTGCCATGTAATAATAAATAATAATATATTTCTCTTTGAATAGAAGCTGACAGATAAAAATCTGTCACAATGTTACAATATCCAAATTTCTATTTTTTATATTTCAATATTTTTATCAGTATTCATTCATTTTCGATAAAAAATATTGTTTGCAAGTACAAAAAATGTTACACTGTCGTAAATATTCTTTTTTTTTCACACGTATATATTTACACGCATTCATACTTGCACATCATACATTACCCACCCACACATCATGAAAATAAAGAGTATTTCAGAACAATTCGAGCTCATATATACCTTGATTGAAAAATATTTTGAGCACTTTTTTTTCTATGACAACATTTCAAATAATTTCCCCTCCACACAAAAAAAAAATCGTATTTCTCTTCTGTGAAAAGAAAAGAAATCTTTTTCTTTTCTCAAATTTCTACTTTCAAAAAATAAAAATATCCGAAGAGAAGGTATGTATTTTTATTTATAAATAGTTCTACGTGAAATATAAGTACTTCAGGATGACAGCTTTACAATTCCTTGGAAAATCGGGTTCTTTAGAACTCGTTAGCAAGGGAAAGTTATTTATTTGTGAGTATTTCAAAGTGACGTGCATCAACGTGTAATGAGGGCTGAAACTTCCAGCTTAGTGTTTATTTTTCCAAGTGTTCAAAGATTTGAGGTACTCATAAAAGAAAAGTTTTCGGTTTGTGACAGCAAACCCTCTCAACATATGAAGGTAATGGTAACTATTTCGTAGATAAATGATCGTATGATAATAAACCATAATGACTGAAAATTTAACAAATTTACTTTTCATGTATAATAAACATCTCGTTATTTTTTAAAAATAAATACAATGTTATTTATTTGCATTTATTTTAGTTTCACAAAAGTTGCCTTTCTTTAAACTTGCTCTTTATCTTATTTAACGTAAAATAAATTTAGGAAATAAGATGGTATAAAGGTATTTAAATAATTAAAGATAGGTATTTCAAATTGCGTATATCAACTGTAAAAATAAACTCGTTTTCTTGTATTCGCTAGTTCATTTTATCACTGGCAACGATGATAGAGATCTTTTGAGCCATTTGATATATAAAAATCCCGAATAACTAGGTACAACGTTGAATTTTTTTTTTTTTACTATTATACTGCAATTTATATATTTTATTTCCAATTTTGTTCCTGTAGTGCACAATAAAAGCGAAAGACAAACTATGATGCTTTTTATCTCAGAAGGACAGATGCAAATGGCCATAACAGAATTAAATTTATTTATTGATATTGATATTTATACTATGCTTAAGCCATAATCAGGACATTAACCGACTAAAATAATAAGACGTAAGTAATATAAATTCTTCTTTTGCACAACAGCCCTCTGGTGGACTAAGGCCGTCTGCCTACTGGCAAATTCCGAAACAATAGATGTTTTCTTTTTAAGCGGCTTATCAGCCCTACGCCCAACAGTCATATTGGACCAGGACCTACGTTTAAAATTGGATTCCGAACCACTGCAAACATTCATGGCACTGCAAGGACTTGAATAAGAAATCTATGGCCCCGAGCGCCAGAGAGCTAGTCACTCGGCCATCATGTCCTTAATTATTAAAATGGTCGAAGCAAATTGAAAAATTAAAAACATTGATTTCATATTAAAAAAAAATTAAACTTGACCTAAGCAAATTCTAAATAATGTGAGTAGTTATAGTTTAAAGAAAATGTAATAATAATAAAATAAATAAATTTTTGGAAATGTATAAGTTGAACACTATTTAAGCTAAAAAGACTGTCTTTTTGAATTAATTTTAATGATCTAATTAGTTAAGTAAAAAGAAGCGAATACTTTTTTAAAAGATAGTCTTTTAACGTCTTCAAGTAGATTTCTCTCAAAAAAAAACCTTTCTCATTTAGCAATAAATGCTAATATATACACTGAAGTGACAAAAATCATGGGATACCTCTTAATATCGTGTCGGCCCTCCTTTCGCCCGTCGAAGTGCAGCAACTCGACGTGGCATGGACTCAACAAGTCGTTGGAAGTCTTCTGCAGGAATATTGAGCCATGCTGTCTCGATAGACGTCCATAATTGTGAAAGCGTTTATGGTGCAGGATTTTGGGCACGAACAGACCTCTCGATGATGTCCCATAAATGCTCGATGGGATTCATGTCGGGCGATCTAGGTGGCCAGATCATTCGTTGGAATTGTCCAGAATGTTCGTCAAACCAATCGCGAACAGTTGTGGCCCGGTGACATGGCGCATTGTCATCCATAAAAATCCCATCGTTATTTGGGTACATGAAGTCCATGAATGGTTGCAAGTGATCTCCAAGTAGCTGAACATAAGCATTTCCAGTCAATGTTAGCTCCACTCGCACCAGAGGACCAAGTCCATGCCATGAAAAAACAGCCCACACTATTACGGAGCCACCACCAGCTTGAACAGTGCCTTGCTGACAGTTTGGGTCCATGGCTTCGTGGGGTCTGCGCCACACTCGAACCCTACCATCAGCTCTTACCAACTGAAATCGTGACTCATCGGACCAGGCCACGGTTTTCCATTCATCTAGGGACCAACCGATATGCTCACGTGCCCACGAGAGTCGCTGCAAGCGATGTCGTTCTGTCAGTAAAGGCACTCGAGTCGGTCTTCTGCTGGAATAGCCCAAGAAAGCCAAATTTCTCCGCACAGTTCTAACAGACAAGTCCCTTGTACGTCCCACATGGATTTCTGCGGTTATTTGACGCAGTGTTGCTTGTGTGTTAGAATTTACGACTCTTTGCAGACGTCGCCGGTCTCGGTCGTTAAGTGCAGGCGGTCGACCACTGCGCTGTCCATGATGGGATGTTATGCCTGAAATTTCATACTCTCGGCACACTCTTGACACAGTGGATCTGGGAATGTTGAATTCCCTAACGATTTCCGAAATGGCATGACCCATTCGTCTAGATCCAACTAACATTCCGCGTTCAAAGTCTGTTAATTCCCGTCGTGCGGTCATCATCACGTCAAAACCTCTTCACATGAATAACTTGAACAGAAATGAAAGCTCTGCGAAAGCACTGCGCATTTATACCTGTTCTACGCGATGCTACTGCCATCTGAAAATTTGCATATTGCTATCCCATGACTTTTGTCACTTCAGTGTATTTCGCATTGAATAGAAGTTGACATATCAAAATCTGTTACAATGTCCAAATATTTATTTTTTTATATTTCAATATTTTCACCAGGGGGAGGGGGGTGAATGGCCGAGTGGCTAGCGCTCTGGCGCTCGGTACCACAGGTTTCGGGCTCGAGTCTCGGTGGTGCCATGGATGTTTGTAATGGTTCGGAATCCACTTTAAACCGTAGGGCACGGTCTAATAGGATCGTAGAGCGTTGCGGGGGCATTGTTACTCCGCGTCCGTGGCTTATCTTCCAGTTAAGCAAAGTGAGTAACATCTGTGCAGCGCTTGCCTTAAGGCATCCAAGACTAAGCTGTCTAAGTGTTTACCTGCTGCATTGGAACAAAAAAAAAAGACCATATATATTTTCAACAGTATTAGTTCTTTTTCTCTTTTATGAAAATTTTTGTTTTCTTTTTTTTTATCCTGTATTTTATCCCTTTCTATAATGCCTTGTCATTGGAAATAAAAGAAAATCATTTTTGACAAAAAATGTTTTTTTTAACTTTGATTTTTTAACTTTAACTTTTAAATTTTTAATTTGAGAAAATATTTTGCTTCACTTATATCTTTACACACATTCATACTTACATACCATACATTACCCACCCACATGACATGAAAATAAAGATTCTTTCAGAACAATTCGAGCTCATATATACTTGATTGAAAAATATTTCGAGCTCTTTTTTTTTCTGTGAAAACATTTCAAATAATTTCTCCTCCACACAAAAAAATCACATTTCTCTTCTGTGAAAGGAAAAGAAATCTTTTCCTTTCTCAAGTTTCTTCTTTGAAAGAATAAAAATATCCGAAGATAAGGTATGTATTTTTATTTATAAATTGTTCTACCTGAAATATAAGTGCTTCAGAATGACAGCTTTACAATTTCTTTGAAGATCGGGCTCTTTAGAATCTCGTTAGGAAGGGAAAGTTATTTATTTTTCAGTATTTCAAGTGACGTGTATCAACATGTAATGAGGGCTGAAATTTCCAGCTTAGTGTTTATTTTTCCAAGTGTTCAAAGATTTGAGGTACTCATACAGGAAATGTTTTCGGTTTGTGACAGTCAGCCCTCTCAACATATGAATGTAATGATAGCTATTTTTGCAGATAAATGATTGTATGATAATAAAATGTAATGACTGAAATGTAACAAATTTACTTTTTAATGTGCAATAAACATGTCATTAATTTTTAAAAATAAAAGCAGTGCTATTTATTTGTGTTGATTTTAGCTTCATAAAAGTCAGTTTTTTTAACTTGCTTTTACACTCATTTAATATGTAAGAAAGTTAATTGATAAAATGCTATAAAAACATTTAAATAACTATGACCAGTATTGCAAATTGCGTATACTATCTGTAAAAATAAACTCGCTCTCTTGCAGTAGTTAATTAGCTTTACTCCTGGGCCACGATTACAGAATTTGTTTGTCGCTTTATGGTCATTCTGTGCACACTTTGGGCTAATTAGACCGGAACCAACAGTATAACATGGATTCCGAATCACTAACAAACATCCATGACACCGCCAGGATCCGAATCTTAATGCCAGATATTGATACCGATGCCAGATGCCAGATACCGATTATGTGATACCAAATGCCAGATCATTAGCCAATTAGCCGTCACTCTACCCTCGACGATACTAGTCATTTGACTTCATTGGATATATAAAAATATTGATTAACTAAGTATAATGCTATATTATTATTTTATTACTGTTATATACGACTTATTTATACATTTTACTTCAGATTTTGTTGTAGTGGTGCCCAATAAAAGAGAGAAAATATGAGACTTTTTATCTCACAAGGACAGATTACTAACGACCATCACCGATTTCATTGAAATTTTTCTTGTGCCTAAGATATAACTAGGACGTTAACTGACTTAAGTAATATGTAAGCAATATAAATTAAGTAAAATAATTAATGAAAGCAATATATATATATATGTAAACAAAATAGTAGTGGAGGACAGAGCTCGCAGTGTTGACCACTACGCTATGAAATCACTTTTTTTTGTCGTTGAACATCAGTGGATCTTTTATACCACTTATATATACTCCGAGCAGCATACTGAAGGGTGATGACGGGAAGACAGTACTTTCCGGAAGGAGTTTTAAGGGTAACAGACTTCTATTTGCGGGAAGCAAACTCGAAAACTCACACCAGGTAGTCAACGAGGCACTTTTGCACATAACCTACACAGTCATCTCCTTCTGAAAGCAGTGATTTGAATCTAAGCCCTCCTCCTTACTAAAGCTGCGCATGTTGCTACTGTTCCACTAGTCGAGCTAAAAAATCGCTCGGCAGGGTATAAGGGCGTATTAAATACTCGTATTCGATTTTCTCGAAAATTATTCAGAGGTGGCTTCCAGTACTTTGTACAGATAATATCGTAGAAGGACATACATATAATATAAGACTTACATATGATATAAGTTTATGACCTCTACATATGATTTATATGTATATATGACCTACATATGATTGATATATGATTTACATGATATAAGTTTCCATCAATATACGACAGACAGTTCCTGACCTCTCTTTATCAAAGAGAGAGAGAGAGAAAGAAAAAAAAACAACTAAAAATTCTGAAAATTTTCAGTGTTCAGTAGTGGCAAATTGCTAAGACAAGAAAACAAATCTGTCAAAGTTATTTCTCATTCAAGTATAGTAAGAGACTGCATTAAAAAATCTTCTGATATTTTACTGCGAGGAATAAATTATTAAAAACTGTGATAGAAAAATTTAATTTTATGCTAATAACGATGGACAAAAGCTTTTATTGTTTTTTTAAAAGTTCGAATAATCTTTCAATGCACAAAATCCAAATGAACTTATATTAAAAAAATATTTTAAAACAACAAATAATATTCATTAATTATTAAAAATATATTTTTTATATTGTTAGTCTACGATAACATTCCTCAAATATATACGTGATTTAATTGATTTATATTTTACCACTAAAAATATTTAGAACGTTTTATACTATCATAAAAGCCAAAATTAATTTATACAGCATTATTATAAAATGTTTTTATTTTTTAAGAAAATAAATAAATAAAATATTGTGTAATCAATATACTAAATAAATTGATTGTTAATTCAGACTACTACATTTAATAAGAGAAGAAAAAGGAGATATACGAGAGGGTGATGTTATTCTAATTGTTTTCTTTTAATTAAGCTATTAAAAATACTTTCTTATATTTTCAACAATCTAATGTAATAAAACTAGGAATATTTTTAAAAAAATTATACGAAAATATCGAATTATCAAAAGAATAAACAAATGACCTTTAAATATCATGTTACGGAATACAATTATTAGTAGAAAATTTATCCTTTGTAATAATTTGTTTTAAGAACTCATTTATTTTTATCAGCGTATAAGCAAACAAATCAACTTCTTTTGAAATTTTGAAATATTCATTTAAAATTTGTTCTGATTAACTTTAAAATACTTTCTAATATTTTCAACAATTTAATGTAATAAAAATTTGAATATTTTTGAAAAATTGTATGAAAATTTGAACAAACAAAAGATTTAAAAAATAAGCTTTAAATGTCATGTTACGGAATACAATTATTAGTAGAAAATTTTATCCTTTGTAATAAATTTGTTTTTAAAAACACATTTATTCATATCAACGTATAAACAAACGGATAAATTTCTTTTGGAACTTCAAAACATTCAATTTATTTTCGAGAAATTGGTACATTATAAAATTTGAAAGAACATTTTGATGAAATATGTAAATGCATTCAAAAGGAATATAAACACATTTTAAAAAGCATGAATTACTAATTTCCAGTTTATATGTTGACATTTCAAAATTTTTTTTTGTGTAGTTCTTTAAAGACATCTTATATTAAGATCGTATCTTTAAAATTGAAAAGGAAAATTAAGAGAAAAATAAGTTAAATCAATGTTTAGTTTAGTTAGTATTACTTTGTCACGTACAATAAATTTCATTGTGGATAAATGAGATAAAAATCCATTGCGAAATCTGATGAATTTTTAAAAATATAAAACATATAACAATAAACTTATCTGAAAATGATTTCAAAATTTTTTATCAGTATTTAAAAAAGAAAAGTGAAAATGTGTTATACAAATACAAACCCTTTTGATATCTTAAAATGAATGAATTAGTTCGTATTCACTTAAAAAAAAAATCAAAGTAAACAAACAGTATTATTTTAAGAATAAGTAATGTTGTCAAGAAAAATTTACCTGAAAAATAAATGTCTCTTCAAATTTGGGATTGCAAGTCTTCTTTTTCATTTTCGATTGAACATATCTTCTTTCATCAGGCAGTACGTAAATTCTAAAAAAAAGAAGAGAAAATGAGAAGGATTTCATAAATGAAATAAAAAAGCAAAACAAAATCAAATGCAATTCACTTATGTAAACAGTCATAATAAATTCTATTTATCAAAAATCATGATCTTATAAAGTATTTGGTAACAAGGCAGATAATTTCACTTAAAAAGAGTCTAAAATTGTCTCTTGAATGTAGATAAATGTATATTTCAAGCACCAATGTTTATCTAAGGATTTAATATTTTATTTTAAGAATTGCAAATGTTCTATGAATGAAGCCGTTTTATTATTTATAAGATTTTTATCGGAGTTTTCATCTCTTTCCAAGATGTTTATTAGGCTGCTTATAGTTTTAAAACAAGTAGTAATTCAATTTTTTTCTTTGAATTTATTAAATTTTATTTGATTTGATGCAAAAATTATGAATATTTCTAATAATAACTGTTTAATTAAATAAAATGTTTTTTTGTTGCCGCCAGATGTTGCCAAGCCTTTTTATTATACAAAAATTTATAAATGGTAAATAATGTCAAATCTTTTTTCGTAAATGCCAACTTATGATACTTCGTTTTTGGTGGTGTTATTGCTTACGTCTATAGTTTATATTTAAATCATTATTACACGTTATAACACCCCCTGTTGAAATTCTTTTTTAATTTAAAATTTGTATATTTATCTGCTAAATTCCAAACAGGATTTCCTAGAATTTCATTAACATCATGATACTTATAAAATTATTTGGCTAATTACATAATAGGGGGCCGTTGGGATTTGGCGACTTTTTTGTGGCTCCAACTTAGCGATAAGTTACCAAATGTGGTAACCTGGGTTTCTTGTACTGTTTGCAATTCACTTCACAATCGTTACAATCGCAACCCTTTACTTGGCTGACTTTGGCAAAAAAATTTTTTTGATGTCAAATCCCAACTGTCTCTGTTATACGATTTTACAAATTTATTTATTTGATTTAAAATGAGTTAATATTTAAAAGAAAAATTAAATATTTTATTTTTTCATGTTTATGGAAAATATAACATTTTTTCCTTGTGTATTGGGAAATATCAAATATATCTGCTAATAAATAATAAAATAAATATTATTCTGTAAAAATTAAGAAAAAAAATTTAATTAATTTCATCTACAAATAGAATCATTGCAATAGTTATTCATGTTATATAGATAACATAAATGGTTAAACGTAAATTTATATGTATAATTCAAGTTTCAATAAACTTTTATTTTTAAATGCTTATATTTCAGAATTTTCATAATAAATTGGAATTAAACATTGATTTAATATTTTACAGACACAAACAAAAATTAACAACAGTTTGCAGGGGGATGTAAAAAGTAAATTTCGTGATCATCGGTCCATTATATATATATTTTTTTGACGAAGATGATCAGATAGTAGTATTGAATGCAGAATGAAACGCAGTAATTCAGTATAATTCTCTTGCTCCTAAATCTTGCAGAAGAAGCATCAACCGAGACCATCCATTGTTTCAATTGGAAAAGGCAACAAGGTCAAGACAAGAGTTTCGATGAAAGTGTTGAAAGTAATATTTTCAAAATTTTTAATTTATCTGTATAGATGCAAACTTTTAATTTATCTGTGTTCCATACTAGTCAATTTTTCAACGTGCAATGTCTTTCTACATGGATTACTTAAAATACCAGAGCGTACTTGTACTAACCATAGACTTTATGATATTAGCTTACTTCTTTACCTTAGCTAAAGATAGTTATTTAACTTGAAGTACAACCTTATGTTGGATATCGTTATTGAATGACTATCTTTAGGTATAACCACAAGTTGAATAACTATCTTTAGCTAAGGTAAAGAACTAGGCTGGTACCATAAAGTCTACGGTTTGTACACGTAGCTTCATACTGTGAGAAAAGCTGAGGAAACATTCTGCGAAATTTCAATAATCGACTCTAGCTGTGTAAGCAGAGAAGGAAGAAATTTGCCAGATGACAGATCGTTTCAATTTGTATTATTTTTTTTCAATGATGACATATGTTCACTCATGGAGTTTCAATAGTTTTTTTTGTCCCAATCTATATGAAAGTTCTTCTTAGAATAGAATGAATATTTTTTCTTGGAATTTTCTGAATACCAATATTCAAATTTCATTGATATATTACTTCATTACAAAAATATCATTACGAAATATCTTATAGAATTTAGTTAAGCAGAAAAGCACTTAATTGTTTTTAAAAGGAAATAAGACCTTACAAAATTGTCCTGAAGCGGCATGGTGGATGAAGTGTTGGGCTTCAGAATTGAGGGACGTCACCTTGAAATCCGACCAATAAAAATTGAATTAAAATTTCTCGTGTCTATGCTAGGGAGACATGATAAATCTGCAGAAAGGAAAGCTACACTGCCAATTCTAGACTAGTGAATGAAAATGGAACGTTTGAAACTCCAGATACAGTCCCCATGGTGTTATCGTTACAAATTAATTTTAATATGAATAATAGCAGTTCTCCTCTCCTTTCCTCTGGTGCTCGGTACCGCATGGTTTGGGTTCGAGTCCAGGCGGTGCCATGTATGTTTGTAGTGGTTCGAAATCAACTTTAATACGTAGGCCCCGGTCTGTTTAGCCCTCGTGTGCACAAGAGGACCGTAGAGCGCTACACCAAACCAAACCAAACCAAACCAAACCTCTCTTTTCCTGATACACTCTTTATAAGCTAAATCTGCTGTCTATCTTTTACCAGTCAAAAGCCATCAAACTTTCAACAACAATTTTACTTCATTTTAACAAAAATTTCTCAATGAATATGTGTAATTTCCTTCCGCCATTTCGAAATAAATTCATTTAAAGCAAATCAAAAAAATATGTACTTCTTTTAAATGCATAAATATTGTACGATACTATTTTTATTCAACACCAGAATTCCACGTGTTCCATTGGTATATATATATTGGTGGTCACGAACACCAATCGGTGATAAGCAGAGGACATTCTCTGATAAGCAGAGGAATTTTAAGGGTTACTGATCAGCTTTTACGCTTCGTACGGGAGAAAACTTGGAAGACACCCAACATGCAACCTGACTATAAATATGAGACGTTTTATACATATTTTCACAATCGCTATCGAGCATCCTCGTTTCTGATAGAAGTTACTGGAACGGATGATACCAGCAGGAGATATGATTCGAACCCGAACTCTTCTGCACACTAGTTGAGCACGTTTCAACGGGCTACAAATCAGGCTACTTCATATCATGAAAAGATTTTTGTAGTACCGCAATATATAATAATATCAATTGTTCATTTAGTGGTTAGAATATAGATATCAAATAAGAGATAATGCAGCAAATCTATTTTTACCAGATACATTTTCGATTTGTCTGCTCAGGAAATTAAATAATCATGGAAGTATATACACCTCCAAGAAAAAGATTCATCTTACGTATTCAGCAAACGTTCTCGGCGGTCTCTTCGGTTAACAATTGTGTGAGATGGGAGACTAGCGAATCTTTCTTTCTTCCATGCTCACTTATTGATCGGACATTGCTTTTTGCTGACAAGCAGTCGTCTTGAAGTCCTAACAGAAAGTGATTTGGGTGGTTTTATTGTTCGCTGTAAGTGGGATAACCGCGGAGCTTCTTTAGAAAAGGATTATCACACAGAAAACCTATTTTTGGAATGAGTTGAGTTACCCTTGAGAATGTGGTTAGAGTAATAAAACGTGATTTAAAAAAAATTTGATGACATGAATTGGAAAAAAATTAAATGTTATTTTTCAGCTGTCCTGTTTCTGTCACTATAGATATTTTTACTGCATTTTCCTAAAAAAGGCAAATTATTTGTTGGAAAAGAAAAAGAACAACTCTTTTTTCATAAATAAAAAAAAATCTAAAGTTAAATTAAACAAAAAAGGTTAAACAAATTGATGCATAATAGATTACCGCGAAGACTTTAAAAAATAGTAGAGTAGAAAATAATTTACGGACAATTTTAATTTTTAGAATTCAAAAAAATACCAGTTTGGCTCAAAGAGTTCATTTACAGAAAAACAACCCTTTTGTACATAAAATGTATTATTTTAAATTGTACCAAGAAACGGAAATGCTTTAAAGGTGTAATGACGGGTGTCAAGCAGAGGATATTCACTTCAGGGAGGACTTTTAAGGGCTACTGATGAGCATTTACACTTCGTATGGGAGAAAACTCTGAAAAACGACCAACATTCAACTTGACTATAGATGTAAGATGATTTACATATTGCCACAATCGCCACTGAGTATACTCATTTCTGAGAGAAGTTACTGCAACGGATGCCACCAGCAGGAAATATGATTCGAACCCGAACTCTTCTGCACACTAATTCAGCACATTTACAATGGGCTACAAATCATGCTACTTACGAGATATATTATCATCGAGACTCTTAATATCATGAAAAGACTTTTGGAGTACCGCAATATAAAATAATATCAATTGTTCATTTAGCGCTTAGAATATAGATATCGAATAAGAGATAATACAACAGATCTATTTTTACCAGATACACTTTCGATTTGTCTGCTGAGGAAATTAAATAATCATGGAAGTACCTACAACGGCACTCTACACCTCCAAGAAAAAGATTCATCTTACATATTCAGCAAACGTTCTCGCGGTCTATGCTTACTCTTCGGTTAACAATTGTACGAGATGGGAGGCAGCGAATCTTTCTTTCTTCCGTGCTCACTTATTGATCGGACATTGCTTTTTGCTGACAAGCAGTCGTCTTGAAGTCCTAACAGAAAGAGATTTGGGTAGTTTTATTGTTCGCTGTAAGTGGGATAAGCGTGGCGCTTCTTTAGAAAAGGGTTATCACACAGAAAACCTATTTTTGGAATGAGTTGAGTTACTCTTGAGAATGTGATTTGAGTAATAAAACGTGATTTAAAAAATTTTATGACATGAACTGGAAAAAAATTAAACGTTATTTTTTTAGTTGTCCTGTTTCTATTACCTTAGATAATTCTGCTGCATTATCCAATTGCAAATTATTTGAGGAAAAGAACAATTATATTTTAAATAAAAAATATAAAGTGAAATTAAACAAAAAGGATAAAGAAATTGGTACATAATAGAATGCCTTCTAGACTTTAAGAAATAGTAGAGTAGACAATAATTTGTGAAATAGTTTAATGTTTTAGAAATCAGAAAAGATATCAGTTTGGTTCAAAAAGTTCATTTACAGAAAAACAATTCTTTTGTACATAAAAAGTATTACTTTGTTTCTCTTACATGTTTCCTTAAATTGTAATAAGAAATGGAAATTTTTAAGGGTGTAAAATGAGAAAAATTAATTATTGATTGGCGATCTTGTCAAGGAATACATTATTTTTTTTCTGAAAAAATTATTTTTTGAGAATTGAGTTTTTAAAACAGCTTTCTATTTCTATATCAACCGTTTATTAGTACAATAGATAATAAATAAATAATGAAGCCTATGCAAAATATTAATAATATTTAGATATCATTCACAATTTTTTCAAATTATGGGTATATTTACGCAAAATAGCACAATATATATAAAAGTTCAGTAAAAATCACTACAGAAAATAGATAAAAAATCATTAAAAAACTATGGGATATTTTTTTATCATCAACTTTAATTTTGATAATTATTTTCTCTTAGACTTGCTTCTTTAGAAGTTTTGGTTCTGCATTGGTAAAGAATTTGTGATTTTAATATTAGCAATATAGCATTAAAGGTCTTAACTAAATTCACAACAGTTTAAGGTGAGAGACATTCATGTTTTCATTTCTGTTAAGATGCTATGCCAAGAATCAAATATTTCTAATGAAAGATAGTCTATGAAATATTCTAGTCTAAATTCTAGTTTTTAATCTAGATTTTTAATAAAGATAGCGTAAGAACTGGTTCATAAAAGCAGGTTCATCTAGTTCAGGGAACTTTGGGTAGATCAACATTAAATATTTATAAAACAACCATCATGAGATTTCAGCAAAAAATTGCAAGGAAAAACAATTTTAGAGATTTAATATTCTGAAAATTTTTGGTAAAAAGAATTTCTATTGAAGTAAGAGAAGATAAACTTAAGAGCAGGTTGAAAATATTAGAAAATTTAATTCAATAAAAGAAATAGCAAGAATAGATTGGTGAAACAATTTCCATTGACAAGACAGGCACAAAGATAAAAGTTTTGAGAGTCATTGCTATAAAGAATGGTGTTTGCCAACTAAGATGAGATTTAACAATAAAAATGTTGAAATCTTGTTCAATAATTTTTTATAAGGTTAAATATTTGACTTGCACGGGAACCTCGCATTCATTACTGCGAAAATTATTAATGTGTAGCTAAATATAAAACTATATAAATCTGGACTTATCATAAATATTGAAAATAATAAAACGTACAAAAAAAAATTAGCTTGCGTCCTTCCTCCTCTATAAAATGATAATAATTTGATATTTAATTGAAAATGCATTTGTCATTTTCGTTATGATTTTACATAATACATTATTAAATTACTTTTTTTTAATTGTGCTTCTTCGAATGTTCTTGCCTTCTTTAATTAATTACATAATTTTCTTTAATTAGTTATTTATACTTTAAGTTACGTTGCCTTTAGAACATATATATATATATATATATATATATTTAAAGAATACAAAAATCAAAGGAGAACTGACAAGGAATGAACTAGACAAACGAACATTTTGCACTACAAAAGCCACTACCAGTAATTGTTACACGCAAATTGTATAATAAAGCATAGCATTTGCATAATAAAACCATTATAAAATTCGTAATATAAAAATTCCCAAGTATCTCACACTTAGACTTAAAAAAAAAGAATGATACATAAGTTATCCGAATTGCGCATAAGTTGCAACAAATCGGGAATCAAATCTGACATCTTAAAATTATTTTACAAACACAAATATTGATAGATTGAGCAGCAAGAACTGAATTGGCAGATAAAAAAAAAATTATTGAACAAGTATACAAAAATGTATTTAGTATACAAAAATGTATACTAAATATACAAAAACAGGATATCAAACAAGTTGCCAGGACATCCGTAAAATTAGACAGAAATTAATAAATCCAAACAGAAATAATTGCAAAAACCGAAACTAAATTAATTATATTATCTTGAAGATAGTTTTACAAAAGAATACGTATCCATAGTACCTTATAAACTCTAGACATAATAACCTTCTGTTTAGAGATGGTTTGACATAGAATTGAAGAAAAACGATTTGGGTGTGTAACCTGTTTTATAGAATCTCGTGGCTATTTATAATAATATTGTAAGTAAGCGAATGATCGACTAACTGACTGTGATTAAAAATTTATCTGACTGGGTAGATTTATCGTCCGCTGTAAGCCTACCTGCGTTGATCTGAAATGTAAAGCTATATATATATATGTGTGTGTGTGTGTGTGTGTGTGTGTGTAATAGCACTCATTTTCTCTTTTTGATTACTCTTTATACGTAAACATATGTATTGATAGGCAGTTAATACCTACTAATCTTGTGCTATTACATTTTCGCATAATAACCACTTTTAGCTTTTCTGCAATTAATTTATATCTTTGCAATTGCTACTTGAAGTGTGTAACTACTGCCTTTCTAGTGTTGTTTGCATTTTTTTAAATTAATTGCTAATTGTTTAAAGTTTATTCTTTATTTACTACGCTCAGTAATATACTAACCAAAATTACTTAATATTTTGTTTTTGATTTCCCCCAACAGTAGATTTTCAATTTTAGTATCATCTAAACGCATTGCTTCTTGCCTTCTAGAGTGGAAACTCAACTCCATAATTCCTTAAAAATGTAAATAAAATGAAGTAAAAAAGACTCATGACTTTTCAGTTATCTGCTGTATCCACTTAGCCATATAAATATATATATACGTAGGTTATACTCAAGAGGTGAAGCTGATGAATCAACATATTGATCACATTTCAAAGAAACCATCACTTCAACAATCAATGGCGATTATTGATATAATGTATGGCAAAAAGAAAAAAAAAATTGCATTGCGCACCTTCCATCTTCTACTCGAATAAGGAAGGAAGTTCCCACACTATTTATTTATTATACTCATTCATGACATATTTACTAAAGCTTTCAATTTAGTTTCAATTCGTATGCCAATTGTGAATTTGTAAAACATTAATTTCTAAATGATATCTCAATATATTTGCAAATGGTAAAAATAAGGGTACTTCAACACAAACTTCAAAGTTCAATAACAGATCCATAAATTTTTAACTACCATATCAACTAACCCTAGTTAAAACATCACCGTTGAATATTCTCAATGACTTAAACCATTCTCAAACCAAAACTGCTACGTTAACACAAACTTCAAAACTTCGCGATAAAACACGGCCATTGGAACCTCCCTCACCAAAATTAAATCGGAAACTGAACTTCCCCTTTAAATTTTTTGCCAACTGGCAAAAGCTAATCTAACAGGATCATAATTTAAAATTTATTTCCTCAAACCTGGCACTGCACACGTTTTCCCTCTAGGGAGAGACATTTCTGTCACCTTAGAGACTATACTGCTGACATAGTCACTGATAAGCTTGGAAAAAAATACTTGTGAGGAAAGTTGTTTGAAAATACACATGATAAATAACACAACACAGGAAAGATTTCCAATGACGCTATAATGCAACTGCCAACTAATTAATTACACAAGATCACAATAAATATGGAACATAACACATAACAAACTAAACCAATAATACTACAAAATTTATAAAGAATAATATTTCTTTTTTCTTCTAAGGAAAGATAGTACATGAGACAATACATATACAATTACTAGACTTTTCGTATAAAGAATCAATATACTACATGAGAAAAACTCTATAACTCAACTTTGTAGGATTTCATGATCCTATCGGTAACTAGAGTGCATCTGCATTACGAAGTTTACTGCCTTATCAGATTTATCTCCATGGTGACGGAGGCCTCCTACATCTTTAAAATTGTCTCATTTCTTCTGAAAGAGTTTTCTTGACTTCAAGTCGTTGAATTTTAAAGTTTCACACTTGGAGAATAGTTTTATCAACAGGGTCATAATAATCGAATTCCACAAATACAAAATCACGTTTCTTACAAGTGGCCTTGTTTGCAACGACATGATGGCATGATGATGCCATATGTACCGAAATATTCACGAAGATCATCTCCCAAATAACATCATCATACAGAATTTATATATTTTAAAGATGAGAATAGTATATTTCAGGTTTCTTTTTCAAGAAATTAAATGGAGATAAGTAGGAAAAAATGTTGAAAAATAAGTAAATTATTTTTAAAATCTTATCATTCATATGTATTTCTGTTTATGCTATATATAACTTTCGAAGTTTTAACTCTTCATTCAAGCTGATTTACTTTAAATTTCAACATTTTATAAACATTAAATGGCTTTTGATTTAGATCTGCAAAAAAATTATTTTATTTACTGTTTGCTAAAATACTATAACGTTCATCATCATTATAAGTGCGGAAACAGCCCTGCGGTGGGTCAAGACCGTCTGTCTACTAGCAGATTTGGAGACAAAAAATGTTTTCTTTTTAAGGTGTAGAGATTGTCAACCCGACGTCCTACAGTCATATTAGACCGAAAACTACGATTTAAAGTGGATTCTGAACCACTACAAACATCCATGACACCACTGGGACTCGAACCCGAAACCTTTGTCAACGAGCGCTAGTCACTCGGCCATGCTATAACGCTATGGTACTAAAATTAAAGTTTTCCTTTATTCGTAAAATAAATTGACCTCTTTTTGAAAAACATATAAAATGAGATATTTTGAAAATTAGCATTTTAGTGGAATAAAAGACCAAAAATTAAAAAAAAAAATATTTTGAAACAAAGGAATTTAATATTTTACTTCCTTTTTTATACATTTAAATTAAAAATGTTTTTGATATTTTAAGAGACTAAAAAAAATTCAAATTCGTATTTGTTTAAATTTACTTCAAAGTCCTTTGCATTTAGCACAAACTTAGTTAATGTTACCCAAAATAAATAAATTAAATTAAATGCATCAAGTTGTTTCAGTTCACACTTTTGAATTGACAATTTGATAAAATTTATATTAATGAGTGTTCCCAAAATATTAATCGGAAGACAGATTTATGCTCGAACCAAATGAATCAAATTTAATACCAATACATTAGGAAGCAACTATGTACATTTATGAACTTTGGTGCAATTTATATGATGTCAGCGTAATAATCTTTCCCTCGAGAATTCCTTAAAGTTATGGTCCTTTGGCAAAACTTGAAGAATTAAAGGCAATCTGTATTCGAGAGATATCTAAATCTCATACGCTTTGACTAGACCTTTGATTTAAAGCACCTGATTCACTTTTAATCTTACAAATAATCTCTTAGTAATTCTTTTGTGCAGTGTATTAATCTTTTATTTGTTTCCTGTAAACTAATTTAAGTCGAGAACTCATCCAATGACTTTCTGTTCGTTATAATTAAAATATCCTTTTGGCCAGGAAATTGTGGTGTTTGAGTTATTAATTTATTAAAAAAAATTCATTATAAAGTCAATATTTACTCTTAGGAATCTGTTAAATATTGTGTTTTAATTTGTGATCAAATATATATAATAATAAATATGATATCAATTTTCATCCAGTAAGGATCCACCATTCTTTTCCTGAAACAAAATATAGTCAACGGGGAAGAGTTCAAGGTTGATAGATTTTCCTTTCAAGGACCGGTTGACCCTTTACATTAGACTTTGGACTTTGCATGTTCTTTTTTCTTTTTTTTTTACTTTAGTCTTTGGAGCCGATAATGGGAGAGGGAGAAAGAGAAAAGGGAATGTGCAGAATCGAGAGAAGAATCCCAAGCAGTATTGAAGGTACGAAAACCCTTAAATAAAGTGGCTTTTAAGATGATTTTGTAAATATTTGTTATATAATTGTGTGTTATGTATTGCAGTTATGCAGGGCTGTCTTTGGATTTTAATAAATATACCAGCTAAACATCGCGTAATTATTTTAAGAAATAATTTAGTTTCTATCCATGAACAACACTGAATGGAGAACACACGTATCCGGTCATAACTCGTACTTATGCATTTGTTAAAGACCTACCAATGTTGGTAACAAGTATAATTTTTTTTATGATTTTCCAAAAATATTTTAAAAGAGAATAATACTATAAATGAATAAGGCAATAATGATCCCATTTTCACTAAAAAGAAAACTATAAAGTTTCTGAATTCTACTTAGTATGTTTTTCAAACTACTTTTCTAAACAATTAATATTAGAAAATATAGATAGATAGATATTTTTATGAAAATATAGTAGATATTTTTAATATTTATCACATTTATGATGAAATGAATGCTTTCGATTTCTTTCAGATGGGGAAGTTTTATAAGTTTGAGAACTCTACTTTCTTCTTTGGATCTGATGTATAATTTGGCAAAATGTTTTTTTAATGCAATTTCATAGAAAATGATAAAATAAAGGAAACAAATTATGCAAAATTACTAGAAATTTTTATCCAATAATTATTTGAAAAATTCTCTCATTGCAATAATGGTTAGTTTCTTAGAAACTATTTATTTTTAATAACTCTTTTCACATTATTATTTTCTTTTGTAGTCTTTAATTTTCGTACATTCTTTTTATTTAATATTTTATCGTCTCAATATAATATCTTTAATTTACATTTTAACCATGCTTGTTATAAATATGTTATGGAACATCCAAACCATACTGACCATCTACCGCCAAGCAGATTTTATTGGTCTTATATAAAATAAATTAAGCATATTCCATTGATTTCTATTAAAACACAATTTAGTACTAAAGTTCGACGCTCACTTTCTGGTTAAAAAATAGTTGAAAGTATAGATATATAGCTAGGATAGAAAAGTTTAAAATAATTTAAAAATCGTCAAAAAGATTTTGACACCAAATGCCATGAATGTAAAAAGTGTAAAATATATTTGGAATTACTTTATTCTCGCTTTGGCAATAACCAGATTTTCGTTAGACGTGACAGTTTGGGAAAGATTTCTTTATGAGAAGTTATTTCTTTCCTCTGTCGACATTTGACTTGAAGTTTTTCGTCGTACCTTTATTTAACACATTCGTCTTTGCCTAGGATGCCTTACATTAAATTTCACCCACGAGAAAGAAAGATAGAGAATAATGCTTTTATTAGGACTTTTTTAAATCTATAAATGTGACTTACTTAGTTGTTATATTTGAGGAAATCCGGTAATCCATACAATATATTAATCCTCTATTTTACTCATTTAGGCTATGAATGAGGATTTTATAAAAAGTTTCGCCTTAAAAAAGGACATTGAATTACCGAAGTACTATTCATTGTACAAAATTTTTACAATATCCCAAATCAATGTTTTCCAAGCAGCACCTTAGTACTGCTAAAAATAGTGTGTGGTTCTCATTCCTGACATCTTTTGGACAAGCATTTGTGGTGTCTTAATCCTGATGACTTGTGGGCAAGCCTTCCATCGATTATTTTCTGTAGTACATTGACAAGTTAAAAAAATAAAAATAAATAAATAAATAAATAAATTGGTTACTATGGCACCTTGGCATTCATTTCATCTGTTCCCCTCTTGAAGTAAACGTTAAATCATAATGCAACCCAATTACTATATAATGAAATGATGTGGAATCTTGTTATTTCATCGTATAATATTTCTTTACATATAATGTAACCCAACTACCATACGAAGGATAAAATTAAATATTAAAAACGATAAAATTAAATATTGTGATGTGGAATCTTGTTATTTCATCATCTTTATTCACATATGATGTAATCCAACTACTATGAAATTAAATATTGTGATGTATAATCTTTTTATTTCATCATATGATGCAACCCAATTATCGTATTATTAAATGCTGTGATGTGGATGGAACATTTCTATTTCATCGTATAATCTTTCTTCATATATGATGTAACCCAGCTACCATATAATTAAATGCTGCATTGTTGAATTTTGTTATTCCATTGTATAATCTTTCTTCCCAAGTGATGTAACAGACTTAGCATATAAATAAATGTTGTGATGTGGAATCTTGCTATTTCATCGTATGATCTTTCTTCACATATGATGTAACCCAATTACCATACGTATTTACCTCACGAAAGGATCACAGCAGTTGTTGCATCCGTACACTCTGGATGGCAAGTTCTTGACCTTGATGAGAGACACCAGGAGGCGTTCGCCTGCCGAATCGTACTGCATTCCGATCCACACTCGGCCCACGTGACCATCGGGAAATACCACTTCTTCTTCCGGAGTCTCCACGCTGATGCGGTAGAGCTCGGGGTTCAAACCACCGAGGAGAGTAGGCCCTGAAACGAATTCACATTTAATAATTAATAATGATTTTCATAAAAAATGTTAGGAACAACAGCCTGTTGCTAAGGCATTCAATTTTTACCAAAACATCAATCGCATTATAAATTCGTATATCATGTTAACATAATACTTATCAACTCCCTTGTTTACTTATATAATAACAGCATTATGATAAAATATTTGTTAGCGTATAAATTATCTAATTTGTTTTAGAAATTCTGACGATTTGTAAGTGAATAATTTAAGAATCCCTAAGTGCTAATAAGTGCAAATCCCTAAGTGCTAATAAGTGCGAATCCCTAGTTGCCGCCCCTATTGTTAAATTGCGATGGCATAACGCCTGTGCAGTACAACAGCAGGCTTCTTGGTACATCTTGGTAGCTGAGTTTGATGCATATCTGCAATTTTTTTGGCGAATGACATCAGGTCAAAGTTCATCGGCCTATATAAATAACTTAAATACTTTTCAAGTGTTCTTAAATTTAAAAAGAACGCAAGGATGATATTAAAATTAGCTTTAAATAGGATTCCCGCTGTCTGTTGTGCTATTTTTAAAGCGGACCTTTTTGTGAGCCTTCTTGTAGAATGCGAACCTAGTGAAACAGAGACTAGACTAGATGCGATTTGTAAACATAATTCCTGCGGCCCCCCCTTTTTTTTTGTAAGCTTTGCTGTCTAAAGTAAGGACTAGATAAAGTTAATTCAGAAAAGTTATTTTACATTTAGTGTTTTTTTCCCCCCTCCTTCAATGTTCTTTGTTTTTTAATCCTAGAGGTAGACATGGGAATTTCAAAATAATTTTAAAGAATAGTATTTTGAATGCATTAATATTATAGTTACAGAACATCTTATTATTTTAAATGTTAATGAATGAGTATTAATTGTAATCAAAAATCCCAAATTAAATTAATTTAATTTTTTGAAAATAACACGCAAATTATACAAATTAATGAAGATTTGCTAGAGATTTTACTAGTCACTAAGAAAAATTTTAATTGTCCTTTAATAAGAGTTACAGAAGATTAAAAAGTTTAAAAATAAATTGAAATTAAAAAAAAATTTAAAAGTCTAACCGATAAATTTTTTCTCCAAATGATCATATAAAATAATGTATTCATTTGCTATAGAGTAATGCTCACAAAGTAATTATTTCTTTAGCAATTGTTAGTAAAAATTTTATTTTAAATAAATGAATTTTATTATTTTGTACACTTTAAATTGTAAATGTGTCTTAGACAGGTATCCTACATACAAATCAGAAGAAAGATTTCGCAACAGATATATCTTTACAATTCTTATGCAAATTAAGATATTCTAAGAAAAGATTCAAGTCTGAGACAGACTGTACAAAAATAGTTTTATACAAACTTTTTGCATTTATTTTAAAAATTTAATGTAGACGCTGTGTTTGTTACTGAATGAACAACAGTCAGCGTTGCAACAAAAACATTCCGAATGCCATTTTTGAATTAAAAGAAGAACTCTTATAAGAAAATAATTAAAACATGGGCAACTTTTTAATATATTTTCTCAAAATTGAATCTACTTAGGGATTCAGTTTGATAACAGCATTTTGAAACAAAATTCACAAAAGAGTTTTATTTTATAATACGAAAGTACTTTTATCGCTGAGATTTTGATATATTTATAATATCATTTGTATTTAAATGAACTTTCTTAAGTGCAGTGGTTTTTATAGAATATTTTGAAAATATTAGATTTTTTGAAAGATTAGATATTTTGAGAGACTAAAACGGCTTCCCTCTTTGTAAACAGTAAAGTTATCTCTCAGATTTTATTAAAAAATCACAGCAATTGCGCTACAAAAATCTCAATTATATTAAATAATTACATTTATTTGAAATTAGCTAAACTTATATAAGTATCAGCTCTAACTCAATTATTTTTATCCTGTATCATTAGTATCAGCTATAGCTTAATTATTTTTATCAGCTATAACTTAAATATTTATTATTCTGTTTAGTAAAAATAATTATAACGATAATTATTTTTACTAAACAGGACAATCCCGCATAAAGTGTGCAGTTAATCATAAGTAATTGAATCATTTTTTTTTTGTTAAAGAGTTTTTTTTCAATTAAGATTGTTACAAAATACATATTTCTAATACATTTAATTGTTTAGTTATTTACGCATTGTAAGAAATGCTATGAGCCTTTTACCAAACTAATGGCTTATACAATATTGATAATTAATATAATGATGAATAGAAGGGTTAATTTATTTCTACCTTTTTGTCTAATTTCATAAAATTATATACATCAGAGTTTCAAAGATCTGTTTACTTCTAAATTAATTTTATTATGAAAATGTCTCCCATGTTCTTAATATATAGATCTATTATGGATTCTAATTTTCAATATCACACAAAATAAGAATATAAATTGCTCTTTTCTTGTCTATTAAAAATGTTTGCTATTACGATATTTAACTATTACCGATACATTGTTTATTTCTTCTGCTGTGACTAATGCTTAGTGTCCGGCAACGCGAGAAAGACACCTCATGAGTAATCTACTCATGGATAAAGGGAAAGGGGGTAGTTTATGTTGTTCTGTCGCACTCGTAGGTAGAAGTCTGACTTGGCTCCGAGTCGCTGAAGAAGCAGAGCAGTTCTTGCCGAGCGGACTTTCTTGGGGAACTACCCCACATGTGGATATAGTATAGGAAAAAACCTGGTAAACTCCCATCAGGTCGGCAGACTAACGAAGAACATCACAAACGCCAACATTTGCTGAACATCACATCTCATCGTTTTTTAAACAGTGTCTACAACAATGCCACCAATAGATTGAAACTCAGCCCTAATGCTCATCAGCGGCGCCCTTACCACACAGCTATGAGTCGGACTTCATTTCTTCTTAAGTAAATAACTAAAACTTCTCTTCCAGCCCAGTTTGAGCAAAAACTGACATACATTTTCAAAATTTAGAGAAGAAGAAACATCATCTTTTAAGTTTAAATAAAAACAAAATAGTAGACTCTTATGGAATAAAATAATAGGTATTTACTTCTCAAAATTTTATTCATTCACTATTTTATAATGAAATATAAATAAATATTTTTATCTTTGTTTACTATTTTATACTTTACTTCGTATTCATGTTTCTTTTATTTATTATTATATTTAAAACTATCTAAAATTAAAATATGGGAAAATAAATACAGTATCTCATGTAAATAGAAACCTATTTTATCACCTAAAGGAAACTTTTACTGAATTTTAGCAATTATGGAATGTATAACATAAGAAAATTTATACTCATGGGGAACATTCCTCTACTGTTGTTTACTTATTAATATTTACAAACATAAGCTGTCCAAAATTTGATACCCGTCGAAATAGAGACGATAAATTTAAGAATTTTACCCAGGTGGCCATGCTTCACAAGAAATATTTTGGAAAAATTTAAGGGCTGAACCAAAGACTCTTTCGGAAATAAAACTTATTAATTCAGTTTAGAGTAACCCTTATTTTCATTGTGCTGTTATTAGTAAATTAGGAAAATTATTAGAATTTATACGATGTTGCTACACTGCAATTAATTATGTGTAGAATTTAGTGTGATGTTGCTTGCAAATTTTCTGGTAATTGATCAAGAGTAATCTTTCAGTTTCCAATGGGCAAAGTTGCTCATGTGAATTTTTGAGATCGAGTGACTACATTCCAAATAAATATCTCCCCCATCTCAAGCATCTTTCGTAATATATCATTTTCATTCATTTGAATTTATTTATTTAATTTATAATTTGATTATAAATATTTAAAAATAATAACTAAAGTAGCCAAGATCTATGATATAGAAGAACCTCTATTTCATGGCAAGCATGATGTAAGTCTTCATTTTACTGGCAAAAAGATACACAGTAGTAGTAGTAAAATGGGGAATGCTACTTAAAATTAATGAGATCTTTTCGATGCTAAAAAATTGCAAGTAAAAGACATTATATTTATTTTGCTTTTAATTTTAACATTAGAATTATAATATATATATGACTATATATATATATATATATATATATATAACTATATATATATATATTCCCTCTTTTTCCAGGAGGTCTGAATGTGAGGCAACTCCAATATTTTGTATTGCGAATACTATGATGGTATTGTTACACAATTTGCGAATAGCGAATATCGATAGTAGCTTTTGGCTTGCAAAATGGTTGTGTTTTTAATTCACTCTTTATTTGTTCTCCGTTGGTTTCTGTATTCATGTGCGTTTTTGTGCTATTGAATAAATATATACAATGTAAATTGTGTTATTATATATAGATAATACATACATACACACACAGAATTTTTTTGTTCTAATGCAGCTGTCAAATTCTTAGACAGATGTCTTGGATGCCTTAAGGCAAGTGCTGCACCGACGTTACTCACTTTGTACTACCCAGGAGGTGCATGCAGCTTGAAGAAAAACAACGAACGCGGAGTAAAAATACTCCCGCAACGCTCTACGATCACTTCAGACCAGAACCTACAGTTTAAATTGGATTCCGAACCACTACAAACATTCATAGCATCGCCAGGACTCGAACCCCAAACCTGCGGTACCGAGCGCCAGCCACTCGGCCATTCAGGCCCACATAAATAAAAATAAGGAGTGAATTAAAAAGACGACCTTTTTGCACGTCAAAAGCTACTACCGATATTCGCTATATGCAAATTGTGTAACAATACTCTCATAGTATTCGCAATACAAAAACTCGGAATTGCTTCTCATTCAAATCTTCCGAAAAAGAATATATATATAAATCTTAAAAGTCTGATGTTGAGATCTAAATAAATATATGGACAGTTTTGTAAGAAAACTTGAAATTTCGGATAGAAAAAAATATAAGGCAATTTCCTTTTCAGGAGGTATAAACATTAAATCTTAAAATTTAAATGGCAAAATATTTCTTCCGGTAGCTTCAAAAGTATATTTTACTTAGATATTGAAATAGAGAATTTTGTATACAATTCTTTTTTCCTATTTTATGTATTTTTATTCTACGGCTTATTATCTTATTCTTCTATTTTATATTGACATAAATAACATCCTACTGGAATGCTTTCTGAAATTGTCTGGAAAATTTTAATCATTTTAAATTCATTCCTTTCTAATTTAAAATAATTTTTGAAAGTAATAAAAAGTAATAATAAATAACTTAGGAAAACCTTTAATATAATTTTGAAAATGCCATCCTGGAAAGTTCTTTCAGAGAAATGTTAGTTTATTTTGTACTATACAATATTTTATGTATATTATGTGTTAAAATTTTAATGAATGTGAGAATCTGATTTTTAATTTATGGAATATCCTTTTTTTTTATTCGTTAAGCTGTTATTAAATTAAAAAATTTTAACATAAATATGTTATTGAAATATTTAATATTTAATGGTAATAAAATATCGAAACATACAAAATATATTGGGCGCAATAATTCAATTTTGATTTTTTTTATACTAATATTTATATAGCTGAAAAAGGTAAAACAGTTAAACTACTCTATTTTATAAAAATGAAAGTATAACCTGAAAATATTTTACTCTGTTTTAAGAAAATTCTTGAAAAATAGCAATTTGAAATTTAAGTAAAAAAAGTCATGTAAATTAATATCGTTAAGGATGGATTTAAAATATTGCTATATAATTTTTAGAAATTGTTTTCTTGAAAATTATACTTTAAAAAAATTTAAGTCTTGTTTTTTCAATAGAAATCAGGAAGAATAAATTAATAATAATTAATAATAAATAATTACAAATGGTTTAAAAACTTTAAGTTTGAATTTACAAAAGAATTAGTGTAGAAATCTTAACTACGTACCAAAAATCTTTCCCTAAGTAAGATATATTATTATTCTCTTACATATTACATGAGTATATGCTTTCAAAGTTTTTTAGAGGTCTGAATAATATATTTTCATATGAATAAGTAATTTTCTTGTAACTTGCTTTGCTACTTTAAAAATTTTCACTGAAGTGTAATCTTTCTTTTAAACTTAGTTTAAAAATATAAAGAATAGAAAAGAAAAAAAAAGAAAAACTGTTCTTCTAGTTATTTTGAAATTTAAAAATAAGAAATTTAAGAAAATTTCGAAAATAAATGCATTAATGGAAATTTTCCAAATAACTAGTAAATAATTTTTGCTAGTTTTAGAAAGTAAGAGATATATTTCATTAAATTAAAAAGATTTAAAAAAAATCTATTAATCTACATTCTATTAATCTAATTATATGTTTTAAATAGTAATGTAATTCTAGAAATTTTTGTTCTCATATACGAGAAATAAAATCATTTTTATTAATACTTGTTAGAAAAATACATTTGAAAATATATTTTATTTGAAAAATCTTTGGTTTTAATCTATGTAAAATTAATAAATGACTTAACTAGGCTTTCTCCTACCCACTGGCAAGAGCGCCCTGTGGCTTTCAGGAGAAATTGTCAGTTGACATAGACTCTCATCTGGAGAGAAAGAATATTTCGCGCACCCTGCGCCTATCCGAGTTTCGGCTTAGAAATGGAGTCCTTCCAAGAATCTGTAATTATCTGTCTTTAAATGTATTAAATATTGTATGTGTATGTGTGTGGTGTGTTTGTGCTTGTGTCAATAAAGCTGTGAGTTCTTCAACCTGTGCCTCAAGTATCTCAACCCAACCACACCCAGTTACAATCTGGTTACCCTATCTGCACACTACAATAGCTAATAACAATTTCTTGAAAAGTTTTACGAAATTTGATTTAAGAAAATTTGTGCACTTATTATTATGTATTTTATATTTAATAATATAATAATTTTATATTTAATAATTTCAAGTTATATTTAATATACTATATTTATTAAATATATTATTAAAATTATTATATTAGCATTTTTTATTAAAAATTTTTTAATAATCGAGATACTGATGTAGAGACAGCAATAAAACTGTAATTACTATTTTGAAAAGCTTTTCTCTTCAATATGAATTGCATGCACATCGGTTCATTTCCTTGCCTCAATATCATTGAATCAACACAGAAATTATGCTGATCAATAATAATGATTATGCTAATTATATCATATCAATTATGTAATAATAGTAAATAGTTTACTCTATAATAGTGACTCCCATACAGGAATAGGGAACTCTATGATAACGGGGTTGTTACCAAATTAAACGAGTTACCTATGTTGATGTTTTACTAAAGTAAAGTGCTGATATTATTGTGACGGTCAATAATAAATTTTTTTTTGAAAATACACAGATGAAATATTTTAAATCTTCGACTTTAACGAATTCCTCCTGTTAATATACCTAGTAATGTAGCGGTATTACATGCACTATGATATTCTTCGTTTTCAAATAAAAAAAAATTCTGCAAATCAAGAATATCAGATGTGCCTTTAAATATTTTAAATGTTCTAAATTTGAACAGAATGGGGAAATTTATGTTGTTTTCCTCAGATGTAAATTTTGAATAAACTTCCACCAAAGATTTTTTGTTCTACAAAGACTTAAATAAAAATGATTTTTAAAGATGATTTATGGATTTATGGTTAATGGGTTACATTTTTACCAGTCACCATTTTCGAACAGTAGATGTTAAATAATGTCTGAAACTGAAATACAAAATTTTTTGCGACTTAAAAATATTTAATTATCCTACATACTTCAAGTGAAAAACAGTATTAAATCACTAATAATTTACAAAAATCTAAAATATTTTACAATTATTTACAAAACTAAGAAAATAAATTTTTCCACCTTTTAGCTCGTTTAAATTCATGATAACTTAATCAGATGTTCCTACTACGCAATTCTATATTCTATATATATTCTTACTACATATTCTATATTTAGATTTTCCTACTACATAGTTCTATATTCTATAGATGCTCCTACTACATCTTTCTATATTCGATAGATATTCCTAATGTACTATATAATTCTATATTATATAGATGTTCCTACTACATAATTTTATGTTCTATATATATTCCAACTACATAATTCCATATTCTATAGATATTCCTACTATATAATTGTATATTCTATAAATGTTCCTACTACATAATTCTATATGACTATAAATGTTCTTAGTACATATGTCTACATTTTATAGATGTTCTTACTATATAATTCTTTACATAGCTGTACACACACGATGAGTTCATGTAAATGTAACTACCCTTTATTACTAAAGATTAGAAAAAATTTCCTTTTTAGTAGAAGTATCATACCGTCATTTATTATTTAAAAAACCAAATTGTATTTATTTGTCTTACCATGCTACATTAATATTGCAAAAAATATTTGAAATTAAAAAAAAGACTAAACAAAATAAGAATCAAGTTATTAAGACAGATTTTTAAACTAAAAGGCATTTAAAAACTTAAAAATTAATTAAATTCTATATAAATATTCAGTAAGATTGAATTTTATATCGAACCCAAATCTTATCTAACCTCTACATCAAAATGAATAATTAATTAGACAGAGAAGAAGTGTGAATTAAAGAACTTTTTTCTTAAGCGAAGAATTCTTCGATATCTGAAATATTTTTTCAACCCAAAACTTCTGAAGATTAAAAAGGTTTGCGTTCTAGATTTAAATGTCTGGAATAGAATCTTACGAAAGATCAACCGTAGTTCATGCAGAAGTTCATCCTGTTTTACTAAGACAAATGAAATCCTCTTAAAAAACAACTCTCTGAAGAAAGA
This sequence comes from Caerostris darwini, assembly GCA_021605075.1. NCBI lineage: Eukaryota > Metazoa > Arthropoda > Arachnida > Araneae > Araneidae > Caerostris > Caerostris darwini. Next base: position 276,397 of record BPLQ01014466.1, on the reverse strand, counting down.
AAAAAAAATAATAACGTTCTTCATCTTAGAAGAAAAAGAAGTTCCATCGTTGCCATGGAAACACTCAGCTCTTTTGACATCCTATCTTTTTCTACCTTGCAAAAGTTCTTCATTTTTTTTTTTTTTGTTGTTGTATTCTATTTTTTTTTTTTTTTTTTTTTTTTTTTTTTGGTGCTACTTCAACTCATGTTCATCCCACGAGGCTGTGAAATTACCTGTAGATTCTGTTACAGAAATCTTCCATCAAGATAAAAAAAAAATGGAGAAAAAACTGGGAGCTATTTAAGTGGCAGAGTGTTTTGAGAATTGGAGACCATCTTTCAAAACGATCATTTATATCAAAGAAGTTTTGTACATGAAGGAACATATTTGTTACAAACAGATGAAAAAAAAAATGCCAGTTCCTGTGGGAATCGTTACAACAGTCTCTATTTTGAAAAAAGTTAATTGAAAATATTTTGATGTATTTTTTTGTTAAAAGTTCAAATTTCCACTAGAGAGTTTATTTATAAAACAATACGAATACAAATTTATTCAGTTTATCAGAAGCAGCAGTATATTTGAAACAATTTATTTTGACGTTTCAAAGGAGTAGAAAGAAAAGATTAATTTAAAATGAATGAAATGTGGACTTTTTATAGAAATGCCATTCTATCTTTATCCACGTCATGCGTTTTGATTAATTCTACTTTAAAAAATACTTGAATGAATTCTATTCCTAAGTGAATTTAAAGCTTCAATTAAATTTTCCCTTTTAAAAATAACTGATTGGTAGATTTATTATTGAAATGAAAAATTGTATAAAAATGAGAAAAGCTTTTCAGTGAGATATTATTTCTCTTGAATTTTTGTATTGAACATTAATATCTAAAACTTACATTGAAAAAATGAAATAAAAAGAAAAGTCAACTTAAAATAAGAATAAAGTGTGAATTAAAGAAAAAATTTTTTTTTCTACATCAATATTCAGTGAGATAGAATTTTATATTAAACATAAATATCTAAAACTTACATCGCTAAAATACAACAAATTTCTTTTCTCAAATACTTTTTTCTACCCAAAAGTTGAGGAGATTAAAAAAGCTTTGCGTTCTAGATTTAAATGTCTGGAATAGAATCTTACGAAAGATCAACCGTAGTTCATGCAGAAGTTCATCCTGTTTTACTAAGACAAATGAAATTCTCTTAAAAAACAACTCTCTGAAGAAAGAAAAAAAAATAATAATGTTCTTCATCTTAGCAGAAAAAGAAGTTCCATCGTTGCCATCTAAACACTCAGCCTCTTTGGCATCCTATCTTTTTCTACCTTGCAAAAGTTCATTTTTTTTTTGTTGTATTCTATTCTTTCGTTGCTACTTCAACTCGTGTTCATCCCACGAGGCTGTGAAATTACCTGTAGATTCTGTTACAGAAATCTTCCATCAAGATAAAAAAAAAATTGAGAAAAAAACTGGGAGCTATTTAAGTGGCAGAGTGTTTTGAGAATTGGAGACCATCTTTCAAAACGATTGTATATTTCAAAGGATTTGTTTTGTACATGAAATAACATATTTGTTACACACAGATGAAAATAAAAAAAATTCCTTGTCCTTGTTTGAATGTCGTCTTACAGTCTCTTATTTTGAAAAAAGTTAATTGAAAACATTTTGAAGCATTTTTCTGTCAAAGTTTAAATTTCCACTGAAGAGTTTATTTATAAAACAATACGAATACAAATTCATTCAATTTATCAGAGGCAGGAGCAGTATTTTAAACAATTTATTTCGACGTTTCAAAGGAGTAGAAAGAAAAGACAAATTTATAATGAATGAAAAGTGGACTTTTTATAGAAATGCCATTCTCTCTGTATCCACATCATGCGTTTTGATTAATTCTACTTTAAAGCATACATAAATGGATTCTATTCCTAAGTGAATTTAAAATTCAATTAAATTTTTCCTTTTAAAAATAGTAGATAGGCAGATTTATTACAGAAATAAAAAAAAATTTATATAAAAATGAAAAAATGCTTGCTTTCCATAAAGCATTAATTTAATTATATTTTCAATAGTTTATTAAAAATTATACTATTTATAATCAGTATTTAAATACGATGTAAAATTTCTGGGAATTTAAGAAAGAAAAATTTTAAAACTGATAATTTTTTTTTCTTTCAAATTCATCAATTTTCGTTGAGAATTTTTTTTGAACAGTTGATTATTTAAGTTTACTATGTAAGGACATTAGTTATATTCATAAGATATTAGTATTATGAGATACCATTATGAGATTATTATGATATATTATGATGAGGTATTAGATTTCGATTCCAGAACACAAATCTTATCTAAAACTTACATCAAAATGAATAATTAATTTGATGGAAATACAACAAGAAGTGTGAATTAAAGAACTTTTTTTCTCAAGTGAAGAATTCTTCGATATCTCAAATATTTTTTCTACCCAAAATTTTTGGAGATTAAAAAGCTTTGCGCTCTAGATTTAAATGTCAGGAACAGAATATGAAAGATCAACCGTAGTTCATGCAGAAGTTCATCCTGTTTTACTAAGACAAATGAAATCCTCTTAAGAAACAACTCTGTGAAGAAAGAAAAAAAAATAATAACGTTCTTCATCTCAGAAGGAAAAGAAGTTTCCATCGTTTCCATGGAAACACTCAGCTCTTTTTGACATCCTATCTTTTTTTACCTTGCAAAAGTACTTCATTTTTTTTTTTTGTGTTCTATTTTTTTGTTGCTACTTCAACTCGTGTTCCTCCCACGAGGCTGTGAAATTATCTGTAGATTTTGTTACAGAAATCTTTCATCAAGATAAAACACAAAATGCAGAAAAACTGGGAGCTATTTAAGTGGCAGAGTGTTTTGAGAATTGGAGACCATCTTTCAAAACGATCGTATATTTCAAAGGTGTTTTGTACATGAAGGAACATATTTGTTACAAACAAATAAAAAAAATATCTTAAAAATGCTTGTCCCTGTGGGAATCTTAACATCAGTCTCTATTTTGAAAAAAGTTAATTGAAAATATTTTGATGCATTTTTTTGTCAAAGTTCAAATTTCCACTAGAGAGTTTATTTATAAAACAATACGAATACAAACTCATTCAATTTATCAGTAGCAGCAGTGTATTTTGAACAATTTATTTTGACATCCAAAGGAGTAGAAAGAAAAGATTAATTTAAAATGAATGAAATGTGGACTTTTTACAGAAATGCCAAATTATAAAGAATGCCAAATTATAAAATGCCAAATTATAAATTATAAAGCAATTAAAAATTTATAATTAATTGAATTCGACATCAATATTCAGTAAGTTTGAATTTTATATGTTATCTAATATCTACATCGAAAATATCAAATGTTATCTAATTTTAAATGTTAAAATGTTATCTAATATCTACATCGAAATGAATAATTAATCAGACGGAAGTACAACAAGAAGTGTGAATTAAAGAACTTTTTCTCAAAGCGAAGAATTCTTCGATATCTCAAATATATTTTCAACCCAACAGTTGTGGAGGAGATTAAAAAGCTTTGCGTTCTAGATTTAAATGTCTGGAATAGAATCTTACGAAAGATCAACCGTAGTTCATGCAGAAGTTCATCCTGTTTTCCTAAGACAAATGAAGTCCTCTTAAAAAACAACTCTCTGAAGAAAGAAAGAAAAAAATAATAACGTTCTTCATCTTAGAAGAAAAAGAAGTTCCATCGTTGCCATGGAAACACTCAGCTCTTTTTCTACCTTGCAAAAGTTCTCCATATTTTTTTTGTTGTATTCTATTTTTTTGTTGCTACTTCAACTCGTGTTCATCCCACGAGGCTGTGAAATTACCTGTAGATACTGTTACAAAAATCTTCCATCAAGATAATAAAAAAATTGAGAAAAAAACTGGGAGCTATTTAAGTGGCAGAGTGTTTTGAGAATTGGAGACCATCTTTCAAAACGATCGTATATTTCAAAGGTGTTTTGTACATGAAGGAACCTATTTGTTACACACAGATGAAAAAAAAAAATGCTAGTCCCTGTGGGAATCTCTATAACAGTCTCTATTTTGGAAAAGTTAATTGAAAATATTTTGATGCATGTTTTTTTATCAAAGTTCAAATTTCCGCTAGAGAGTTTATTTCTAAAACAATAGAAATACAAATTCATTCAATTTATCAGAAGCACACTGTATTTTGAACAATTTATTTTGACGTCCAAAGGAATAGAAAGAAAAGATTAATTTAAAATGAATGAAATGTGGACTTTTTATAGAAATGACATTCTATCTTTATCCACATCATGAGTTTTGATTAATCCTACTTTAGATAATACTATATGAATGGATTCTGTTCTAGGTGAATTTAAAACTTCAAATAAATTTTCCGTTTTAAAAATAACCGATCGTAAAAATTCAGATTACAGAAATTTAAAAAAATATATAAAAAAAAATGAGAAAAGCTTGCCTTCTATAAAATATTAATTTCATTATATTTTCAACATTTTATCAAAAAAGTATAATATTTGTAATCAATTTTTTAAATAGGATGCAAAATATCTGGGAATTTAAGAAAGAAAAATTTTAAAACTGTTCATATTTTTTCTTTCGAATTCATGAATTTAGTTGAGAATTTTCTTTAAACAGTTGATTAGTTATGTTTATTTAATTTTACAATGTAAGGACTTTAGTTATATTCATTAGATATTATGAAATAAAACTAAGATTACTAAGTTTGCTATAATCCATGTAATTGTGGACTTACAATTTCAAGCATCATTAAAATGCTTGAAGTATGATTACTATCATTAAAGCAGGGTTAGACTGATTCTGCTACTAAGATGCTTTCTCTTTTAAGCGTCAGTAAATACTATTTTTAAACACAAAAAAAAGAAATAAAAAAAAAAAAAAAACTAAATGATTTGACTAATTTTTTAACTGTTTTCAATTTGTAATCTCTTTTAATATTTCTTTTATTTGTTAATTTAATGTTATTTTTTTGCATAATTTAACCTTAACAAAGTCCATGAATAATTAAGCCAATAAAAAAAAAGATTGATGTTCTCACCGAGAAAGAGAGTTTACTAGATTTTTTAATTTTAACTGACAAATCGTTGATGCAAATATTGCTCATCTAAAGATTATTATTGTTAAGAAATTAAGCAAGCAAGTGCGCTAATGGACATGCTAAATCATAATTATTGTTGTTAAAATGATCAATAAATCATTTTTAATTTTAAATACACTTTGTATGTCTACTTTATGTGTACTAAATGTTCTCTATTTATAATTTCTTTTAATGTTCCCTTTATTTGCTAATTTAGTCATTTATTTGTTTACATAATTTAACCTCTACAAAGTCCATTAACAATTAAGTAAATAAACAAAAAAATTGATGATCTCAAGAGAAAGAAAGTTTACCAGAACATTAAATCCTAAATATATGAATGCATTTCTGTACTTTATGGTATCGATTCTAACGTACCTATTTAACAATTTTCTGAGGTACAGGAATAATTTACCAGCCAGTATGAAATTGGCAAAAAGGTGAAAAAAGTTGCCGAATTGTTGATTTTGAAATATAATATGAATTCTTCTCAAATTAGATTATGGCTAAAGAGAAAATTAAAAAAAATTATATATTTTTTTTCTTTCGAATTCATCATATTCATTTCTTTGAATAATTGATATGTTTATTTAATTTTACTATGTAATTACTTTAGTTATATTCATGAGATAAGATTATGAAATAATATGAGGTAGGACTTCGATTACTAAGCTTGTCATAATTCATGTAAATGCGGACTTGAAATTCTCGATACATGTTTATTATATACATATTTTATAGAAAAAGGTTATCTCCTCACATTTGGAAGAGTACTTAATATATGAATTTTTGCTACATTAAAATTTATATCAAGATAAAACAGATCGAAAATAGAATTGTGTCCTTTAACAAATTTTATTGAAACTTGTAGATTGCAATATTTTTACAATTAAAAATCTGGTCTTTTTAAATATTCTCTATTTGTAATTTCTTTTAATGTTCCATTTATTTGTTAACTTTATTAGTTATTTTTTTTACATAATTTAACTTTAATAAAGACCATTAGCATTTAAGTCAATAAACAAAATATTGATTTTCTGACGAGAAAGACAACTTACCAGATTTTTTTTTCTTTTTCATTGACAAACTGTTGGATGATGTAAAGATTATTGTTGTCAAGATATTTAATATGCATGTGCTGTAATAGGCACATTCAGTACTAATTATTGTAATGAAAATGATCAATAAATCGCCTGAACTGTTAGAACAATTAATCCGATATATATGGATGCATTTCTGTATTTTATCGCATTGGTTCTATTGAACCTATACAATAAAGTACAGAAATACTGCCCTACCTATTGAACAATTTTTCCGAGGTACGGGAATAATTTAATAGCCAGAATGAAATTGACAGAAAGACGAAAAAAATGCCGAATTATCGATTTTGAAATATAATGTGAATTCTTCTCACTTTACATTATAGATTTAAAAAAAAATATATATATCAAAAATATCGTTTTTTCCATTTTATATAAGAATTCTGACTACATTAAAAAAGTCGATTGTCGATTATCTGAGAAAATTTTTAAAAGGGGAATTTTTTTCTTGATTTTTGTGTTTTTAAAATTCTTGTGCCTAAAAGTATTTTCGATTTTATAAATTAAAAATATTGACAAAAATTATACAAATTAAAAATAAAATAGATAAACTGTAGTTAGTTATATGGATTATAAAAAGTTATATGGATTTTATATTTATAAAAAAATTGTATAAAAAAATATAATATATGAATTTTAATGTTTGTTTTGTCAAACAGAATGATATTTTCCCAAAACTTTACTAAAATTTTAATTGTACTTTAAATTTTATTAAAATATACACGAAAAAGGTCATTTTTTAAAAATAAGTATGATATATATTTTGTTGGTAAATATGGCATATATTGTGAAATATGTTTATATTTTTCTTTTTTTTTGTGCAATAGTTTAAATGTAAAGATCAAAAGATCTTAAAAGGGCACTTTAAAAAAAGAATTTGTTCTGAAGGTGATAGCTTAATACTTATAAAAATAATGTATGTTAAGGATAATTAACATTTTGTTTTTAAAAATTCGAATCAACAATTGTCGTAAATAACATTTACATATATTCTGTAATGCTTTTAACTCATAAATTTATATAGACCCTGCGCAAGTAGACATTGTTGCAGTAAATACCTAAATTAGAGAAGCACTTACCAGGTTCGAGCAGTGCCAATCTGGCCCACAAGGGCACTTCGGAAGATTCGCTGGAGGAAAGAGATATCGTTTCTGCCGCTCCAGGACTGGCAAGCGCAGCGAAAGCCGGAGGAATACTTGGCAATACGAAGTCGATTGGTCGAGATTGGCTGCAAAAATTAAAATAAAATAAATATTTTCAAAAATCGAAAAAAAAAATTTTGTTTTATCTATAAATTCTCTCTCTCTCTGTCTATATATATATATCAGAATATTATATGAAATAAAAAGAGATTTATAAAACTACAGTTATAAAATAATAAATAATATAAATAATAAAAAATAATAAATAAATTAAAAAAATAACCTAAAAGAAAAAATAAATAAACATGTACAATGTTTAAAATGAAACTAACAAGAAAAAAAATATATATAACCAGCTGAACCGACTATTCAGATTATCCATAAATTTAGAATTTAATATAAGAATAAAAAGCATAACAACAATCTTCGAGAATAATAATAATAATAATAAATAAAAACTACAGAATTCCATAACGATTTTCTTTTCTTGAAAAATCTCATTTTCATTTTGAAATAAAATTGTCGACCAGACGATCCCAGACGATCTTTAAAAAAATTTTTTAATTGTTTAATTATTTAATTATTAACTTATTTAATTATTTATTAAAAAATTTAAATAAACTTAATTGCTTTTAAAAAAACTCGAAAAAAAAAACCAAAAACATTATGTATAAAAAAAGCTATTGAAAGAAATTTAAAATAAACCAATAGCTAATAAGAAAAATTTAAAAATATTAACCAATCAAAAACATTGAAAGTCGTCTGGGACACGAAAAACACAGATTCTCAAAACAATGCCCATAATTTTATGGGTTAAAAAAAAGAAATCAGTTGAGGAAGTTTAATTTAACACGCACATTTTTTTTTCAAATATTGATATTTTAATAGAATTTTTTTAAGTTTAAAATTCAGAAATAATTTTATTCCAAAAAATAAAAGTTTAAAGTTCTTACTGATATTTATTTCAGATGGAGAATCAATTTTTATTTACTATTATTAAAATAGAAGTTATATATATGAATTCCTTTTAAAGAATAACATGAGACATTCTTTCACCATTTGCATGAATAAAAGCTAATTTTTAAAACAGAGAAACGTAATGCGCTGTAAAATTTTATGAAAAAAGAATTCATTTTAATGAAAGAACAACGCAAACGATAATTCATAATTTCTGAGTATTAAATTTTATCAAAATAAATGGCAAAATGAAAAACTCCCAAGACAATAGCAGACTGAGGTTTATTAATTACATTTTTAAATAAAATGTTTTCGTGTTGTATGAAAAGGTTAATTTATGTTTAAAATTATAATTTTGACTTACTTTCTGTTGACTGTCTTTCTGTTTATTTTCTGTTGGTTTTCTTGTGGACATCGTGGATCTCATAATAGATCACCACAATATTCATACATGATAAAAATATTATATGGCTTTAAATAATTTGTTCTTCGAGTTATTTTATGGATAAATTTAATTTTTATTGTTTCGTATTAATTTGAGATATTTATTCATACATATGCGATGTAATTCTTTTCGAAAGTATATTATTGAAAGAATTAGAGGGATTCTATACCATATTTTTTTATTATTGAGCTAATATTCTAAATAAATCTTTTCCGGGCACAATAGCAAAATAGGGGCCTTTGGTATCTAGCGACTTTTTTGTGGCGCCAACTGAGAGATAAGTCACCAAATATGTACTGTTTGCAAATCTGTACTGTGTAGAATTTCTTGTATTGTTTGCAATTCACTTCACTTACAATAGCAACTTTTTTCTTGGCGCACTTTGACGAAAAGAATTTTTGACGCCAAATCCTGGCGGCCTTTATTTCGCGATTTTGCCCTTTTCCGAATATTACAAAAATAAAAAAAAAATGAAGTATATTTTCATTATACGAAATATTCCAATGAATTCTTTAAATAATTTTTTGTTTTAGAAATATCTATCTTAAAATGCCAAATCACTGAAGAATATAAATTATGAACGAATATTTTTTGTACTTTAAAATCGTTCTTTTAAATTTTTTTTTTTTTCCTAAGAACATTTACCAGAATCACTTTAGAAATTAAACTTCACTTTTGACATTAAAATAAACTGATTAATTTAAAACGAGACAGTACTTTATCTCAAATAAATAGGCAGTCCAAATCTTTAAATAAATCCCACAAATGAATTTCAGTTTTTGAATAAGTCAGACTCTGTCATACAGAAGAAATTCCATCACATATGAGTTTAATCTTGTTTGAAAATGTCTGAATAGATATGTCAATGTGGATCCAATAGAATAAAAAAAAATTCTTGCATTGATAATCTTTTGAGTTCAGTATACTCCGTAACTATGGATACGAGAATAATAGAAATATATGGAATGGTGGTGTCTTCTGTCTCATTTCAAAAGAATCTTGAAGTATGTTTTTTTTCCTTACTTATTTCTTTCCCATGGGAAATATTCAAGGAATTTTTTTTTATCTAAGAATTTTTCAAGGAAACATTTCAAAATAAATTAACTGAATAATTTTGATTTTTTTTAAGCTAAATCCCATGAAGGACATTAAGAAAATTAAATATTTTTATCTAGCTGCTAAATAGCACTGAATTGCTAACTTGAATTTTTTAAATTTATTATTTCTATTGATGTATATGTCTTCTGTAATAGGACAGGAATGCCTATGACAAAAGCCAATGTAATTATTATTTTAATTAAAAGTAATTAATTAATATTTAAAATTAATTTTTGGCAAATTTTTTAATGTAATTGGGGTAGTCTTAAGGGTAAGTTATAAAATCTTAATTTTTTCTTTTTAACATTTAATATGTTGTTGTTGTTGTTGTTTCTTATCCCACTTGGCTGGCCAAGCCCACGAGCCCATATGGACTCATGATTGAAGGGGAAGGAAGCAGCTTCTGTTGTGATGGAGCACCCTTAGGTAGAAGCCTGACTTTTGCTCCGTGACGCTCTTACAGTCATAGAAGACCGGGACCTACGGCTTAAAGTGGATTCCGAACCACTACAAGCATCCATGGCACCGCCGGGATTCGAACCCGAAACCTGTGGCACCGAGCGCCAGAGCGCTAGACACTCGGCCATTCAGGTCCCAAATTTGCCAACGGCACGCAGTGTTCCCAGGTGGTCACCCACCCAAGTACTGACCGCGCCCAATGATGCTTGACTTCGGTGATCTAACGAGAACCGGTATATTCAGCATGGTACGGCCGTTGGCTGATACATTTAATATACGAGAGGTAATGTTATTCATGTCCGTGGCAACCTTAAGTCATACGTGCGTCCTGGGTGGTGCTAAATGAGTAACAGCTAGAGGCTATGGCTACTGGCTATGGAAAAATGACTGTGTGTCGTCCGAACTTTAAATTGAATATACTACAGTGGAATGCTGGTGGCCTGCCTGGCGCTAAATCTCAAGAAATGAAAAAGATGTGTGTAGTGAGGGATGATGATGTTTTGGTAATTCTAGAGGAAAATATCACAAGAAAAAAAAACTAAAATGAAACAAGATATCAAGCTCCTTAATGAAAATGATAAATACATTATTTCCAGTGGATTCCATCCCATGTTGAAATTGATGGAAAAGAAAGAGATCATCTGGTAAAAAAAAAAAAAAAAAAAGAACTGAAAAAGTTCCTGGATAGTGTGCAATCCCTCTTGACTCTTTTAGAAGAACTATGCGGACAAAATTATGTTAATCCATTATTATCTAACACCAAAGGAAAGGTCTGGGAGACAATCGTTGATGATTGGAAAAATTTAGTGGAAAAACTCTCAAAGAGGCCGTTGCCAATTTTAGATTAAGAACTGGACAAACTGCCTGGCAAATATCTAGCCAAAATAGGGATTTTGAACTTTGATATATGTGTTTTATGTAAGACAGAGAAAAATGAATAAGGTCCATCTACTTGTTTGCTCGGGTCTGGACTCTTAACTTACTACAACAGAATGGTGATTTGTATACTCTTTACTGGAGGGCGAGGGAAAACATGTCCTGATCTTTTATTATGGTTCTTCTAGCTTTTTAAATTTTTATCCTTAGAACATTTAATTTATTTTTAACTGTTTTTAATGTCTTTTGGTCGTTTTTGTAAAGAATGTCTGGTCTTTTCCCATTGTAATTTAGATTTGTCAACGTGTTCTTTTTGTTTCTACGTTAAATGGCCAAATTTGTATGGGTTGAGTTCTAATAAAGCCATAGGTAACAGCAACAACATTTAATATACAGTAATAAAATTACAGTAAATTTAGGAAATTTACAACTAGGGGTGAAATCAATTTCTTTCATTGCATTGATTTTTCTTAAGATATGAGAACATGTCACTTAGATAAATTAAGTAGACGAAGTTTCACTAAGAATAAATTTTCTTTATTTCATATATAAAGTGATATCATTCGATAGTGTTGAAAATATAAAAAAAAACCATATAGAAATACTAAATTAAATACTGTATTATTTGTAATAGCAAAAGAAAAAAAAAGAATCAATTGTCTAATCTTGCTTTATGAAAACTAATACTTTAACAATGTGTACTAATTCAATGTATTGGACTAGCGCTTCTTATGAAGTAAAGAAATTCAAATTTAAAGTAATGTTCGATTGTGGAAAATTTATTGAAATAACTATGAAAATATTGTTATCATGATTTTTTTAAATAATGCATCATCTTTAAATAAAGTACACACAGAATAAATGACCTAAATGTTAAAAATAAACAGAATACAGTTCCGATTTAAAATCCCTTATTTCAGAATGAAATAATGAGTTTATACGAGTTTATTTATTTCACTGTTTAGTTAAATAAGTATAATACCTGAATAATTTTTCCAAAAAGGTAAATATCTCATCTATTTAGCCAGACTTTAAACAAAGCAAAACTTTTTAAATTAAATTCTGATAAGAGAATTGAGATAACAAGATGGGCAACCATTTTTCATTACAGAATTGGCGGGTGTATTTTATTCATTTTACGCATCTATTGATAGAGCAGGAATCAATTTGTTTCATTAGAATAATGATCGCTTGAATACACTGTAATTTTCTATTGTTTTTGTTGATTCAATATGGTTGACAAAGAATTTAATTGGAAACAAAGGTCAGATTCAAATTTTAATAATTGTTGGTAAAGATATAGAATCTCATACCGATTGAGCAAAATTTGCATTTATTATTATGATGATATAATCATGTTTTTGTTAGAAGAATCGAGAAAATTTGCGCAGGAAATTTTTCTTTTGTTTTTAACAATTAATTTGAATCACCTCAAATATTGAAGTTTTATAGATATATATAAGATATTATGTTGCTATATTATTATTTTTCGTTTCAGAATACAATAGTTGCATAATAACAGCCGTAGTATTTAGTTCGTGGAAGAAAAATTCACAAATAGTTATCTCATTTAGAAAATTGTTATTATTGTACAGATATTATAAATAATACATTTTCCTCAGACTGTTCTTATAGTTTTTTCTTCTATCAGATTTTAGTGTCCAAAAATGACGTTAGTATATATTATAACAAGTACTTTATGTATATTTTTGAAAAAGAATGAAAGTTGAGCGTGACAACAAAAAATTATTTTAGTAATATTATTGCAATACTTAAATGTATGGAACTCTAGCACTGGAGTTTCGGGTTCGAGATAGGCAGTGACATGGATGTTTGTAGTGGTTCGGTTCCCACTTTAAGCCGTAGGTCTGGGTCCATTATGACTATTGGGTGTAGGGCTGACATCTCTATCCCATTAAAAGAAAACATCTCCTGTCTAGAAATCTGCCAGTAGGCAGACGTCTTTGGCAAACCATGGGGCTATTGCACCAATGAAGAAGACTATAAGTAAATAAAAAAATGAACTGAGGTTGCCTTGTGTGTGATTAATGAAATGTACAGCTTTATCCTTTTAGAGAAACTGTGAGTTTAGAATTTTTGGAGTCATGAATTTTTTCAGAAAAGAAAATTTAAACTTCTGTGTTTCGAAGATAAAAATTCTTAGTTTAATTTATTTAATTTAAAGTTTAATTATAATCTCAACATTATTTAATCTCAATTATTTTTGAGAGAAAAAAACTTATTACGTTGAGTTAAATGTACATTAAATTTTATAGATTAATGATGTATTAATTAATTTATTTACACAATTCAGAAAATGCTTCCCATTGTTAAAGATGAAATTCATAAAGTAATTTCTAGATAAGTAATTTTATATGTTTCATAAATCACAATATACCTCAGAATGTATACGTTATAGACGCATTTTGTTATTAATAAATGTGTATCTAAAAGGAAAATGATACCGATTTCGGATAATTTTTGTCAGTATAGCTTTACACAAAATATATTAAAATTGCAAAAGCACTTTTAATCTACCGGCAAACTCTTGTTTCAATGAAAATTAGCCCTCTGCTTTCACATACTACTTTTCGATTCCATCCTTTTCCCTGAACCAAAATATCACTCCAGATTCGACAGCTCAATTGCTTTTAATAACGAACTGCGAATCAAGTTCGCATTCGAATAATTGCTGCTTTCGCCAGTGTTCATTTCGCGCGCTAATGAGAAACGCAGTTCGTTCGCGACGAAATTGGAATGTGGACCGCTGTGCACCTCCGCTTCGAAAATCGATTTATGAGCAGGTGCCAGTGAAACATTTCGAACGAGGTGCGGTGCCCACCGGCAAATTTCCGTTGACCCTTGTTAAAAATTTAGTTACTGTTCTCATTACACAGCTGCATGGAGGATTCGAATCGTTATTCATGATGTGTTGACTCTATTACGATCATATAACTCTTTCTGTTCGGCATTTTTGAATAATATATTATGTATATGATTTGCAGCAAAGTTTTTTTTGAAAAAGAACGATTTATTGAAAAGTGAATTAAAGTATTGAACAAATGTGATACATTTTTAAAATTTTATCTCTAATAAATTATTCTTGCAAAGCAAATGTTTACTTGAATAAATTTAATAATTTAATAAGTTAATTTTAAGTTATTAGTTATTCATTTTTTAATTTGAATAAATAATAATTTAAATTTATTAATTTTTTTTTTATTGATTTCTTACAGTTTTGGTTCTAATTAATGGGAGAACACGGACTAGAGGATCTCAGTCATGAGAATCGTTTCCATTACGTGAAAGCATGATGTGTGTTCTCATGTCAATACGAGCAATGGACACAATAAAGCCTTGTCATGACTAGATTATTGAAACTTGAGCATGGACTAGAGGATCTCAGTCATGCTCAAGTTTCAAGTTCTCAGTCATGCTCAGTCAGAATCGTTTCTATTACACGAAAGCATGATCATGTCAATGTGAGCAATGGTACGATAAATACCTTGGCATGACTAGAGGATTGAAACTTGAGCATGGACCAGAGGATCTCAGACATGAGAATCGTTTCTATAACGTGAAAGTATTATGCAAGTTCACATGTTATACACAATGGATAAAAACTTTGGCATGACTGTGGGATTGAAAAATGAGCATGGACAAGAGGATCTCAATTCATAAGAATAGTTTCTATTATGCAAAAGCATGATGTGTGTTCTCATACGAGCAATGGCATGATAAATACCTTGGTTTTAGGGAATATAGTGCAGGGGTGAATATCCGACTGCACTACCTGGAATGTTCTTTTCTGTTTGAGGTGTCGTTAAATGTTCCACATTTCCCATGCAGTAGAACTTCCATGGATAAAAATGAATAATGATTAAATTGCTGCTAGTTTCTTTCTAGGTGGAGAATGACAAAAATCAAATTTTTTGCTTTTTTATTTAGTTCTAAGAAAACTTCATTTAATTATGCATTTGAAAAATTATTTTTTTTTTAAATTAAAAATTATAATTTATGATAGCTTTAATTAGTCAGCCATTTTAAATTTTAAGATATGAAAAGAGGAATTTTTAGTTTGAATGAAATTTATCTAATTAATTTTATGATATTAAATAATTCTTTAAACTGAATTTTTAAAACAGGTTGATTTCTCTAGTAAAAGATAAAAGTGATGTAGAAAATGGTACTCATAAATACTTCCATTTAATTAAGTTGAAAATATATGCAGTATTTTTAAAGATAGCTTACATATTTACTTTAAGCAAGATAAAAAAATTTTTGTATTCGATTAAAAATATGAATAATATTTGAAAAAGAGATTTAGCCTTATTATTAATTTTTTTCGTTTTCTGTAATTAAGTTTTCCATATTTATTGACTTCATGTACATACACAAAGAGATTTGTCGGTATATTTGTATTTCGTAAAACTTAAGACTATAACTTTAAGAAATTCAGTTTTTTTTTTTTCTGACTTTATCTTTCTTTTGTCTGAAAAATTCCTATATCACTACATATTTTTTTTTTGCCTTTATTCTATATCCTCTTTCCTTATAGTTTTCTATATCCTTTTTTGACTTCATTATTATTATTATTTTGCTGGAAAACATTTAGAAAATAATCCTTTTATTTATTTTTAAAAAATGATAACCTTATTCTTTTATTGTTAAGTCGTTCTTTCAAACTATTCTCTTCAAAAATCCTCTGTAAAAGTAGAATTGAACTCAAAGTTATTTACTTTTTCTTAATCGCTTTGATTCTTAAGTCATATTTAATATATTTTTATATTTCTTATTAATTTAATTATTCGCAAACTTTTGAGTCAACGGGATTAAGAATTGCTTAAAAATGTTTATTGAAAAGTTAAATTTTTAAAATGATTTTTTTAATAAAATTTTGTTTTTTAAAATTGTTTTAATATAGGATTAAGATTTATTTTTATTCTAAAAATCCTAATTAATTATTATCTTAATTATTTTTATTCCGATTATCCTTTAAATATTTGTGTGTTTTTTTTTTTTTTATTGTCACTCTTTTGGCAAGGCTTTATTTAATTAATTAAAAATGTATTCATAAAATGTCTACATTTTTAAATTAAAGAAAATCATTTTCCACTTTATTTTCATTTTCCATTTTCCAATTTATAGATATTTTATTTTATTTAAAATGCTATAGATTTTTTTATATTATTGATTAATATATAAAAGTTTATACAAAAAACTCAATTGAATATTGGTTTCATATGTTATATGTTTTAAAATTTTGCCTGAAACCTCATTTGTTATATATAATTCCATATTAAATATAATAAATGAGTACTGTATTTAATTCCACGCTACCGGTGTGTGTCCGGGTTAGAATAACCCCACTGTAGCCTATAAATTTTGTAAAAGGCGATTAAAATAGGTACCCAGTACCCGGGGGTATAAGCGGTTGGGGTAAAGTCAGACTCCCTTTGGGTGTCCCCTGTCTTTGTGTTGAAAGGTCAAGGACAAAAAGAAGCTGCATTTTTTACTCTTTATCATGACTTGTCATTTGTTCATGGACGTGGTCTAGATGTTGCTGTCGACCAAGTGAGAAAAGAAACAACAACAAACAATTCCATGTTTTTTAACAATATTTTATACATTTTTTTTTGTATTATGTTCAGCATATTTTTTTTTTTCTTTGAACTCATCGTTGATATTACTTTAAAATAAATTTTACCGAAGTAAGAAAAACATCGTTTAACTGAAGCCATAGAATACCAGGTTATAACACTTAGTTATTATATAAAACATGAGGATATTTTTATAAAGAAAAGGTATTCCCAATTTATTTTTATTCATTACTTATGAGAATCAGATAAGTATATTTAATTAAGCTTTTATAGATAAAAATAAAATACAAGCATTATAAGTGCTTTAAAATTAATTTATTTTAAAATAAAAAAAAAAAAATGTATGTCTTATTGTAAATAAATAAACGGGAAATACTTATAAAATTATTAATTCATAATGTGTGAATATGATTTATAATTTATTTTATTAACTGGTTGATTTCTATAACGCCAAATGATAATTAAATTAACTTTTATAAATACTATTGGTTATTAAACTCTATTTGAAATTTAAAGAAACAATAACATTTATTAATAAAAATCATTAATAAAATTTTATTTTTACATTTCCGCTACTATTGAATTCCGTAGACATACTTATCCTGAGGTACATACATTTACACTACGACCACCCCTTTTTGAATTAACTCGCCTGGATGACGTGGAAGGCACGTGATCTGGTGGATCCTAAGGTTGAAGCTGTGTTGCGCCAAAGGTGGGCCAACTCGTTATTGACATTTCATAAAGTATTATTATACATTTACACTTTTAGTAGCAATTTTTAAGCTACCAACTTGAACTAATACTATTATTGTATTTTATGCCATCCCATTTTAAGTGATGCCATATCACAAATATCACTAAATTATGTAAAATCACTAATAATTAATTTTTGTTGTATATTAAAATAGAAATACATGAATTTAAACTCCCAAATGTATTAAGAATTACAAAGTTTTATTCTGAAGATTTACTTAAATTTTAAACAAAAATGCACAACACTTGCATTTCTGTATAAACTGAAAGAAGGAATTTCAGAGTTTTACATTCTTCCTGCTAGAAGTCCATTATCAATTCACAATCGATACTAAGCAATTCATAATCGATGCAGTGCAATTTATAATCGGAACAGAACATGTGGCCTTATGTTGGCATATTATAATTATAAACAACAACAAGTATTGCATACAAATTTCTAAAAAAAAAAAAAAAAAAAAACTGAAACCGATTGAAAAAAATTATTTTTAATTAAATTATATGTGTGCCTTGAGAAAATTAAAATAATATTTAATTTTTAAATAATATTTTTTAACTCAAAATTAATTAACATTTTTGGCAAGACTACGGACATCATACCAGGACAATATCACAAAGGATCCTAGCAATGTTAATACTTATTTATTATTAACATGAAGGAGCATTTACTTATTGTTAAGTGTTCCTGAATAAAATATATAACTGAAGTATCTGAATGCAGGGTGGAGTTCCCTGACATCTCAATGCTATAGGAATTGCAATATTTTTTTCACACCTACATGGGAATCCATTTCATTATTTAAAGATAATAATATAACATCTCCTTATAAAATTGTACAAGGAAGTATAGAGGTTGAGAGTTATCCTACAGTAATGGGTTTTTTTAGAATAGTGATGGGCAAGATATTTGAATCCTATTAGCTTCAGGAAAGAATTACTACTGTGCCCAAAAAGTAAGACCAATTATTAATTTTTTCAAAAACTCTTTATTTATTCTTCCAAATTTATTTCATCGTCTTCAAAGCAATCCCCTCCGGACACAATGCACTTATGCCAATTTTTTTTCCAATCCACGATGCATGCTAAAAAGTCATCGGCAGGGATAGACTTCAAAGTCTTAAGAGGGATTGGCCGAATGGGGCATTAATAATTCTTATTGCAGATAATAACATAGCAAAAATCTATCTGCCAAGAACGGAGTAATTACAGTTGTTAATGCGTTAATTGTCATTTGTAGTACATGATTAAATAAGGCTAATTTGTTTAAAGGAAAAGTGTACTTATCTCTTGAAGACTCTAATATAAAGTCTGCTTTTAGCTTTTGATAATATTCGCTTATGATAAACCAAAAGAAAATTAAATGAAAAGTTAGACTGTGAGAGGATGATAAATACCTATTGCTAAATAGTGATTTTATTTGATTAAGTGACATTGATTTGTGAATTGCCATGATTAAGATCGCTTCAAAAATAAAGACACGACGAGATCGCAACTATCATTAAAGCTGGGATAGAATGATTCTGTCACTAAAATGTTTTCTCTGTTAAGCGTTAGTAAATAGTATCTTTAAACGCTAACAAAGCAATAAAAAAAACTAAATGAATTGACTCTTATCTTTTACTAATTTTATTCGTCAAATGTGTCTTATATCTTAATATAAATATTAATTTTATTCATAAAATGTATTGACTCTCATAATAAAATATATTGTTCCCATAGAAAGACACTTATTGATCGTAAGTACAGCATAAAGTACATCATAAGATGACAACATAAGGTGCTTAAAAGGGAAAAGAAAAGTTTTTATTAATTTTTAAAAACAGAATATGATAAAATTTTAAGTCCTTGAAATTTTAATATGCTAAAATAAAAAACAAAAAGCATTGGGAAATCTAAAATTAACAAAATAAAAACAAAGATTGAAAATAAGTGCTAAAGAGATCCTTTTATTTCTGATTTTCTACTGAACAAAATTTGAGTATTTTTCGAAATATTTCTTCACATCGATCACTACTGTCACAATATAAAGGATCACATATTAATAAGTAAAGAATATAAGCAGTTGTCCTTAAAAAGTTTATTAAAATAAATAAGGTAAAGCCATTTTTGTTAAAATTTAGAGTTCACGTTTAAACTTATGCTGCATTCTTATTAAAATTTCAGATTCTAGACTAAGAATGCCAGCCAATGAATTTTCTATTCTCTATAAGATGCATTTAATTTAAACTGAATTAACAGCAAAGGTTAAAAAAAAAAAAAAAAAAAAACTAGTGTAAAAATTCCAGCATATTAAAAACCAATCCTTTACTCTGATTCTGCACGTGACGCATTCAACTTAAATTTCACCCATTCTAATCCAGAAGCAAGCCTTCTGTGGAAAATTGGAAAGTTGCTTTATTAATGAACGGAAAAACTGAATTTGTAGTTCGGCAGCGGGAAAATTTAATCTTCGCAGGGTATCGAAATGGAGAAAAATCTAGTTCTTTCTGACTTTGTTCTTAGTCCTTGGTGTCAATACATCGATTTCTGAATTTCACACATGTTTCTCAACATTTTTTTCCGTATTCCTTGATGAAACTTTCCATTTATGGAAATTATTATTTTTTCTGTCCATCACACTTCTTTCAATATCCTTCACATAGCCATTTACAAAAATTTGTTTTTGTCGGTTTTTAATTTTTTCGATTCATACTATTAGTTCACACACTCAATATATAAATCTTGTTCAAATTTTCAATCGTTCATAAAATACTTTTTATTCATCCACTCAAGTTCAAATACATTTTTTTTGAACTTGTAGTGGAGGACACTGGATGTTAATAGTTCTTTCAAATATTAATTCAGTAATTAAATTTAAATAATTCATTTTAGTTTTTTTTTAGATTTAAGTTGCATGTATCTAATAATAGATGGCGCCAGATGCAAGAGGAAAATTTCAATTTTATTTGTAAAGGACTTTCTGCAATATACTGAAAAAAAAGTAGGAATTGACTTAAATTTTTTTTTTATATGTATTACTTGTTTAGGTTAGATAGCAAATAAATCAAAGACTCAATTTGATGATACTTTGCAGACTTTTATTTTTGATTTTATTTATGTCAATTTATTCCAAGTTTTAAATAACACGCTTAACGTAAAAAAATACCATTATAGTAATTTTCAACCACATAAATTTATGATGAAAGTTCAAATGGTCCTCCAAACATTTTAATGCGATACATGAGTTAGTGAAATGAGTTTTTTGAAATCGGTTTCAAATAAAGACAGCCATAATCTCAAGTCAGTAGCAGCATCAAACTTCGATATTTATTCTTAATATGCGCACAAGACGTTTCAATAAGCTCTGTATTCGTGAAAGATAATTAATATTTCATTACTTATAACTGAGTTCTAAGTACTCTTGATACACTCCTTACCGGAAATTAATTTCTTTTTTTTAAAAATAAAATCAGATTGTAAGGAAAAATCAAACTAGAGTTAAATCAGAAGTTTTTTAGTAACAGATCATTTTTCAATTTATTGAAAAAACAATTCATCGCATGAATTTGAAATCCCTTTATTTTTCCCTACTTCGCTACGTGAAAAACTTTCTGAAGAACACCTTAAGTCCTTCTAAGTGAGCTATTATATTAATTTTTTTCCATTTCTTTTGAAATTTAAACTCGTTTTTCAGTTCGTGAAAAATTCAGCTGGCGTTTTTCTCCATTAATAATATTAATTTTATGCACTCCCAACTGGTCCGCAGTGTACCCCTAGGGGTTAGAGTACCAGTGGGTTATTACTAGTGGTTAATTAATTGAATTTTTGAATTTCTTAGCTTCTCAAATGAAAAGTGTAGTCTTCGGAATGAACAATGTAGGATAAAGAAAGAGTGATATTTGACTTTATCATGTCTTTCTTCCTTAATATGACAACATGAGATCTATCAAATTTGAAAGACTATCATGGATTCACGGATATTAGATTTTATGGTAGGTCTCTGTATTTTATACTACTTTTCTTTCGAAAAGGGTGCGCAGAAGATCTACCTCCCCGTGGTGCACCTTTTAACACTTTTTAGCGGCTAAAAGATCTGCAACTTGGCATTATTGTTAGATTAATGAACTCTGTCTCAGCATGTTTTGTTGTATTATTTTGTTGTTGTTGTATGTTGTATATTCTTTTTTTTGTTGTTGTTGTTCTTTTTTTGCAGTAACGGTTCATAATCTGCCATTGGAAATAATAAAAAAAATTTCTTTCGAAAAAGAGACACTGTGATGTTGATCGAAAAGGTATAATCAAACTACCATAAAACCTAATATCCATGAATTTTTGATAATCTTTCCAATTTGATAGATCTAAAGATGATATATTAAAGAGTAAAAAGATGATAAAGCCAAATATTAGTAAGTTTGATTACAGTTTTATCATCATCATCACAGCCAAATATTAATAAGTTTGATTACAGTTTTATCATCACTATCACAGTCACTCTGTATTTCACTAGATTTGTCTGGAAAAAGAGACATTGTGTGGATGATTGAAAAAGTATAATCAAACTACCATAAAACCTAATATTCAGTAATTCATGATAGTATTGATGATATCATGATGACATATTACAGACTTAAGACATAATTAATAATTAAAAATTAATAAGTTTGAATGAGATTATTGCTATGAGATTGTTGAACAGAATATAGAATGCTAAATGTGATCCGATCCAGGATTAAAAAAATATGAAAATTGATTTCATTAATTATGCATACAATAGATGATTTAATAGATATCTCTGAAATAACGAGTTGCTCTTAATTAATTTAATTATATTTTAGAATGTTAATTTAATATTTATTTCAACCCATCCAACCTTATCATCAAAATAAAAATCACATTTTGTTCAGAAAAGTAAAAATTTTTTTTTATCTAAAGCTAAGAAAACCAATCTCTACTGATTCAAAATCAAAATCCAAAAATAAAAACAAAATCTTATAGACTATAAAATCTTAATTGAAAGTAAAGAATCTTAATAGATATTTTAGAAATAACGATTTGTCTAACTAATTTAATTTAAATCAATAATATTTTAGAACGTTAAATTTAAATATTTATTTCAATCGATGCAACATCATCATCAACATAAAAATCACATTTTATCAGAAAAGAAACTTTAAAACTTTTTTTTTATCTAAAGCCAGAAAAACCAATCTCGACTGATTCAAAATCAAAATCCAAAAATAAAAACAAAATCTTATAGACTATAAAATCTTAATTGAAAGTAAAGAATCTTAATAGATATTTTAGAAATAACGATTTGTCTGACTAATTTAATTTAACTCAATAATATTTTAGAACGTTAAATTTAAATATTTATTTCAATCGATGCAACATCATCATCAACATAAAAATCACATTTTATCAGAAAAGAAACTTTAAAACTTTTTTATCTAAAGCCAGAAAACCAATCTCTACTGATTCAAAATCAAAATCCAAAAATAAAAACAAAATCTTATAGACTATAAAATCTTAATTGAAAGTAAAGAATCTTAATAGATATTTTAGAAATAACGATTTGTCTAACTAATTTAATTTAAATCAATAATATTTTAGAACGTTAAATTTAAATATTTATTTCAATCGATGCAACATCATCATCAACATAAAAATCACATTTTATCAGAAAAGAAACTTTAAAACTTTTTTTTATCTAAAGCCAGAAAAACCAATCTCGACTGATTCAAAATCAAAATCCAAAAATAAAAACAAAATCTTATAGACTATAAAATCTTAATTGAAAGTAAAGAATCTTAATAGATATTTTAGAAATAACGATTTGTCTAACTAATTTAATTTAAATCAATAATATTTTAGAACGTTAAATTTAAATATTTATTTCAATCGATGCAACATCATCATCAACATAAAAATCACATTTTATCAGAAAAGAAACTTTAAAACTTTTTTTATCTAAAGCCAGAAAAACCAATCTCGACTGATTCAAAATCAAAATCCAAAAATAAAAACAATATTTTATAGACTATAAAATCTTACTAGAAAGTTGGCCATAAAATTTCAATGATAAATTTTAATGAGAACCTTAATCTCGTAGAAACATCGATGTCTTGGCGTCGAATTACCATCTCAGTTACAACATGGAAGCCATTTTGATTTTTTCTTCTATCCTGCGAATTTTTAAAAATTTACTATCAAAATCGTTCAATGAAAGTAAATTAGATTTTTCAAGTTGAATTGGGTAGTATTGGAGTACTTCAAGCGTTCTTAATAATGCATGCCCTGATTTGGCTTTTATAGTTTGTTTACTGTTTGAAGAACTTTCGATATCGATTTTGTGAAGATATTAAATAATTCAGAATATCTTATTGTAACTACTAAAATAGGTTATATAACATTAATAAATTTAAATACGTAAATAGACAATTTGATGGCGAGTCATAAATATTTTATGTGATAAATAATAGTGTATTAATATCTAATATAAAGTATTAAAGTACTATTCAATATTAAGTTATGTATTAATAAAAGCTTTATTTAAAGAATAGCTTATAAAAGCTTCATGAATATTATATGAATTATAAAAGCTTTATTTATAATTCATTTTTATAAATGTTACTTTGGAATAATGAATATATTATGCTGAAATAAAATTTCTTCTGCAGAATTTTTTTTATTATGCAAATTAACCATGTATTATGTTTGAAATGCTAGCAATATTAATTTAATTGTAAACATGAGAATAATGTTTCTTTTTTTATTTTTTTGCAATATAAAATTAAGGGTGAAAATAACGTTTCAATTTTTTTTATTTAATTATTTAGATATATCCTTAAAAGTATTTTTTAAATTGAAATCTATCAAAATTATCCAAAGTTCTGCATTTAAATGAATTCAAAATAACTTGAAAAGCTTGTACATATTTAAGATTAAATTAATTTTAGTAAAATACTAATCATTTTTGAATAATAGAAAACTTAATATTTTAAAAATGTTTGTATTTAAATTGCTGAATTAGAAATAAAATACAAAAAGAGTAAATTGATTTTTTAAACTTTTTTTTTTATATTTATCAACTCATAATGAAAAAAAGTATTTAATTTCTTTTTTATAGATGCTTTTTTTCACTTGCATATTGCTTTGTAAACGTATTATTTGCAAACAGTTTACTTATAATTATTTATTAAAATATTCTAAATGAATTTCATTTTATCCAAGCAAGCTTCAAACAAGCCCACAGGTCTCATTTCAAAATGGATAATATTATTTTTATTTTTTCTTGTATATGTTAACTACATTTAAATAATTTAATAATACGATTGAGTTAATAATTCTTGCTAAACGTAAATAATTGTTAAGATTATATAAATAATTGTTTATGGAGTAATTATATTATTGATCTTAAATCTACTTGCCAATTTTTGTTGGTTCATTTTTTTATTTTAAACGTTTAATCAAATCAAATGATAAAACACAGAACTTAAAACAACCCTGCAAAACCATAAATATTCACAAATTGTTGCAAAATTATTTCATCACATAAAAGTCTAATTAGGAAAGGAAATAAATGAAATAGTCATTTATGTACCGCAATAATTCAGCTAAAATTATATGGGCGTCAATCAATGGCAGAAAAGTTATTTTATGTTAAAGCAGAACCTAAGCATTGTATGTTTGATAATATCGTCTGACTGGAAAACTAATTAAATTAGAATAACTTAATTAAGAAATTTTCTTATAATTAGCTTATTAATGAAAGCTTTGTATCAATTTACTTGATTGAGAATTTCCTATTTACAAATTTATTAATTAAAGATTTATATCAATTTACTTTATTGTGAAAATTCCTATTAATAATTTTATTAATTAAAGCTTTATATCAATTTACTTTTTTGTAAAATTTCCAATAAATTAATTTATTAATTTAAGCAATATTAATATATAAAATGATTTATTAATTTTATCCCTTTAATTAGAAACTTACTATTTTAAATCTATAAATTAAAGCTTAAATTTTATTTAAGAGAAGATAGTATATCCATTTCGATAACATTGTAAGCTAATGATAAATTCGATCGCATATTAGAAAATTAAATATTTTTATTTCAATAAAAGGAGTAAATTTTTGAATACGTAAAGAAATGAGATGTATGAATTTAATTAAAAATACTTTTTAGGAATAATCTTATATTGATTTTTTCTGCTGTAAAATAATTAAAAGTTTTAAGATTAAGTTCTGTAAACAGAATAAGCCTATTTATTTTTTAATATAGATTATGCAATTAATTAATTAGTTAGAAATATTAAAACAACAGTCTAAAATGTAACTTATTTTTTATATTAAGAAAATTAATAAAATATTACATTTGGCATATAAACATGACGATAAATAATTAAATTTACGTAATAAATTAATTAAAAGAAACAAAAATGAAATAATATTTTTTAAATTGTAGTTATTGTTTTTCCAATGGAACACTTTTATTTGTCATCGCTTGAACTGGAACGGCAAATATTCAGCATATTCAGCTTTCTCAGGGTGATTGATTATTATTGACATTGAATAATGACGAGAAAAAAGTTCAAATGCCTCTTTACTGTGAAAGGTCACAATTTTAATAAAAAAAACTATAACATGTATATAAACATAAGATTTCAGAAACAAAGAATTACAAAAAAATATATATATAGTTATGTATCAGGAAACGAACTTCTACAGTTTTTAATCAAATTCAGAATCATAGCATGACATAAAATTGACAAAGAACGAGCCTAACATTTTACAACGCAAATGGTTTATTTGTTACTGATGATTATCCTATATTCTCCTCAGAATTTATTTACCGACGCATACAAGCAGACAATCAGTGCCGTTTTATAATTTCTCTAGATATTTCAAAAACATATCTACTCAAGAAATTCATTCACTAAATCACTGAAAAAAGAATTTCAATGAAAGTAAAGTCGATAAATCCAATAGTTGGAAACACTGTTATAAATAGAAATCCATCTATATGAAATTGGTTTTTATTTCTTTGCCATCTGTTTGGAATGCACTGAAATAAAGACAGGATTAGAAAAGAGACGACCTTTCATGGTAATTGTTTACGTATTACGTATCTCGAATGTTGAGAGAGTTTAATGTTTGTAGAAAATTAAGAACACTTCTCTTGGGAGGATGCAATGTAGGACATTAGATACAGAATAGAACATTATATTTAGAAATGGAAGGAAAAATTAACATTGCAGGTGGTGCATTCATTACATAAATTGCATTGCTCTTTGTGGAAACGAAATGTAATCATTTAACAGAAATTAATTCTCACATTAAGCGATATGTATTAAGTAAAATTTGAAAACTCTGCTGCATTCATTGTCTTTGAAGATTAAATGTCAAGTAGCTAGATGACAATTTTGTAAAGGAGTTTAAGAAACACATTTTAATGACTTTTAATTATTTAGAAACTTGTAATTATCTTTTATTCTTAAAAGTAACATGAATAAATATTATTTCAAAGGAAATTCATTTCTTGAATAGAAATATGTAATTAGGAGCGTAAACCTAAGCTCAGAACAAAATAATCACAGAATGTTTTGTTCTGTTTAATGGCGACTAACAGTAATTATAGCTATTATTTTAATGCATTCTTTTACCTTCATTTGAATTGACTTCGACAAGTCAATTGCATTAAATCATGTAAAAAAACAACAACATTTAAATAAGTTTGTAAAAATATACCAAAATCAGAAAATTCATTTAAAGGAAATAATTTTAGAAATTTTATTTCCAAAAATATAATTATTTTATTATTAAATAATGTTTGATGAATGCTACTTCGGGCTTCGGGTTTAAGATAGCTTAGGTTAAAGTTTTATACGAGATTCAGAACCTAGAGATTTAGAGCCTGTTCGAGATGAGAGCATGATAAAACTGTACGCATGAAATCCTATTGGTGGATAGCACATTAAGAGTTTCAGTTCAAAACCCGATAGACAAATTGGAATCGAGAGCTCCCCTGATTATACAGGACATGGCCACTATAAATGGACTCCTTAGAAAATACCTTCCCTTGGATTGTGAAAAAGAGGAGGGAAGGGTACAAACTCGCTTGGTGCCATACTGAAATGTGTACATTGCAAATTGTGTTAGCTTAATTTTTTGTAGTGTTACAGCTACCTGCATAGTTCTCCTTGGTGAAAGCTGAATTTGCTGAATATTTATCATTCTAGTTGAAGTAACCTCGAATAAAAGTTTTCCATTCAAAAACAACAAAAATCTGAAAAATATTGATTCCGTATATATCAATATACTTCATTGAGAAATTTCGTATTAATAAATTTATTAATTAAAGATTTATATCAATTTACTTGATTGATAAATTTCCAATTAATAAATTTATTAAGTTAAGCTTTGAATCAATTTCTCATACATCTCATTTGTTTAAATATTTAAAAACTTATTCCTTTTATTAAAATAAAAATGTTTAATTTTCTAATATGACATCGAATTTAATCATTAGCTGCATTTTTATCGAAATTGAAAATACAATCTCTTTTTAAACTAAGAATTTACGTTTTATTTAAAAAATTTATTAATAGAAAATTTCTCAATCAAGTAAATCGATATAAATCTTTAATTAATAAATTTATTAATAATATATTTCTCAATCAAGTTATTCTAAATTAATTGGTTTTCCAGTCAGACGAAATCATCAAGCATAAGATGATTAGGTTCTACTTTAACATAAAAGAGCTTTTCTACCTTTGATTGACATCTGGATAACTTTTAGCTGAATTGTTGCAGTACATAAATGACAATGTTTCAAATTATTTTCTTTCCTAATTAGACATTTTAAGATGAAATTATTTTGTAACATTGTGAATATTTATGATTACTCAGTTTTTTAAGTTGTCTGCTTTATCATCAGATTTGATTAAATGTTTAAAATAAAAAAAATAAGCCAATTAAAATTGAGCAAGTAGATTTAATATAAATAATGTAATAGCCCAGTAAACAATTATTTATATAATTATAACAATTATTTACGTTTGAAACAACTCTTTATTCAATTACATAATTAAATTGGTTAAATGAAGTTAATATATACACAAGAAAAAAGAAAAATAGTATTAGGAATTTTGAAATTAGACGCCGGTAGGCATTTTTGATGTTTGCTTGGATAAAATTAAGTTCATTTAGCATATTTTAATGAATAATTATATGTAAATTGTGTTTGCAAATAATAAGTTTACAAAGCAATATAGTAGATAAAAAACACTTATAAAAAGGAAATTAAATAATTTTTCATTATGAGTTGATACACATAAAAAATTTAAAAAAAAAATCAGTTCCATATTTTTGCTATTTCTAATTTAGCAATTTAAATACAAATATCTTTAAAATATTAAGTTATCTGATATACAAATATGATTAATATTACACGATTATGATTATTATTACGATTACGATTATGATTATTAAACATTTTTACATATTTAAGATTATTAATTTAATCTTAAATATGTAAAAATGTTAAAAGTTATTTCGAATTCGTTTAAATATAGAACTAAGGTAGAATTTAATTAAAAAAATACTTTTAAGGTAAGATCTAAATAAATAAGACTTATTTTAATCCTTGATTTTAAACTGTAAAAATATAAAAAAGAAATATTATCTATCATGCTTGCAATTAAATTTATAATGCAGCATTTTAAACATATTACATGGTTAATTTACATAATAAAAAAATTCTATAGAAGAAAATTTATTTCGGTATAATATATTCATTTTTCTAAAATAACATTCGAGAAAACCAATTATAAAGCATTCTTTGAATAGAACTTTTAATAACACATTAATTTAATATTGAATAATACTTTAATACTTTATATAAAATATTAATACACTATTATTTAGCAAATAAAATATTCATAAATCGCTATCAAATTGTCTATCCACATATTTAAATTTATTAATATTATAGTATTTATTTTCCTAGCTACAATAAGGCATCCTGACTTATTTAATATCATCCCAAAATCAATATAAAAATTCTTTAAACATTAAACACACTCTAAAGAGTCAAATCATGGCATGCATATTAAGAACGCTTGAAGTACTCCAATACTACCCAATTCAACTGGAAAAGTCTAATTTACTTTCATTGAACGATTTTAATAGTAAATTTAAAAAAAAAAAAAAAATCACAGTACAGAAAAAAAAAAAAATCTAAATGGCTTCCATGTTGTAACTGAGATGGTAATTCGTTGCCAATATATCGATGTTTCTACGAGATTAAGGTTCTCGTTAAAATTTATCATTGAAATTTTATGGCTAGCTTTCGGATTGGATTTTATAGTCTATAAAATTTGTTTTTTATATTTTGATTTTGATTTTGAATCAGTAGAGATTGGTTTTCTTGGCTTTAGATAAAAAAAATGTTTCTTTTCTGAACAAAATGCGATTTTTTATGTTGATGATAATGCTCTATGGATTGAAATAAATATCAAATTAAATGTTCTAAAATATAATTTAATTAATTAGGCAATTGGCGTTATTACCAAAATATCTAATAAAGCATGTATTGCGTGCATAATTAATGAAATCAATTTTCGCACTTTTTATTATGTACCAGACCAAATATGATATTCTATATTCTGTAATTAATATTTCAGCAAAAGTTATATAAAAAAATAAACAGGTAAATTTCAGCAAATTCTGTCAATTAAATAAAATTAAATTGAGGCATCCTGAATTATTTAATATCATCCAAAATCGATATCGAGAGTTCTTCAAACAGTAAACACACTATAAAAAGCCAAATCATGGCATGCATTATTAAGAATGCTTGAAGTACTCAAATACTACCGAATTCAACTTGAAAAATCTAATTTACTTTCATTGAACGATTTTGATAGTAAATTTAAAAAGAAAATCACAGTACAGAAGAAGAAAAAAATCAAAATGCCTTCCATGTTGTAACTGAGATGGTAATTCGACGCCAAGACATCGATGTTTCTACGAGATTAAGGTTCTCGTTAAAATTTATCATTGAAATTTTATGGCTAGCTTTCGGATTGGATTTTATAGCCTATAAAATTTGTTTTTTATATTTTGATTTTGATTTTGAATCAGTAGAGATTGGTTTTCTTGGCTTTAGATAAACAAATAGTTTCTTTTCTGAACAAAATAGGATATTTATGTATATGGTGGTGTTGCATAGATTGATATAAATATTAAATTTAAAGTTCTAAAATATAATTAAATTAATTAGGCAAGTCGTTATTGCCAAAATATATATTAAAGCATCTATTGCATGCATAATTAATGAAATCAATTTTCGCATTTTTATTTATGTAACAGAATAAATATGATATTCCATTTTCTGTAAATAATATAAAAGCAAAATTTATATGAAAAAAATTTAAGCAGATAAATTTCAGATAATTTTTTTATTTAAATTAAATTAAATTAATTAGGCGACTCGTTATTTTGAAATATCTATTGCATACATAATTAATGAAATTAATATTTACATTTTTTAATTATATAACAGATCAAATATGAAGTTCTAAATTCTGTAATTAATATTATAGCAAAATTCATATAAAAAATAAGTAAATAAATTTCAGTAAATTCTAATAATTAAATTAAATTAAATGAATTAGACAACTCGTTATTTTTGAAATATCTATTGCATAAATAATTAATGAAATCAATTTTTGCATTTTTTAATTTTATTAACCAAATATAATATTTTGTATTGTATAAATAATCCCTTAGCAAAATTTATATTAAATTAAAGCCGATAAATTTCAGCAAATTCCATTAATTAAATTAAATTAAATTAGTTAGGCAACTCGCTATTTCTGAAATGTCTATTAAAGCATTTATTGCATGCATAATTATTGAAATCAATTTTCCCTTTTTTTTAACAGATCAAATATGACGTTCTATATTCTGTAAATAATCTCATAGCAAAATTTATATAAAAAAATATAAACAGATAAATTTGGGAGTAAAATTTAGAAATATTTCAAACATCCTTATGAATGTGTAATATATGGATCACACGTAAATATTTAATAATCTAATTTGGTTAAAATATGTTTGGTTAATGAATTGAATTTCAATTCTGAATTCTATGTTAAAAGCCAATAGAAAAAGTTTTATAACATATTAACATTAATTAAAAATCTTATTTAAACATAAATAATTTTTTGAAAATTTCATTAAAAAAGATCAATAAAAATATGGAAGAAAAAATTTAAAATTAAATATTGAATTTACTATATTTGCATCATAAAAATAGACTAAATATTTCCATATTTATGTTGAGCATTACTTAAAGAAGATGTAAAATATTTCAAATACTATCTGATTACCACAACTGAATTTCCTTCCATTAATTAAAAATTAACAATTACTGATTCACAAAATTAATTTTAAAATGTTATATTTGATTTATAGGGAATTGTTATACTGAAAACTTAGCACTAATTAAATACTTGCAAGCGAATTTAAAATTAATATTTGTCAATGATACTTTTTAACAATAAGTCGCTATTAACCATGACATGGACTATTTATTTATTTACATTGGCTATTACTTTCTACATTAAAATAGCTATTGGTATAAGTTCTTGTCAATTTTCAACTTAAATTTCTGTTGAAAATTGTTATAATTCATGACCAATATATTATTTTCGTTTATTTTTAAATTAATGCATTTTTTAAAAAATGAGAGAAATACGTTTTACTCTAACTTCTATCAATTAAAGATTTACTAAAAATTTTAGCTTTTAAATTAGGTCCTGAGAGGATTCTAATTTGAAATGTAGCGTTTTACTAGATTTGTTTGGAAAAATTGAGTTAAAGCAACGTTAGTATGCATTAATCTCAAAATTCCATGTCAAGTCAAACCCTTAGGGTGAATATGATTTGTTTTTTTTTTCTTCAGAATTTAAAAGCTTGAATTTCAAATAGAATTAAGTGAAGGATAAATAATTTGTATGCCTTCTGAGATATGATGCATTATCATAGTTAGATGATGGTTTCTAAATTCATATAGAATTTTTTTTATTGTATTGCAGCTAATCGCCATTGAATAATGACAATAAAAAAGTACAAATGCCTTTTTACTGAGAGAGATCACAATTTTAATAAAAAAAAAATATAACATGATTATAAACATATGATTTCAGAAACAAAAATATTACAAAAAGAAATAGTTATGTATGAGGAAACAAGCATTTTTAGATTTTAATCAAATTTACAGCATAACATAAAATTCGCAAGGAATGAGATTGACATTTTATGACGTAAAGAGTTTATTTCTTATTAACGATTATCCTATAAACTTCTTAAAAATATATACTGACGCATACACACAGATAATCAGTGCCGTTTTTTAATTTCCCTAGATGTTTCAAAAATACATCTACTCAAGAAATTCATTCAATAAATCACATAAAAAAGAATTTCAATGAAAGTAAAGTCGATAAATTCAGTAGTTGGAAACTATGTTATAAACAGAACTCTATCCGTTTGAAATTGGTTTTTGTTTTTTACCATCTGTTTGGATGCACTGAAATAAAGAAAAACCATTGAAGTAGAAAGGATTAAAGAAAGAGACATATTGAATGACCTTTCATAATTGTTTACGTATCTTGAATGTTGAGAGAGTTTAACGTTTGTAGAAAATTAAGAACACTTCTCTTGGGAGATGCAATGTAGGACCTTAGATACAGAACAGAATAGTACACCATTATATTTAGAAATGGTAGGAAAAATTAACATTACAGGTGGTGCATTCATTACTTAAATTGCATTGCGCTTTGTGGAAAAGAAATGTAATTATTTAACATAAATTAATTCTCTCATTAAGGAATAAGTAACAATTAAAATTAGAATATTCTAATGCATTCATTGTTTTTGAGGATTAAATGTCAAGTAGCTAGATGACAATTATGTAAAGGATTTTAAGAAATACGTTGCAGTTTAATGGCTTTTAATTATCTAGAAATTGTTTTAATTATCAATCTTTTTAAAAATAACATGAATAAATATTGTTTTAAGTGAAATTCATTTCTTGAATAGAAATATGTAAGTAGGAGCGCAAACTTAAGCACAGAATGCTTTTTTTTTTAATGGCGAATAACATCAACTATATCTATTTTAATGTAATCTTTAACTTTCCTGTCAATTGACATCGATAAATTGAAATGAAACATACAAAAAAAAAGAAAGAATGTAACTAAGTTCATAAAAATATACTAATAATTTATTAGTATGATTTTTAAAAGGATAAATAAATATAGTTTCGAACGAAATACATTTTTTGAATAGAAATATTCAAGTAGGAGCACGAACCTAGAACAGAATGTTTTGTTCTCTTTAATGGCGACTAACAACAAATATAGAT
Source organism: Caerostris darwini (assembly GCA_021605075.1). Classification (NCBI taxonomy): domain Eukaryota; kingdom Metazoa; phylum Arthropoda; class Arachnida; order Araneae; family Araneidae; genus Caerostris; species Caerostris darwini. Next base: position 242,461 of record BPLQ01014466.1, on the reverse strand, counting down.
ATTATTTTAATGTTATTTTTTAGTTACATTAAAATAATAGCTATAATTGTTTTCTTCCTTCAGAACTTAAAACTTGAATTTCAAATGGGATGACGTGAAGGATAAATCGTTTGTATGCTTTTCAGGTCTGATGCATTATCATATTTAGATAAAGAATCTTAAATTCATGTAGAAATTTTGTCATTATATTTCAGCTAATCTATCGCCACTGAATAACGTCGATAAAAAAGTACAAATACCTTTTTACTGCGAGAGGTCACAATTTCAATGAAAAAAAACCCAACATGATTATAAACATATGATTTCAGAAACAAAAAATTACAAAAAAAAAATAAATTAGTTGTATATTAGGGAAACAAACTTCTTCAACTTTTAATCAAATTCAGAATCACAGCATGACATAATATTGACAAGGAACCAGCTTAACATTTTATGACGCAAAGGGTTTATTTGTTACTGATGATTATCCCATATTCTCCATAGAAATATTTATCGAAGCATATACGCAGATCAATCAGTGTCGTTATATAATTTCCCTAGATGCTTCAAAAACATATCTACTCAAGAAATTCATTCAATAAATCACTTAAAAAAGAATTTCAATGAAAGTAAAGTCGATAAATCAATAGTTGGAAACAGTGTTATAAATAGAACTCCATCCGTTTGAAATTGGTTTTTACTTCTTTACCATCTGTTTGGATGCACTGAAATAAAGAAAAACCATTGAAGTAGAAAGGATTACAAAAGAGACTCAATGCATGACCTTTTATGTTAATTGCTTACGTATCTTGAATGTAGAGAGAGTTTAATCTCAGTAGAAAATTAAGAGCACTTCTCTTGGGAGGATGCAATGTAGGACATTAGATACAGAACAGTGTATCATTATATTTAGAATTGAAAGGAAAAATTAACATTACAGGTTATGCATTCATTACTTAAATCGTATTGCGCTGTGTGGAAAAGAAATGTAATTATTTAACAGAAATTAATTCTCTCATTAAAAGATATGTAATAATTAAAACATAAAAATTAAAAAAAAAAAAATCAATTTACTTTTTTTGTATTTTATTTCTAATTCGGCAATTTAAATACAAATATATTTAAAATATTATGTTATCTATTATACAAATATGATTAATATTTTATGTAAATTAATTTAATCTTAAATATGTATAAGCGTTTAAAGTTATTTCGAATTCTTTTAAATATAGAATTAAGGTAGAATTTAATTAATTAATAAAATACTTTTAAGGTAAGATCTAAATAAATAAAGACTTATTTTAATCCTTTGATTTTAAACTGTAAAAATATAAAAAAGAAATATTATCTCTCATGTTTACAATTAAATTTATATTGCAGCATTTTTAACATATTGCATGGTTAATTTACATAATAAAAAAATTCTACAGAAGAAATTTTATTTCGGTATAATATATTCATTTTTCTAAAATAACATTCGAGAAAACAAATTATAAAGCAGTCTTTGAATAGAACTTTTAGTAATACATTAATTTAATATTGAATAATACTTTAATACTTTATATTCAATATTAATACACTATTATTTTTCACATAAAATATTCATAAATCGCTATCAAATTGTCTATCTACATATTTAAATATATTAATAATATAGTATTTATTTTCATAGTTAAAATAAGGCATCCTGAATTATTTAATATCATCCAAAATCAATATAAAAGTTCTTTAAACATTAAACACACTATAAAAAGCCAAATCATGGCATGCATTATTAAAAACGCTTGAAGTACTCCAATGCTCCCCAATTCAACTTGAAACATCTAATTTACTTTCATTGAATGATTTTGATAGTAAAATTTAAAAAAAAAATCACAGTACAGAAGAAAAAAAATCTAAATCGCCTCCATGTTGTAACTGAGATGGTAATTCGATGCCAATATATCGATGTTACTGCGAGATTAAGGTTCTCATTAAAATTTATCATTGGAATTTTATGGCCAGCTTCCAGATAGAATTTTATAGTCTATAAAATTCGTTTTTTTTGGGGGGGGGTGATTTTGAATCAGTAGAGATGGTTTTTTGTTATAGATAAAAAAAATGTTCAAAGTTGAAGTTTCTTTTCTGACAAAATGGGATTTTTATGTTGTTGCTGATGATGTTGTATGGCTTGAAATAAATATTAAATTTAACGTTCTAAAATATAATTCAATTCATTAGGCAAATCGTTATTTCTGAAATATATGTTAAAGCGTCAATTCCATGCATAATTAATGAAATCAACTTTTATAATTTTTTTTAACCGACCAAATATGATATTCCATATTCTTTAAATATTAATTAAATAATGTCATAGCGAAACTCATATAAAAAAATATAAGCAAATAAATTTCAGCAAATTCAATTAATTAAATTAAATTGAATTAAACGTTATTTTTGAAATATTTATTAAAGCATTATTATGGCTTGCATAATTAATTAAATCCATTTTCGCATTTTTTAAAGTTTACCATACCAAATGACATTATATTCTAAAAATAACTTCATAGAAAAAAATATATATAAATAAATAAAATATATATAAAAATATAGTTTTGCTCTTCAGAATTTAAAAACTTGAATTTTAAATAGAATGAAGCGAAAGATAAATTTTTTGTATACTTTCCGAGGTATGAAGCATTATTATAGTTAGATGATGGTTTCTAAATTCATATCGAATTTTTCTCATTATATTGCAGCTAATAGCCATTGAATAATGGCGATAGAAAAGTACAAAAGCCTTTTTACTGTGAGGAGTCACAATTTTAATAATAATAATAATAATAAAAAAAACAATCATAGGATTATAAACATAAGATTTCAGAAACAAAGGATTACAAAAAGAAATAGTTATGTATTAGGAAACTAACTTCTTCAGTTTTTAATCGAATTCAGAATCACGGCATAGCATAAAATTGACAAGGAATGAGCTTAATATTTTATGACGCAAAGTATTTATTTTTTATTGATGATAATCCTATATTCTAATTAGAAATATTTACCGGCGCATACACGCAGACAATCAGTGTTATTTTATAATTTCCCTACATGTTTCAAAAATACATCTGCTCAAGAAAATCATTCAATGAATCACTTAAGAAAGAGAATTTCAATGAAAGTAAAGTCGATAAATCCAATAGTTGGAAGCACTGTTATAAATAGAACTCCATCCGCTTGAAATTGGTTTTTACTCCTTTACCATCTGTTTGGATGCACTGAAATAAAGAAAAACCATTGAAGTAGAAAGGATTACAAAAGAGACTCAATGCATGACCTTTTATGGTAATTGCTTACGTATCTTGAATGTAGAGAGAGTTTAATCTCAGTAAAAAATTAAGAAAGTAGAAAATTAAGAGCACTTCTCTTGGGAGGATGCAATGTAGGACATTAGATACAGAACAGTGTATCATTATATTTAGAAATGAAAGGAAAAATTAACATTACAGGTTATGCATTCATTACTTAAATCGCATTGCGCTGTGGGGAAAAGAAATGTAATTATTTAACAGAAATTAATTCTCTCATTAAAAGATATGTAATAATTAAAACGTAAAAATTTTTTTTTTTAAAAATCAATTTACTTTTTTTGTATTTTATTTCTAATTCGGCAATTTAAATACAAATATATTTAAAATATTATGTTATCTATTATACAAATATGATTAATATTTTATATAAATTAATTTAATCTTAAATATGTATAAGCGTTTAAAGTTATTTCGAATTCTATTAAATATAGAATTAAGGTAGAATTTAATTAATTAATAAAATAATTTTTAAGGTAAGGTCTAAATAAATAAAGACTTATTTTAATCCTTGATTTTAAACTGTAAAAATATAAAAAAGAAATATTATCTCTCATGTTTACAATTAAATTTATATTGCAGCATTTTTAACATATTGCATGGTTAATTTACATAGTAAAAAAATTCTACAGAAGAAATTTTATTTCGGTATATTATATGCATTTTTCTAAAATAACATTCATAATGAATTATAAAGCATTCTTTGAATAGAACTTTTATTAATACACAGTTTAATTCTGAATAATACTTTAATACTATATATTCAATATTAATACACTATTATTTTTCCCATAAAATATTCATAAATCGCTATCAAATTGTCTATCTACATATTTAAATATATTAATAATATAGTATTTATTTTCATAGTTAAAATAAGGCATCCTGATTTATTTAATATCATCCAAAATCAATATAAAAGTTCTTTAAACATTAAACACACTATAAAAAGCCAAATCATGGCATGCATTATTAAAAACGCTTGAAGTACTCCAATGCTCCCCAATTCAACTTGAAACATCTAATTTACTTTCATTGAATGAATTTGATAGTAAATTTAAAAAAAATCACGGTACAGAAGAAAAAAAATCTAAATCGCCTCCATGTTGTAACTGAGATGGTAATTCGATGCCAATATATCGATGTTACTGCGATATTACGGTTCGCATTAAAATTTATCATTGGAATTTTATGCACAGCTTTCAGATAGAATTTTATAGTCTATAAAATTCGTTTTTTTTCGGGGGGGGGTTGATTTTGAATCAGTAGAGATGGTTTTTTTGTTATAGATAAAAAAATTTTTCAAAGTTGAAGTTTCTTTTCTGACAAAATGGGATTTTTATGTTGTTGCTGATGATGTTGCATGGCTTGAAATAAATATTAAATTTAACGTTCTAAAATATAATTCAATTTATTAGGCAAATCGTTATTTCTGAAATATATATTAAAGCGTCAATTCCATGCATAATTAATGAAATCAATTTTTATAATTTTTTTTAACAGACCAAATATGATATTCCATATTCTTTAAATATTAATTGAATAATGTCATAGCGAAATTTATATTTAAAAAATATAAGCAAATAAATTTCAGCAAATTGTATTAATTAAATTGAACGTTATTTTTGAAATATTTATTAAAGCATTATTATGGCTTGCATAATTAATTAAATCCTTTTTCGCATTTTTTAAAGTTTACCATACCAAATGACATTATATTCTGAAAATAATTTCATAGAAAAAAAATATAAATAAATAAAATATATATAAAAATATAAATTTTTGCTCTTCAGAATTTAAAAACTAGAATTTTAAATAGAATGAAGCGAAAGATAAATTTTTTGTATACTTTCCGAGGTATGATGCATTATTATAGTTAGATGAAGGATTCTAAATTCATATCGAATTTTTCTCATTATATTGCAGCTAATAGCCATTGAATAATGGCGATAGAAAAGTACAAAAGCCTTTTTACTATGAGGAGTCACAATTTTAATAAAAAAAAAAAAAACAATCATAGGATTATAAACATAAGATTTCAGAAACAAAGAATTACAAAAAGAAATAGTTATGTATTAGGGAAACTAACTTCTTCAGTTTTTAATCGAATTCAGAATCACAGCATAACATAAAATTGACAAGGAATGAGCTTAATATTTTATGACGCAAAGTATTTATTTGTTATTGATGATAATCCTATATTCTAATTAGAAATATTTACCGCCGCATACACGCAGACAATCAGTGTTATTTTATAATTTCCCTACATGTTTCAAAAATACATCTGCTCAAAAAATCATTCAATGAATCACTTAAGAAAGAGAATTTCAATGAAAGTAAAGTCGATAAATTCAATAGTTGGAAGCACTGTTATAAATAGAACTCCATTCATTTGAAATTGGTTTTTACTTCTTTACTATCTGTTTGGATGCACTGAAATAAAGAAAAACTATTGAAGTAGAAAGGATTAGGAAAGAGACGACCTTTCATGATAATTGTTTACGTATCTTGAACGTTGGGAGAGTTTAATGTTGGTAGAAAATTAAGATCACTTATCTTGGGGGATGCAATGTAGGGCATTAGATACAGAAAAGAATAGTACACCATTATATTTAGAAAGGGAAGGAAAAATTAACATTACAGGGGGTGCATTCATTACTTAAATTACATTGCGCTTTGTGGAAAATAAAAGTAATCATTTAACTGAAATTAATTCTCTCATTAAGCGATATGTAGTAATAAAATTAGAAAACTCTGCTGCATTCATTGTCTTTGAAGATTAAATGTCAAGTAGCTAGATGATAATAATGTAAAAACAGTTTAAGAAACACATTTTAATGCCTTTTAATTATTTAGAAACTGTTTTAATTTTCAACCATTTTTAAAAGCAGGATAAATAAATAGATTTATAACGACGTTCATTTTTCGAATAGAAATATGTGAGTAGGAGCCCAAACCTAAGCACAGAATGTTTTATTTTGTTTAATGGCGACTATCAGCAATTATAGATATTATTTTTAATGTAATTTATACTTTCATTTTAATTGTCATCGACAAATCATTTGCAATGATCGTACAAAAAATAAAAGAACAAATTAAGTTTAATGAAAATATATTAAAATCGGAAAATATATTATTAAATAATAAACAAAAAATTAAAATAAGAAATTTAGAATAAAATAAATATTTTTATTTTAATATAAATAAATAAATATTTTTATTTCCGAAAATATACTTATTTTAGTATTAAATAATGTTTGATTAATGCTAATTTGGGCTTCTGGTTTAAGATGACTTGATGTAAAACCTTATACGTAATTCAGAACCGAAAGCTTTAGAGATTCTTCCAGATTAGGGCATGGTAAAACTGTAGGCATGACTATCCACCGTTGCGTTCAGATCGAAGCATGGTGAAGCAGCGAGAGCTTCTCTTGGGGGATGCTCAAACAAAAAATAAAATAAGAAATTTAGGAAAAATAAATATTTAGTAATAAATAGTAATTAAAAAGTATTATTTTTGAATATTTATTTTTACTAAATATTTTTGATAGATATATAAATATTTTTTATATAAATATATAAATATTTTCGAATAGTTTTGAAATAAATTTAGAAATTTTATTTCGAAAAATATAATTATTTTACTATTAAATAATGTTCGAGGAATGTTACTTTGAGCCACTAGTTTAAGGAAGCTTGATTTAAAACCTTATACATGATTTATAGCCTGTTCCAGTTAAGGATAATATAAAACTATAATCATAAAATCCCAACGCTGTGTTCAGATCGAAGCTCGGTTCGAACCCCGGTACACAAATTCGACTCGAAAGCTTCCCAAACTATACCAGACAAGGACACTATAAATTATCAGCTTGAAAAATCTCTTCCATTGGATTAGGAGAGAAAGGTGTGAACACGCCTAATGCAGCTCTTGAATATGTACATTCCAACCTGTGTTGGCACAATTTTATTGTAGTGTTGCAGCCCTCTTTATAGTCTCCCTGGTGAAGGCTGAATATGCTGAATATTAGCCCTTTCTAGTTCAGATGATGACAAATAAAAATTTTCCATTCAAAAACAACAACAAAATCCGTAAAATATGATTTTATTTTTGTTTCTTATAATTAATAAATTGGTCTAATATTACAATAGAGCTTTGCACGTAGGGCTGACAACCCTACCCCGTAGAAAGAAAACACCTACTGTCTAGAAATATCACTTGGCCCATCACGGGGCTGTTGCTCCGATGATGATGATTATAATTAATTAATTACAAAATTTAAATTATTTATCTTCAAGTTTCTATGGAAAATATAATATTTTATTAATTTTTTTAATATAAAAAACAAGTTGTACCGTACGCTATTGTAGTAAATTAGATAATTAATTAATATATATTAAAAAATAAAAATGCCTAATCTAACTACACAATTTTAAACTTAAAAGATTTAATTGCTTTACAGCAGTAAAAATCAATATAAGCCTATTCCTATAATATATATATATATATATATATATATATATATTTAAATTCATACATCTCATTTATTTACGTATTCAAAAACTTTTATATTTTATTGAAATAAAAATATTTAATTTTCTAATAAGTGATCGAATTTATTATTAGCTTGCATTGTTATCGAAATGGAAAATACAATCTCGTCATAAGATAATAATTCAAGCCGTAATTAATAAATTTATCAGTAGGAAATTTCTTAATTAATTTATTCTAATTTAATTAGTTTTCCAGCCAAAAGAAATTATCAAGCATACAATGCTTAGGTTCTACTTTTAACATAAAATATCTTTTCTGCCACTGATTGACACCTTTCAGCTGAATTATTGCAGTACATAAATGGCATTGTTTCAATTATTTCCTTTCCTAATTAGACTTTTTACAATGAAATAATTTTGTAACATTGTCAGTATTTATGGTGTTGCAGCTTTTTAAGTTGTTTGCTTTATCGTCAAATTTGAATTAACGTTTAAAATAAAATAAAATGGAATAATTAATATTGGACAAGTAGAGTTAAATAGATAATAAAATATCATCATAAACAATTATTTTAATAATCATAACAATTATTTACGCTCGGCAACAATTATTATTTACTCAATCAGATTAGTAAATTATTTAAATAAAGTTAATACATAAAAGAAAAAAGAAAATAAGATCATGCATTTTGAAAATAGACGCCTGTAGGCCTTTTTGATGAGTGCTTGGATAAAATTAAATTCATTTGGAATATTTTAATAATTAATTATATGTAAATTGTGTTTGCAAATAATAAGTGTTTAAAGCAATATAGAAGAGAAAAAAACATCTATAAAAAGAGAAGTTAAATACTTTTTTCAATATGAGTTGATAAGTATACAAAAAAAAAAAAAAAAAAAAAAAAAGTTCACTCTTTTTGTATTTTATTTCTAATTCAACAATTTAAATACAGACATTTTTAAAATGTTAAATTATCTGTTATTCAAATATGATTAATATTTTATGCAAATTGATATAATCTTAAATATGTAAAAGCTTTTAAGTTTCGACTTTTTTTAAATATGTAACGAAGTAGATTTTAATTAAAAAACACTTTTAAGAAATGCAATTAAAATAATATTGCTAGTATTTTAAATATAATACACGGTTAATTTACATAATAAAAAAATTCTTCAGAAGAAATTTTATTTTAGTATAATATATTCCTTATCCAAAAGCAACATTTACGAAAACGAATTGTAAAGTATTCTTTGAATAGAACTTTTATTAATACATAATTTAATATTGAATAATACTTTAACAAGTTATATTAAATATTAATACATTATTATTTGGCAAATAAAATATTCATAAATCGCTATCAAATTGTCCAACTAAGTATTTAAATTTATTAATGTTATAGTGCCTATTTTCATAGTTACAACAAGGCATCCTGAATTATTTAATATCTTCACAAAATCGATATTGAAAGTTCCTTAAACATTAAACACACCATAAAAAGCTAAATCATGGCATACATTATTAAGAACACATGAAGTACTCCAATGCTTCCCAATTCAACTTGAAAAATCTAATTTACTTTCATTTAACGACTTTGATAGTAAATTTTAAAAAAAATATCACAGTACAGAAGAAAAAAAAAATAAAAGTAGTTTTCCAGTTGTAACTGAGATTGTAATTCAAGGCCAAGACATCAATGTTTCTACGAGATTAAGGTTCTCATTAAAATTTATCATTGAAATTTTATGGCCAGCTTTCTAGTAAGATTTTATAGTCAATAAAAATTTGTTTTTATTTTTGGATTTTGATTTTGAATCAGTAGAGATTGGTTTTCTTGGCTTTAGATAAAAAAAAAAATTGTTACTTTTCTGAAAAAAATATGATTTTTATTTTGATGATAAGGTTGGATGGATTGAAATAAATATTAAATTAACATTCTAAAATATAATTAAATTAATTAAGTGCAACTCGTTATTTCAGAGATATCTATTAAATCATCTACTGTATGCAGAATTAATGTAATCAATTTAATTATTTTTTTAATCAGGCATGCTGAATTATTTAATATCTTCACAAAATCGATATTAAAAGTTCCTTAAAAGTTAAACACACCATAAAAAGCCAAATCATGGCATACATTATTTAGAACACACGAAGTACTCTAATGCTCCCCAATTCAACTTGAAAAAATCTAATTTACTTCCATTGAACGAGTAAGTTAATAAAAAGTAAGTTAGTTAGTAAAAAAAATAAGTAAAAAGTAAAAGAAAAAAGTAAAAAGTAAGTTAGTAAATTTAAAAAAAAATATCACAGTACAGAAGAGAAAAAAATCAAAATGGCTTTCCGTTTGTAACTGAGATTGTAATTCAAGGACAAGACATCAATGTTTCTATGAGATTAAGGTTCTCATTAAAATTCACGATTGAAATTTTGTGGCCAGCTTTCAGATAGCCTATAAAATTTTCTTTTTCTTTTTAGATTTTGATTTTAGATCAGTAGAGATTGGTTTTCTTGGCTTTAGATTAAAAAAAATGTTTCTTTTCTGCACAAAATGTGATTTATATGTAGAATGTGATGTTGCATGGATTGAAATAAATATTTAAATTTAACTTTCTGAAATATAATTTATCTAAATTAAATTAATCAGGTGACTCATTATTTCTGAAATATATATTATATCATTTATTGCATGCACAATTAATGAAATCAATTTTCATAACTTAATTTTTTTTTGAATATTAATTAAATATTATTATAGCAAAATTTATAGGAAAGAAATATAAGCAGAAAAATTGAAACAAATTCTATTAATTGAGTTAAATTAAATTAATTAGGCATCTACTGCGTACATAATTAATGAAATCAATTTTCACATTTTTTAATTATGTAACAGACTAAATACGACATTCTATATTCTGTAAATAATTTCATAGAAAAATTTGTACGAAAAAAATATAAGCAGACATATTGCAGCAAATTCTATTAATTAAATTAAGCTAAATTAATTAGGCAACTCGTTTTTTTAAAAATATCCATTAAAGCATCTATTGCTTGCATAATTAATGAAATCAATTTTCACATTTGTTAATGATGTATCAGACCAAATATGACATTCTTTATTCTGTAAATAATCTCATAGCAAAATTTTTATAAAAAAAGTGTAAGCAGATAAAAATAAAAGATAATCTGAGACACTGTGATGCTGACCGAAAAAGTATAATCAAACTACCATAAAACCTAATATCCATGAAACCATCATAGTCTTTCAAATCTAACATATCTCATGTTAACATGTTAAGGTCTAAAGACTTGATAAAGTCAAACATTAATAAGTTTGATTATACTTTTTCGATCACAATCACAGTGTCTCTGTATTTTACTAGATTTGTTTGGAAAAATTGAGTTAAAACAACATTAGCATGCATAAATCTCAAAATACCAAGTCAAATCAAGGCCTTATTGTGAATGTCATGTGTTTTCCTTCTTCACAATTTAAAACTTGATATTCAAATAGAATAAAGTGAAAGATAAATAGTTCCTTTCTAAGGTATGATTCATTATCATACTTAGATGAAGGATTCTAAATTTATATAAACATTTTCACATTATATTGTTGCTAATCACCATTGAATAAGGATGATAAAATTAGTACAAATGCCTTTTTACTGCTAGAGGCCACAATTTTAATAAAGAAACTGTAACATGATTATAAACATATGATTTCAGAAACATAGAATTCCAAAATAAATAGTTATATATTATTAAACGTACTTCTTCTGTTTTTAATCAAATTCAGAATCACAGCAAAACATAAAATTGACAAAGAACAAGTTTAACATTTTATGAAGCAAAGGGTTTATTTGTAGCTAATAATTATCCTATATTCTTCTTAGAAAGAGTTACCGACGCATACACGGAGACAATAAGTGCCGTTTTATAATTTCCCTAGCTGTTTCAAAAATACATCTGCTCAAGGAATTCATTCAATAAATCACTTAAAAAAGAATTTCAATGAAAGTAAAGTCGATAAATCCAATAGTTGGAAGCACTGTTATAAATAGAACTCCATCCATTTGAAATTGGTTTTTACTTCTTTACTATCTGTTTGGATGCACTGAAATAAAGAAAAACCATTGAAGTAGAAAGGATTAGAAAAGAGACGTTTTGCATGACCTTTCATGGTAATTGTTTACGTATCTTGAATGTTGAGAGATTTTAATGTTGGTAGAAAATTAAGAATACTTCTCTTGGGGGATGAAATGTAGGACATTAGATACAGAAACAGAATAGTGTACCATTATATTTAGAAATGAAAGTAAAAATTAACATTACAGGGGGTGCATCCATTACTTAAATTGCATTGTGCTTTGTGGAAAATAAAAATAATTATTTAACAGAAATTAATTCTCTCATTAAGAGATACACAATAATGAAATCTGAAAACACTGATGCATTCATCGTCTTTTAAATGTCAAGTAGCTAGATGACAATTATGTAAATGATTTCAAGAAATACATTTTAGTTTAATGGCTTTTAATTATTTAGAAACTATTTTAATTAACAATAATTTTTAAAAGCAGGATAAATAAATATAGTTTCTAACGAAGTTCATTTTTCGAATAGAAATATGCAAGTGGGAGTACAAATCTGAGCACAGATTAAAGTAAGCACGTAATATTTTGTTCTGTCTAACAGCGAATAACAGCAATTACAGCTTTTATTTTAATGTAATATTTTAGATTCATTTCAACTGACATCGACAATGAAGCCTACAAAAAAAAAAAGCATTCAACTAAGTTCATAAAAATATACGAAAATCAGAAAATTTACTATTTAAAAAAAATAAATTTAGAAATTTTATATCCAACAATCTAAAGATTTTACTATTAAATAATGTTTGATAAATATTATTTTAATCTGGTTTAAGGCAGCTTTGTTTAAAATCTTAAACTTGATTCAGAACTTAGTGCTTTAGAATTTCGTCCAGATGCGGGCATGATAAAACTGTACGAATGAAATCCTATCGGTGGATCATAGTGGATAGCATCTTTAGAGTTTCGGTTTGAAACCCGACACACAAATTCGAATCGAGAGTTTCCCTGATTATACAGGACATGGTCAAAATAAATGGGCTGCTTGAAAATCTCTTCCATTGGATTAGGAGAGAAAGGTGTGAACACGCCTGATGCAGCTCTTGAATATGTACATTCCCAACCTGTGTTGGCTCAATTTTAGTAGTGTTGCAGCCCCCTTTATAGTCTCCCTGGTGAAAGCTGAATATGCTGAATATTAGCCCTTTCTAGTTCAGATGACGACAAATAAAAATTTTCCATTCGAAAACAACAACAAAATCCGTAAAATATTAATTTATTTTTGTTCCTTATAATTAATAAATTGGTCTAATATTACAGTAGAGCGTTGGACGTAGGGCTGACAACCCCTACCCTGCAGAAAGAAAACACCTACAGTCTAGAAATATGCCAGCGAGCGGACGGCCTTGGCCCATCACGGGGCTGTTGCTCCGATGATGATGATGATAATTAATTAATTACACAAATTAAATTCTTGATCTTCAAGTTTCTATGAAAAATATAATATTTTATTATTGTTTTTAATATAAAAAACAAGTTGTACCTTACACTATTGTAGTAAATTAGATAATTAATTAATATACATTAAAAAATAAAAATGCCTAATCTAACTACACAATTTTAAACTTAAAAGATTTAATTATTTTACAGCAGTAAAAATCAATATAAGCCTATTCCTATAATATATATATATATATATATATATTTATTTAAATTCATAAATCTCATTTATTTAAGTATTCAAAAACTTTGATATTTTATTGAAATAAAAAAATTTAATTTTCTAATACGTGATCGAATTTATTATTAGCTTGCATTGTTATCGAAATGGTAAATACAAACTCATCATAAGATAATAATTCAAGCCATAATTAATAAATTTATTAGTAGGAAATTTCTTAATTATGTTATTCTAATTTAATTAGTTTTCCAGCCAAACGAAATTATCAAGCATACAATGCTTAGGTTCTACTTTAACATAAAATATCTTTTCTGCCACTGATTGACACCTGGACGACTTTTAGCTGAATTATTGCAGCACATAAAAGACATAGTTTCAATTATTTCCTTTCCTAATTAGACTTTTTACAATGAAATAATTTTGTAACATTGCCAGTATTTAATGGTGTTGCAGCTTTTTAAGTTGTTTGCTTTATCGTCAAATTTGAATTAACGTTTAAAATAAAATAAAATGGAATAATTAATATTGGCCAAGTAGATTTAAATAGATAATAAAATGTCATCATAAACAATTATTTTAGCAATCATGACAATTATTTACGCACGGCAACAATTATTATTTACTCAATCAGATTAGTAAATTATTTAAATGAAGTTAATACATAAAAGAAAAATAAGATCATGCATTTTGAAAATAGACGCCTATAGGCCTTTTTGATGTTTGCTTGGATAGAATTAAATTCATTTGGAATATTGTAATAAATAATTAGATATAAATTGTGTTTGCAAATAATAAGTTTACAAAGCAATATAGAAGAGAAAAAAACATCTATAAAAAGAGAAGTCATTACGTATTTTTTTCATTATGAGTTGATAAGCATACAAAAAAAAAAAAAAAAAAAAAAAAAATCAATTTACTCTTTTTGTATTTTATTTCAAATTCAAGAATTTAAATACAAACCTTTTTAAAATGTTAAATTATCTGTTATTCAAATATGAATAATATTTTATGCAACTTGATTTAATCTTAAATATGTAAAAGTTTTTCAAGTTTCGAATTTTTTTAAATATGCAACGAAGTAGATTTTAATTAAAAAGCACTTTTAAGAAAGGCTCTAAATAAATAAAAAAAATTGAAACTTATTTTATTCCCTAATTTTAAATTGTTAAGATATAAAAAAGGAATATTATCTCTCATGTTTGCAATTAAATTAATATTGCTAGTATTTTAAACATAATACACGGTTAATTTACATAATAAAAAAATTCCCCAGAAGAAATTTTGTTTCAGTATAATATATTCATTATTCAAAAGAAACATTTACGAAAACGAATTGTAAAGTATTATTTGAATATAATTTTTATTAACACATAATTTAATATTGAATAATACTTTAATATGTTATATTAAATATTAATACATTATTATTTGGCAAATAAAATATTCATAAATCGCTATCAAATTGTCGAACTAAGTATTTAAATTTATTAATGTTATAGTGCCTATTTTCATAGTTACAACAAGGCATCCTGAATTATTTAATATCTTCACAAAATCGATATTGAAAGTTCCTTAAGCATTAAATACACCATAAAAAGCCAAATCATGGTATACATTATTTAGAACACATGAAGTACTCCAACGCTCCCCAATTCAACTTGAAAAATCTAATTTACTTTCATTCAACGACTTTGATAGTAAATTTTAAAAAAATATCACAGTACAGAAGAAAAAAAAAATCAAAATGACTTTCCTTTTGTAACTGAGATTGTAATTCAAGGCCAAGACATCAATGTTTCTATGAGATTAAGGTTCTCATTAAAATTCATGATTGAAATTTTATGGCCAGCTTTCAGATAGCCTATAAAATTTTCTTTTTATTTTTAGATTTTGATTTTAGATCAGTGGAGATTGGTTTTCTAGGCTTTAGATTAGAAAAATGTTTCTTTTCTGCACAAAATGTGATTTTTATGTAGATTTTTATATGATTTTTATGTAGATGTAGATTTTTATGTGATGCTGCATATATTGAAATAAATATTTAAATTTAACTTTCTAAAATATAAATTAATTAGGTGACTCATTATTTCTGAAATATCTAATATATCATTTATTGCATGCATAATTAATGAAATCACTTTTCATAACTTAATTTTTTTGAATATTAATTAAATATTATTATAGCAAAATTTATATGAAAGAAATATAAGCAGAAAAATTGAAACAAATTCTATTAATTGAGTTAAATTAAATTAATTAGGAAACTAGTTTTTTTAAAAAATATCTATTAAAGCATGTATTGCCTGCATAATTAAAGAAATCAATTTTCACATTTTTTAATGATGTATGAGACCAAATATGACATCATATATTCTGTAAATAATCTCATAGCAAAATTTTTATAAAAAAACTGTAAGCAGGTAAAAATAAAAGATAATCAGAGGCACTGTGATGATGACCGAAAAAGTATAATCAAACTACCATAAGACCTAATATCCATGAAACCATCATAGTCTTTCAAATCTGACATATCTCATGTTAACATGTTAAGGTCTAAAGACTTGATAAAGTCAAACATTAATAAGTTTGATTATACCTTTTCGATCACAATCACAGTGTCTCTGTATTTTAGTAGATTTGTTTGGAAAAATTGAGTTAAACCAACATTAGCATAAATCACAAAATACCAAGTCAAATCAAGGCCTTGTTGTGAATGTGATGTGTTTTCCTTCTTCAGAATTTAAAACTTGATATTCAAATAGAATAACGTGAAAGATAAATAGTTTCTTTCTAAGGTATGATTCATTATCATACTTAGATGAAGGATTATAAATTTATATAAACATTTTCTCATGATATTGTTGCTAATCGCCATTCAATAAAGACGATAAAAAAGTAAAAAATGCCTTTTTATTGTGAGAGATTACAATTTTAATAATAAAAAAACTATAACATCATTATAAACATAAGATTTCAGAAACAAAGAATTACAAAAAGTAGTTGTTATGCATTAGGAAAACGAACTTCTTCAGTTTGTAATCAAATTCAAAATCACAGCATAACGTAAAATTGAAGAGGAATGAGCTTAACATTTTACGACGCAAAGGGTTTATATGTTACTGAATGATTATCCTACATTTTCCTCAGAAATATTTACCGACACATATACGCAGACAATCACTACTGTTTTATAATTTCGCTAGATGCTTCAAAAATACATCTACTCAAGAAATTCATTCAATAAATCACTTAAAAAAGAATTTCAATGAAAGTAAAGGCGATAAATCCAATAGTTGGAAGCACTGTTATAAATAGAACTCCATCCATTTGAAATTGGTTTTTTTTTCTTTACCATCTGTTTGGATGCACTGAAATAAAGAAAATCCATTGAAGTAGAAAGGATTAGAAAAGAGACGTATTGCATGACCTTTCATGGTAATTGCTTACGTATCTTGAATGTAGAGAGAGTTTAATCTCAGTAGAAAATTCGGAACACTTCTCTTGGGAGGATGCAATGTAGGACATTAGATACAGAACAGAATAGTACAGCATTATATTTAGAAATGAAAAGAAAAATTAACATTAACGCTTATGCATTCGTTACTTAAATTGCATTACGTTTTGTGGAAAAGAATTGTAATTATTTTGCAGAAATTGATTCTCTCATTAAGAGATATGTAATTATAAAATTAGAAAACTCTGATGCATTCATTGTCTTTGAAGATTTTACTTCAAGTAGCTAGATGACAATTATGTTAAAGGATTTTAAGAAATACATTGCAGTTTAGTGACTTTTAATTATTTAAAATTGTGTTTTAATTATCAATCATTTGTAAAAGCAGGATAAGTAAATATAGTGTGTAACGAAGTTAATTTTTCGAATTGAAATGTGCAAGTAGAAGCCGAAACCTGAACACAGACTAAAATAAACATATAATGTTTTGTTCCGTGTAATGGGGACTAGCAGCAATTATACAGCTATTATTTTAATGTAATATTTTAGCTGGATTTCAACTGACATCGACAATGAAGCATACAAAAAGAAGCATATAGCTAAATTCATACAAATATACCAAAATCAGGAAAATTTATTATTTAAAAGAAATAAATTCAGAAATTTTATTTCCAAAAATCTATAGATTTTATTATTAAATAATGTTTGATAAATATTATTTTAATCTTCTTGTTTAAGGTAGCATGGTTTCAACTTTAAACGTGAATCAGCACCTAAAACTTTAGAGTCTCGTCTAAATGTGAGCATGATAAAACTGTAGGCATGAAATCCCATCGTTGTGTTCAGATCGAGGCATAGTGAATAGCACCTTAAGAATTTCGGAACTCATCAAATTCGGTTCGAAATCCGGCACTCAAATTTCCCACACGAATCGAGAACTCCCCTGATTATACAGGACATGGCCACTATAAATGGCTGCTTGGAAAATCTCATCAATTGAATTATTGCGAGAAAGAGGAGAGAAGAGTGCAAACTCGCGCTGATTCCGATGTTGAATGTGTACATTGTAAACTGTGTTGGCACACTTTTATTGAAGTGTTGCAGCCCCCACCATAGTTCTCCCTGATGAAAGCTGAACGTGCTAAATATTTGCTGTTTTTGTTCAAAGAACCATGAATAAATGTGTTCCATTTGAAAACCACAACAACAATAAGTAAAATAATGTTTCATTTTGGTTTCTTTTATTTTTATAATTAACTAATTATATAAATTTAATTTATTTATCTCATGTTGATTCTATGCCAAATACAATATTTTATTAATTTTGTTAATATAAAAAAAGTTATATCTTATACTTTTGTATTAATATTTATAATAATTAATTAATATATATTGAATAATAAAAATGCTGAATCTATTCACAACACATTAATCTTATTTAATTACTTTACAGCGATAAAAATCAATACTGGTCCTGATGGACGAGCGACTAGAACTCTGGCGCTCGGCACATTATGCCTATGGTGCCTCGGAATCCACCCTAAACCGTTGGTCCTAGTCTAATATCACTGTAGAGCGCTGAGAGAAGGGCCGACAACCCTACCCCGTAAAAAGTAAAACATTTTTTTTTTGGAATCTGCCAGAAGGCCTTGGCTAACCATGAGGATGTTACGCCATTAAAGAAGAAGAAAAATAAATATCAGCTTATTCCTATATATATATATATTTTAAATTTATACACCTCATTTATTTACGTATTCAAAAACTTATTCCTTTTATTGAAATAAAAATAATTAATTTTCAAATATGCGATCGAAGTTATTAGCTTACAATGTTCTCGAAATGGGAAATACAATCTTATCTTAAGCTAATAATTTAAGCTACAATTAATAAATTTATTAATAGGAAATTTATCAATCAAGTAAATTGATAACAACCTTTAATTAATAAATTTCTCAATCTATTCATCATATAAAGCTTTAATTAATAAATTTATTAATAGGAAATTTCTTAACCGAGCTATTCTAATTTAATTAATTTTCAGTCAAACAAAATTATCACGCATAAAATGCTAGGTTCTAATTTTAACATGAAATAGCTTTTCTACCACAGATTGACACGTGGATAACATTTAGCTGAATTATTGCAGCACATAAATGACATTGTTTCAATTATTCCCTTTCTTAATTAGACTTTTTACGATGAAATAATTTTGTAACATTATGAATATTTATAGTTTTGCAGGTGTTTTAAGTTGTCTGCTTTATTATCAGATTTGACTAAACGTTTAAAATATAAAATGAACTAATTAATATTGGACAAGAAGATTTAATATAAATAATATAATAACAACGTTAAACAATTATTTATGTAATCCTAACAATTATTTACGCTTAGAAACAATTATTTATTCAATCGTATTATTAAATTAGTTAAATGAAGTGAATATATACAACAAAAAAAAAATAATATCATGCATTTTGAAATCAGATACCTGTAGGAGTTTTTGAAGCTTTCTTGGATAAAATTAAATTCATTTGGAATATTTTAATAAATAATTATATGTAATTTGTGTTTGCAAATAATAAGTTTACAAAGCAATATAGAAGTGAAAAAATAAACAGATTAAAAAAAAAGAAATTAAATACTTTTTTCATTATGAGATGATAATTAAAATAAAGTCAATTTACTCTTTTTGTATTTTATTTCTAACTCAGCAATTTAAACACAAACATTTTTAAAATATTAAGTTATCTATTAATTAAATATGATTAATATTTTATTAAAATTAATTTAATCTTAAATATGCATAAGCATTTAAAGTCATTTCGAATTCTTTTAAATATAGAACTAAGGCAGATTTTAATATAAAAAACACTTGTAAGGAAAGTTAAAAATAAATATAAAAATTGAAAGCATATATTTGTGCTTAAATAACTTTAAATTGTAAAAAAAAAAGAAATATTATCTCTCATGTTTGCAATTAAATTAAATATTGACAGCATTTTAAACATAATACATGGTTAATTTACAAAATAAAAATATTCTTAATAAGAAATTTTATTTCAGTATAATATATTCCTTATTCCAAAGTCACATTCATAAAAACAAATTATAAAGCAATCTTTGAATAGAACTTTTAATAATACATTAATTTAATATTTAATAATAATTTATTTTTTAAAATATTAATACATTATTATTCAAATAATAAAATATTTATGAATCGCTTTTAAATTTTCTATCTAAATATTTAAAGTTATTAATGTTATAGTGTCTATTTTCATAGTTACAATAAGGCATCTTTAATTATTTAATATCGTCACAAAATCGATTTTGAAAGTTCCTGAAACAATAAACACCCCATAAAAAGCCAAATCACGCCATGCATTATTAAGAACGCTTGAAGTACTCCAATACTACCCAATTCAACTTGAAAAATCTAATTTACTTTCATTGAACGATTTTGATAGTAAATTAAAAAAAAAAAAAATACACAAGAAAATAAAAATAAAAATGTCTTCCATGTTGTAACTGAGATGGTAATTCGACGCCAAGATATCGATGTTTCTACGAGATTAAGGTTCTCATTAAAATTTATCATTGAAGTTTTATGGCCAGCTTTCAGATAGGATTTTATAGCCTATAAAATTTGTTTTTATTTTAGGATTTTGCTTTTGAATCAGTAGAGATTGGTTTTTCTGGCTTTAGATTAAAAAAGTTTTAAAGTTTCTTTTCTGAACAAAATGTGATTTTTATGTATATAGTGATGTTGCATGGATTGAAACAAATATATTTTAGGAGGTTAAAGTTAAATATTTGATTTAAATTAAATTAATTAGGCAACTCATTATTTCTGAAATATCTTTTAAATCATTTATTGCATGCATAATTAATGAAACCAATTTTCATAATTTTAAATTATGTAACAGAACAATTATAACGTTCTATATTTTTTAAATATTAATGAAATAATATCACAGTGATATTTATATGAAAAAATATTAGCAGACAAATTTCAGCAAATTTTATTAATAAAATAAAATAAAATTAATTATGTAACTCGTTATTTTTGACATAGCTATTAAAACATCTATTGTATGCATATTTAATGAAATTAACTTTCACATTTTTTAATTATGTAACAGACGAAACATGACATTCTATATTCTGTAAATAATCTCATAACAAAATTTATATAAAAAAATTTTAAGCAAATAAATTTATGAAAACTCGGAAGAAAAATTTAGAAAGATTTCAAATATTCTTTTAAATGTGTAATACATGGATCACTCATAAATATTTAATAATGCAATTTGGCTGAAATATGTTTGGTTAATAAATTAAATTTCAATCCTGGATTCTATGTTAAAAGTCACTAGAAAATTTTTTATAACATTAAAGTATAACAATAACATTAAGTATAACATTAGTATAATATTTATATATAAAGTATAACATTAAGTATTATATTTATTTATAACATTAAATAAATATAATACTTAAACATAAAAAATATTTATTAAAAAATAAGAAAAAGGGGAAAAAATCAATAAAAAAACATATGGAAAAAAATAAAATAAATATTGAATTTATTATATCTGAACCATAAAAATAGCTTTTCTAAATATTTCCACATTTATGTCAAACATTATTTAATGAAGTTGAAAATATTTCAAATATTATATAATTACCATAACTGAAGTTCCTTTTGTTTATTCAAAAATAATAATTACTGATTCCTAACATAAATTTTGTAGTATTATATTTGATTTATAGAGAATTGTTAGACGGAAAACTTATCATAAATAAAATATTTGAATGCCAATTTAAAATTAACATTTGGGAATGATACATTTAATAATAATTGGCTATTATCAATGGCATGCACTATTTGCGTCTTTACAATGGCTGTTACTTCATATATTAATTCGAATAAAAATAATTCAATGATTTTTATTAATGCTCATTTATATAACCTCTGATTGAATAATCTGGAATTTTCCTCTTTCAAATCTTACATTGAATTTCAAAAAAAGGTTATTAGAATAAGCTATTTGCAGTACTGTAAATTTTCAACAGAAATTTTTGTTACAAATTAGTTATAATTTATGATCAGTATATTAATTTCTTAAATTTTTAAATTAATTCCCTTTTAAATAACGAGAAAAATAAGTTTTGCTTTAACTCTTATCAATTACGTGAAGATTTACTAAAATTTTTAGGTTTTCAAAAACAGGTGCAGTGCGGCTTCCAATTTGCGAAGTTGCTGGGTGGCCTGATGGCCAATTAGCTAACTCTGTGACTTTTGTACCACAGGCATCAGGTTCAAATCCTGGCTGTTGGCATGGATGTTTGTTTGTGGTTCGGAATCCAAGTTAAACTGTAGGTCCCGGTCTAATTAGCCCAAAGTGTGTACAAAATTGACCGTAGTGCGACAAATCAAACCAAAGTAGCTGGCTCCTGGTTCAAAACCTGGCATATCTTACGTGCATGTGCCTTATCCCGCATAAGTGAAAAAAAGGTATAAATAGTAAGGTATAGGAAATAAGGTATTAATCTGAATATGTCATCCATATGGATGTTTTTTAAAAATTGTTTAGGCAAACAGGGATTTAGCGTGTCAGGCCCTGTGGTGAACCCTGAGAAAAGCTTTTTCTGCTACATAAGTCATTCTTGTGGGGAATGACTGATGTTTAAACTACTTGGAATTTGAAAACTACGAATTAAAAAACACTGAGATTAAATCTAAATAAAATATTCCTTTTAAAACTATTATGTCAGTTAAAAAAATCAAAAATGTATGTCAAACGAATTTGGTATGATTTCAATTAACAGGGCATTAAAACCATAATTTATGTTAAATATTCTTACTAGAAAACAAGGAACTTCTACTGTCAGCAATATTTAATTGTGAAATATATTCTCCAACTACTAAACTATTTCGCCTAAAGAACCAAAAGCAAACTAGTAGCGCATTTGCTCCAACAAACCTCAACATAGATGATCTGTTTTAGGAAAAAAAAAGTACACTTTACAGAAGGAAAGTATTTGCTCGAAACGATTCGTGGGGTGGAAAAGTATTAAACGAATTCAAGCTTCGATAAATTTGTGAAGATAAGAGCGAATGGCAAAAGGAATTCACATCCGAGTGTGTATGCCTCTGAAGATTTGAGCTTATAGGATCAGCATTTAATTAAAATTAATTAAACGTTAAAAGAGCTTAAGCTCTGATTAGAACGTGGAACCGTAAAATTAGAAGCTACCTATCGTATTTTGATGAAGAAGTGTAATGAAAGGTATTAGCGTCGTGCTTACAGATAAGAAGGGAGTACAGCAAAATTCATTTGAAAGAATTCTTTTGCTACATCATTCGTGATTATGCTTGCAATTAAAAAGTAAAATAATTAATACACAAAATAAATGTTTTTTTCAAAATGAATGTTAAATTTTTATCGTTGAGTTTCGCGATGATTTGAATTTGCAATGCAGTATTTATGATTCACCGATTTATTAGTTAAAAATAAATGATATCTTTCATAATAATCAATAAAAAAATATTTAACTTGTTGCTCTGATATTTAGAAGATTTTTGTAAAGAACTCAATTTTACAATACATTTTTATATGAAATAGGAGATATAATTTGAATTTTAAAAATCTTACCTTGACAATATAAATTCCATCAGTCGATAGAATTTTTAGTTATGGCAATTATATAATTATTAACAATTTCAACAATATAATATAATATCAATTCAATAATTACAAAATATATAACTTGTTGTTCTAATATTTATAACATTTTTGTCAAGATCTCAATTCTATAATATATTTTTATGTGAAATATGACATATAATTAACCATTTAAAAGTCTCACAATGACAATATAAAGTACTCCATCAGTCAATAGTACTTTTATTATGGTAACTATATAATTATAAATTCCTACAGTAAAATAAAATCAATTCAATAATTAAAAAAATATTGAACATATTGATCTAACATTTAGTAGTTATTTTAAAGGACTCAATTTTATAGCAAATCATTTTCGAAAAATATGAGATATAATTAGCATTTTAAAAGTCTTACTAAAAATATTATTAATATAAAAATATATAAATTAAAAAAATTAGGTTCGAATCCACCGCCAGGATTCGAACCTAAGGCCTGTGGTACCAATTGGCCATCAAGCCGCTACTTGTAGGTAAGGAGCGATGATCAAAGTATCTGGAATTTGAAAGCTATGAATCAACAAACACATAGATTAAATCTAAATAAGATATATTCATTTTAAAACTATTTTTTCATTTCCAAAACCTGTGAACGTCAAATTTATGGCAAACATTGGTACGATTTTAATTAACATGGCATCCAAACCATAATTTATTCTAAATATCCTCTCTAGAAGCCAAGGAACTTCTACTGTCAGCAATATTTAATGGAAAAATATTTTCTCCAACTACTAAAATATTCCAACCAAAATCAAACTGATCGTGCATTCGCTCCAACAAATCTCAACATAAATGATCTGTTTCTGGAAAAAAAAAGTGCATTTTACCAAAGAAAAGTATTTGCTCGAAACGATTCGTGGGTTGGAAAAGTATTAAACGAATTCAAGCTTCGATAAATTTGTGAGGATAACAGCGAATGGCAAAAGGAATTCTCATCCGAGTGTGCATGCCTCTGACGATTTGAGCTTATAGGATCAGCATTTAATTAAAATTAATTAAACGTTAAAAGAGCTTAAGCTCTGATTAGAACGTGGAACCGTAAAATTAGAAGCTACCTATCGTATTTTGATGAAGAAGTATAATGAAAGGTATTAGTGTCGCGCTTACAGATAAGAAGGGAGTACAGCAAAATTCATTTGAAAGAATTCTTTTGCTACGTCATTCATGATTATGTTTGCAATTAAGTAGTGAAATAATTAATACACAAAATAAATATTTTTTCAAAATGAATGTGGAATTTTTATAGTTGAGTTTCGCGATGATTTGAATTTGAAATGCAGCAGTTATAATTCACCGATTTATTAGTTAAAAATTAAATGACATTTTTAATACATTACGTTTAATATATAAAATCAACCGAATAATTAAAAAAAATATGGAATTTATAGCTCTAATATTTAGTAGTTGTTGTAAAGAACTCAATTTTCTAGTAAATTTTTATGTGGAATATGAGATATAATTTGCATGTTAAAAGCTTTACATTGACTTTTTAAAGTATTTTATAAGTCAATAGCACTTTTATCATGGCAACTGTAGAATTATCAACAATTCTAACAATAAAATTAAATTTAAAAAATTCTGATCATATTTTTGTAAATATAGTCAGTATTTAAAAAAAAAAAAAAAAACTTTGACCAACCTCAAATTAGTCGGAGAAAAATCTAATAAAATTCAGCGTGAAATTATTAATTCATTAATTGATGCAGCAATTTTATAATAAACTAATTTTATTACTAATTTATAAAATTTTTAAAGTATTGATTTTAATAATTTAATTATTTATTATAATGCTAATAAGTATATATATATATACATGTGCGATATTCTAATAATATAACTTAAAAATTTAGCACTTTAACTTTTATACTTACA
This sequence comes from Caerostris darwini, assembly GCA_021605075.1. Lineage (NCBI taxonomy): Eukaryota > Metazoa > Arthropoda > Arachnida > Araneae > Araneidae > Caerostris > Caerostris darwini. The sequence goes on along the minus strand of BPLQ01014466.1, from coordinate 216,812 downwards.
AACTATTAACTTTTTTCTCTTAAGTTAATAGTTTTTAAACTTGTATACAGGCAAAAAATTATGAACATGTTCTAATTAATTATTTTTTCAATTAAACAAAAATTATTTTCAAACACAAGTATCAGTCTGGAATGCTGGGGGCATTTGGCGTCATTTGGTGGTGAGATTTAAATATTTTCTCTAACTTAAAGTTGCTACAAAATTAATTAAAATTAGTTAATTCAAATATTCTATTTTTATACAATCGGGCTCTTTTCTATATTTTTTTTTTTTTTGCTTCTTATATTCTATTTTATACGTTTATTTATATTTTACTTTTTATATATAATTATTTACATTTTAATTATTTTAACTATAATATGTATAATTAATTATTATTTTCTTATATTGATGAATACTTTCATTTTAAGAAAGAAAATTGTCGATGTTTCATTTTCTGCAGACTATCAACTCAGGTCGCCGACTAATTTGAAATAAAAAAATAAAACATAAATCCTTTTTTGTTATGGTGTTCTTTTATGGTAAGATCTCCGCTTACGGTACGATATTGTAATCTCCGGTTCGATATTGTAAGCTCTGTTTTAGTATCTTCGATACTTAGGAGTGTTACAAACGATCATGTGTGTGTTGCATAATTGTGTAACATAACATTTTTTCATACATAATTTCATTAAAATCTGTTCAGGAGAGATTATCAACTAAAAGTGAAATAAATTAAAGAGTAACTGCATATATTATTTACTGTATAATTTACGAGAGCCGAGCGGCTAACGCACGGTGCCACAGGTTTCAGGTTCGAGTCCCAGTGATGCCTTGGATATTTGAAGGGGTTTGGAATCCATATTAAGCCGAAGGTTCCAGTCTATTAAGATTGTTATGCGTAGGGACAATAATTACAACTAGCTGACAACTCTACTCCGTAAAAAGGAAAGCACCTCCTGTCACAAAATCTGCCAGGAGGCAGACTGCCTTGGCCCGTCATAGGGCTGTTGCGCCAATGAAGAAATCTAATTTACGATTAAAAAAATATTTTCTGGTATCGTAAAAACAAAAGCAAATACTATATAGAAAATGGTACGTTAAAGTGAACAGTAGAACAACTGACTACAAGTTTCTGAAATAAGTCGCAGAGGAAAGGTTTTAACGGCGAACTAACAGATGATTTTTAAATTTACCTAACGACATTATTTCCAAAATTATGAAAGCAATTAAATAATAAATTGCTGAATTTCTTATGATATACTGTTTTTTACTTTAATTAACAAATAATTTGGTTGAATCATAAAATTTAATCACAGCATTAAGTTATTCCGAATCACTGCTTTTTTCAATTATTCTTAACTATCGCGTAAAGCTAAAAATTAATGAATAGATATTTTTTTCTCTGTGAAGCCTAAAAAGAAAATTTATTCACATTTTTTTCCTAACAGTTTTTTTATTTTTCAAACGAATCAATTTCCTTCTTAGTAGTTTTTAACTTTCGTTAAATAGTTATTCGACTTTATGAAAAACAAAGAATAAAGTAGTTTATTATAATGTATATAAAAATAATTGAGAGTGATAAATTTTATTTGTCGAATAAAATACTTTTTAATTTAATCTCATTGACGTTTTTATCTTCTTTTAAGGTATTGTTTCAATACATATATATACATAATATATGTTTGTAATAAAAATAATAAGAGAATAAAAAAAATTGGCCAGAGAATTTTATTTAATTTTTTTTACAAATAGTGGTAATGTAATAATTTAAATAATAGATCCCTTTATTTAAATCGGTAATTTTAGGAGACAAAATAAAAATCCTATACACTAAAAAATGATGTAATAGACGATTTTATTTGTTCCTATGTTAATTATAATTTTAACAATATCGGAATTATAAAATAACAGTATAAGTTACAATTTTAATAAACTAACAAATACAGAATTACTTTTAACTGCTGTACATTAAATTTTATTTATGTTTACATGTGAAATAAAATTTTATTTTTGGCATTTTTTCTTAAAAAGACCGCGAAATTCCAGAATGAGTAATATAAAACGGAGTAGTTAATCATGGCTTACTGTACTCGTATATGAATATTTGGAACAAGTAATTAAAAAAAAAATTAAATCAATTATAGTTTACAATAAAATAAACAAAAGTATTTCTTTTTAGCAAAGTATTATTGTGCTTTTTTATTGTTCGTTGATGGTATAAAAGAAAAAGAATAAAAGAAAAAGAAAAAAAAAAAAAAAAAAAGTTAATAATTTATAATAATAAATTGCAGTGTTCTTCATTGGCGCTAAAACCCCATAGTGGACCAAGGCCGTCTGCCAACTGGTAGATTTCGAGACAGAAGATGTTGTCTTTTTACTGGGTAGGGTTGTCGCATTACTCCCATACAGTCATATTAAACTAAGGCATACGGTTTAAAGGGGATTCCGAAGAACTACAAATATCCATGACACCGCTATAACTTGAACTCAAAACCTGTGGCACCGAACGCCAGAGAGAAAAATATCTTCAGTTTCTGGAGATAGTTTCTCGTTTGAGCCATTTTAAATTAAACACTAAAAACTTCATTTCTTTTCATTAATATTACTTTTTCTGTGTGTCTTCATGCAATTCTAGCGAACATATCTACAAAAAAAACTTCAACGCGATCATCATCGAAAATATCAATATAAAAAAAATAGAATAAAATATTCTAAATACAAAAAAAAAAAAAAAAAAAATAAACATCAGATTCGAATGAAAAACAAACAAAATAAATAAGCTTTTTAAATACGTTATAGAATCCAAACAATAAATGAATAAATAATAGCTATCCAGCTACCAATCAAACATCACTGAATGAGATAAAACTAATTAATGGAATTGGTCTTATCAAAAGCATATTCCATGATAAAAGATAATCAAAATCCGAATTTATGCATTCCGCATCATTTTTAAGTAATTATGAATTATAATCATTCATTTTTCCGTGCGATTGGTAACCAAATTGTGGTAATTAATCCTATTAAGGGAAAACTGAATCTATTCCTACGAATTTCCTTAAAAATATTACATAAATTATTATTTCGTTTCATTTGTAAGAGTTCTAAATTCTCTCAAATTCCTGGATTCAGTTAATTAAAGATTAATTAAACATAATGATTTTAACAATCCTCTTCCGAGTATCGGAAAATTGCTAAGCGAAGCAATATTTCATCTTCAAAAGGGCTATTTTAAAATGATAAATTAGAACTTGGGAAATTGAATTTCCTTTTCCAAATGCTCTTAACGAATCGCGTAATCAGAAATTTTCTTGGAAATGTATTTGGCTTCCACGTGAATAATTTCTGAGAAGTTCCACATGCAAATTTATCATTTTGACGTCTGCGATTGTTAAGAATGTAACTTCGAAAGTCGTTAAATTGAATCACTTACAAAATTAAAAAAAATATCGTAACTCTTAAGAATATGCTGCGAGTTTGAACATAATAGAGAGTTTTTGCATACCGTATTTTGGTCGTCCGTTAGCTTTTTCTCCCTAGTGCGCATGCTCACAGGAAACATTATCACAGATACGCATGCGCAATTTCCTATGAGCATGCGCACTAGGGAGAAAAAGCTAACGGACGTCCAACATACGGTATGCAAAAACTCTCTATTATGTTAGAAATTTTGTTAATTTTAAAAGAAACTAAAGAATTGCGATTATAAACTGTAGAAATATTGTGGAAAATTGAAGCGTTTAAGTATTTTGAGAATAGTGGATAGAACAGTGAATAATTTGCTAGAATAGCGGATATTGTCTAAGTCTAATAATTCATTATATACGCAATCAATTTCAAGTTTGGGAGGAAGGAGTTAAAAAATAAATTGTTAAATTTTAAAATTAAGTTTTAATTAATTACAATGAATCAAATTTGTAACGAATTAATTTGTAATTATTATTTTTTAATTAAATTGACTCGAGTATAGAAAAAATATGCTCGATTGCATGAAAGGTATAACTATTTATGTTTGTTGTTTCTTATCCCATCTTGGCTTCACCAAGCCCACGAGCCCATACGTACTCATGATTGAAGGGAAGGAAGCAGCTTCTGTTGTGATGGAGCACCCGTAGATAGAAGCCAAGACTTTTGCTTCGTGACGCTCTTACAGTCATTAGACCGGGACCTACGGCTTAAAGTTTTCCGAACCACTAAATTGGCACCGCCGAGACAGAAGAAAACAAATTCGAACCCGAAACCTGTGGCACCGAGCGCCAAGACACTCGGCCATTCAGGTCCCAATTTACCAACGGCACGCAGTGTTCCCAGGTGGTCACCCACCCAAGTACTGACCGCGCCCAATGATGCTTAACTTCGGTGATCTAACGAGAACCGGTATATTCATCAAGGTTTGGCCGTTGGCCTATAACTATTTATTAATTATATATATATATATATATATATATATATATATATATATATATATATATATATATATATATATATATATATATATATATAATAAATTCTAATACGTGTATCTATTCACTAAACAAGGCATATTAGTTAATATTTTGTTTCAAATATGGCTTAATGTGGATTCCGAACCACTACAAAAAACCATGGCACCGCCGGGACTCGAACTCAGAGGTGAAGCTTGTGGTACCGAGAGCCAGAGCGCTAGTCACTCGGCCATCAGTCCTCTGATATTTATATTGCATCTTAAAATAATTTTTTAGGGATTGGTAAGATATTCTATATAGACTGTATGGAACTTATTTCGGAACTTATGTCTATCGTTTATAGTTTATCTGTGGCTAGCTAATCATATTTATTATTATTTTATATTTATTATTATTATTATTTATTATTTATAATTTAAAATAAATCATTTTACGATTTTCGGAACAAGAAAACACTTCACCATACTGCCTTTTCGAATTGCATAAATTTATCTCAGTCATACAACGTAACAAGGGAGAAAAAAAAAAATTAAGCGTTAGAAATGTTACCCCACCGAATTTCTTTGTAAATTTTGTTTAGTTTCCTTTTCTAAATCAAAAATAAATTTATTTTTAAAACTGAGCTAAAAATTTTTTCATAAAGTTTGCATGCCAAATGATATATAAAAGGCTTTGAGTCATAAACGTTTTTAAATACGAAGAAATTTACAAATGTTTATATTATTTATTTATCTATAAAATATTTTTTTGAAAAAGTTGGTATCATCATAATATTTCATGCATATAATTAAACAAGTTAAAAAGTTTTGAAAAATATTCATGCATTAAATTAAGTAACATTTACATTTGGTGTAAAACGGAAGTAATTCTGAATTAATCTTTTAAAATTATTCTTGAACTGAAAACCTATTGTACCGTCTCGGCCTATTCTGGACCTATAACGGTTTCAAGAAGAAAGCCATTTTCAGGTTCATGGGAACACTTTAATTTTTATTTACCAGCATTATATATACACATATATACACAGTCCAGTCACATTAATGTGACCACCACCTATTTTCGACGTCAACGCGCAGCTGGCCACGGCACTGGAGTCGGCATGGCTCAACATCCCAGTGAACACCTTCAGAAACCTGATTGACTCTCTTCCTGCACGTCTTGCAGCGGTCCGCTCTGCCAAAGGTGGTTATTCTGGCTTTTGACAGGTGGTCACATTAATGTGACTGGACTGAGTATGTACATACAGAACTCTGGATTAATAATTTATTAAAAAAAATGAAAATTAATGATGCCAATTTGATTCACAAGTTCAGTTTATCCGAGGTCAAGGACTTTCAGAGTAATCGAATCTAAGACGAATCTAATGCACTCGATCTGCGGCAAACCTTAATCATCACACGGCGTGATACCCGAAACACAAGAGGCTCATTTTGTAAACAGGCTGAATCTCCGGCCTGTTCAGTCACTTCACAGAAAAAGAGAAAAACAACAATTCTTGTCGATTTGTCGCAGTCCATCTTCCTCTCCTTCTCCAAAATATCCTTTTAAGAAAATCCGTCACTAGGGAGTGGGGAGGCGGATCAGCTTCCCTCACTTCTCATTGGAGGGGACACTTCCTCAGCCAATTTTCTATCACCAATCACGATACAGCAACTCATGACATTTTCTATATTCCATCTGTAATTGTTTCCAACTGTGAATGTCGAACAGACAATCGCTAATTTCATGATGGAGCATTATTCATGACTCTGATTATCTGCTGTCAGATTTTTGGGACAGATTGTTCACAGTAGAACAGGAACCTAATTGCATGCAATATAAATATCCAAAAAACTGCTTTTCTACTATCATCTCAAATGATAGGTTGTTATTATGCACATGTTAAAGAATATGCATTCTTTTTCCTGGGAATAGAAATGTTATATCTCTTCTCGTGGAAAAAATGTTACACTATATTTTAGAAGTAATTAAATGCGTGTTTTTTTTAATTATTCTTCAATGAAAAATAAAACATTGACTATAAAAAATTCTCTGTCTAGTATAAACATTACAAATTCTCTTTTTAAAGGGTTACAAAATAATGCATTGTTTTAGCTTTCCACGATCTTACCCAAATACAATGATAAATTTCTTTCAAAAGAAATTGCAAAAAGACATGGGGCTTAATACCATTCGGATTACGACTGCGACATATTTATAAGATTTATTTTATTTTTTCGAAAGGAATTGTTAAAAATAATACGGCTTTTTAACTCTAAAGAGACGAAGTTGGTAAACTCACAAAAATCGAAATTGAAAATAAATCTTTTATAACAACAAATCGCATTCTTGAGGCTTAAAAGAAGACTGTTTAGATGAACAGTTCCGCTTGTTTTTCTGGAGCGGTCTTTTCCATTGAGAAAAATAAGACTGTATGGCATATAAAATTTATAGTTGCCATTGTTATTACTGTTGGTTTATTGTGAATCAGATCGATGGTTCTTTATGGCAACAAAAATAAAAGTTTGGGGAAAAATTCGATTCATAAATAATGAAAGATAAAAGCTTCTTTTATGTGTCCAAAAAATAGAATGAGGTGTAACTTAGATGGATAGATACCATAAATATTTTTTTCACACATCTTGTTTTTATACTTTATTGAGAACAAAAAAATATTGAAAAAGTATCCCAAAGGACACCAAAAGTAATCCAATATAGTTCCTTGTATCAAAATAATGGAATTTGAAATGTTACTGCTAATGGAAACTAATTGATTGAATTTTGATCGTACAGAGCATTAAAAGAACTAATAAAATTAATAACGTTATAAGTTAAAAATAACTTCTAATATTTTTGTTTCCGATATTAAAACTGAAAAAAAAAATTGTTTATTTCTTCTTAAATTACAAATTAAATAACAACTGACGTTTCAACAATTCATATCAAAACTGAATTAGAAGAGAAAATTAATAAAGGTGCAATGTATCAATAATAGTAAAAAAAATATAAAATAAAATATCAAAGTTCTGAAGAAGCCGTTACTATTAGAATAAATAATTTAATTTGAGGCCAATGTTTTAAAATAGAAGATAAATTTTTTTTGTTTGATGCCTATTTTTTATTATTATCAATTTAATATCCTACTAGTTGAGAAATTTTATTTTCAATTTCTGTCACTTTTATATATTTTATTAACACATTAGGTAGCCAACGGCCGTACCATGCTGAATATATCGGTTCTCGTTAGATCACCGAAGCATCATTGGGCGCGGTCAGTACTTGGGTGGGTGACCACCTGGGAACACTGCGTGCCGTTGGCAAATTTGGGACCTGAATGGCCGAGTGTCTAGCGCTCTGGCGCTCGGTGCCACAGGTTTCGGGTTCGAATCCCGGCGGTGCCATGGATGTTTGTAGTGGTTCGGAATCCACTTTAAGCCGTAGGTCCCGGTCTTCTATGACTGTAAGAGCGTCACGGAGCAAAAGTCAGGCTTCTACCTACGGGTGCTCCATCACAACAGAAGCTGCTTCCTTCCCCTTCTATCATGAGTACGTATGGACTCGTGGGCTTGGCCAGCCAAGTGGGATAAGAAACAACGAAACAAACAACACATTAGGTTAACATTCAATACATATTTTAAGTGATAGAAGTTCTATAAAAGCAGCTATATAAATAATAGCAAAAAAAATAAAAAAAAAAAAATTGCATCAATGTGATAAATTTATACTTTGATTTAATTTTATTTCAAGCAAGTAAATATTCTATAGAAATTAATATAATATTTTTGACATATTCTAACCTAAGACACATTTATTTGTTTTTTAATGTGCAAATTCGAATTGCAATTACTTACTTGATTTTTAATTAAACAAATTTTTTTTTTTTTTTAGAATTTAACCAATTTATTATTTAATTATTTATTCTTTTAAAGTAGATTTCTTATCAAAGATCAGCTAAGATATTTTACAACTTTATTAAGAATTAAATATTAATATATAACATATATATCTTATATTATCTATATTAATATTATGCAATATTAATATTAAATATAGAATAAAGAATCGAAGTGCTATTACTTACTTGTTTTTTGCTTAAACAAATTCATTTAATTTTTTTGAGAATTTAGCAAATTTATTATTTAATTATTTATTCTTTTAACGTAGATTTCTTATCAAAGGCCAAATAACATATTTTAAAATTATATTAAGAACTAAATAGACGAAAAAAATAAATTAAAAATAGTTTTGAAACTGATTTAAACTTTAGATAATAATCTTTGTTATATAAGTTAACAATATTTACAAAATAATGCTAATTTGTAGAATACAACATTGTTTGAAATATAATGGGTTCATTGTTGAGGAATTTTTTTAAAAATAGTTTTGAAACTGATTTAAACTTTAGATAATAGTCTTTGTTGTATAAGTTAATAATATTTACAAAATAATGCTAATTTGTAGAATCCAACATTGTTTGAAATATAATGGGTTCATTGTTGAGGAATTTTTTTAAAAATAATTTTGAAACTAATTTAAACTTTAGATAATAATCTTTGTTATATAAGTTAACAATATTTACAAAATAATGCTAATTTGTAGAATCCAACATTGTTTGAAATATAATGGGTTCATTGTTGAGGAATTTTTTTAAAAATAGTTTTGAAACTGATTTAAACTTTAGATAATAATCTTTGTTATATAAGTTAACAATATTTACAAAATAATTCTAATTTGTAGCATCCAACATTGTTTGAAATATAATGGGTTCATTGTTGAGGAATTTTTAAAAATAGTTTTGAAACTGATTTAAACTTTAGATAATAATCTTTGTTATGTAATTTAACAATATTTCTAAAACAATGCCAGTTTGTAGAATAAAACATTATTTGAAATATAATATGTTTTATTGTTTTCATTGTCAAGGGATTTAAAAAAAAAAGTTTTGAAACTAATTTAAAATTTAGATAATAATCTTTATAATATAAGTTAACAATATTTAGAAAACAACATTAATTTGTAGCATAAAAAATTATTTGAAATATAATATGCTCCTTGTTTTTATTTTCGATGGATTAAAAAAATAGTTTTGAAACTGATTTGAACTTCAGATAATAATGTTCATAATTTAAATTAACATTATTTACAAAACAATGTTAATTTGTAAAATGAAATATTTTTGAAATATAACGTGTTTATTGTTTTCACTGTTGAGGTTTTTAAAAAAAAAATAGTTTTGAAATCGATTTAAGCTTCAGATAATAATTTTTGTAATTTAAGTTAACAATGTTTACAAAATAATGTTAATTACAGAATAAAGCGTCATATATCAAATTATATATCATTATTATACATTATATACAAAACAATGTTAATTTGTAGAAAAAAATTATTTGAAATATAATTTCCTTATTTTCATTGTTGAGGGATTTAAAAAAATAGTTTTAAACTTTACTGATTTAAACTTTAGATTAATTTTATGTAAAACATTCCATCAGTTTCTTTGACGAGATAAAGGTGGTTTTGAAAAGTAACAGAAAAATTAATTCATGGAAAGATGCAAAAAAAGGAACCCAAACATTCAATTTCTTTCTCTATCGCTCTTATAAAGAGAATTAGTCTTCTCCAAGTATTTCGCGTAATTATATTCAGTTCTCCGAAAACTGTGAAATTAATTTCAACGCAACATGATAGGTGTTCTAAAGTGTTAAATTATTTTGAGAACATGGTTTGGAGCGACAATAATTAATAAACTCTGTCAAAACTTTTAAAATTTTGCACCTTGGAAATGAATAAAATTGAGATGATATTCCGGCTTTAAAAGATTAGTTCCCTGAAAAGTTTAAAAGTTTGAATCAGCTTATTACAAGTTTTCAGTGAAGGTATTATGGAAAATCGTATTGCGGAAAATTGAAAATACGAAAAAAAATGAGGAAGTTATTTATCAATCAAAATAATCGCTAATCATTTTAGGAAGTGCAGTACTAATTTGAATACATCTTTTGCAGTAATATATTTTGCAAAACATTTTGTTTTTATTTGTTACTGCTGGGAACTTGGACCTGAGGTTATTTTCCCACTAAATCGGCAGATCTATCACAGATTCAATGATACCTAGGGTAGTAGCAACATTTTGGAAAGAATAAAGCTAAAGTTATAGCTGGAAAGTTCATCTTTTTCTTCCTACCAAATAGAGTTCAAGGGAAGAATTTTTCTCCCTAGATGTTCATTCTATTTTTTATCGATATCTATTGTTAAAAATCAACAGCTATAGAATTATTAGAACAAAGATCACGAAAATCTCACTTAAACCTAGCAGAACACGCAAATAAATAGAATCAGTACATGACTTCGGTTAATCATAGTCAAGGAAACATTTGATTTGGCATATCTAATGCCAAATCGAAAGTTCGAATTCAGCCATTAGAAATGCAGTGTGAGTTTAATAAATAATTTCACTAAAACTGTGCTCTGAGAAGAAATATGTAAAAAATGAATAGCTATATAACTATTAGAACAATTTAAACAAAAGATCACGAAAATCTCACGTAAAACTTAAAAGAATACGTAAATAATTAGAGTCAGTGAGGACATAACCTAGTCCTCAGTGAGTTAGCCGTCAATTGACGGCTAACTACAGTCAAGAAAACTTTCGATTTGGCCTCATATCAGATCTTGAATTCAGCATTAGAAATTCAGTGTGGTTTTAACAAATAATTTCCTTTTAACTACGCTCTGAGATAAGAAATATGTAAAAAATTAATAGTTATAAAATTATTAGAACTTTTTTTTTCTTTCTAATGCAGCTGGCAAACACAGACAGCTTGGTCTTTGGATGCCTTAAGGCAAGTGCTGCAGAGACGTACTCACTTTGCATTACCCAGTAACTTGAAGATAAGCCACGGACGCGGAGTAACAATGCCCCCGCAACGCTCTACGATCCTATTAGGACCGGGACCTACATTTTAAAGTGGATTCCGAACCACTACAAAAATCCATGGCACCGCCGGGACTCGAACCCGAAACCTGTAGTACCGAGCGCCAGAGCGCTAGCCACTCGACCATTCAGGCCCTTATTAGAACTAATAAAGCAAAACATGAAAATCTCAAGTAAAACACGTAAACAGAATCATAAAAAATTAATAAATAGTTCATTTTAATAAATAATTTCCTTTTAACGTTGCTCTGAGATAAGAAATACGTTAAAAATCAACAGCTATAGAATTAATAGAGAAAGTAAAAGAAAAGATCACACGTGAACGAAAATCTCACGTAAAATTTAACAAAAAACGTAAACAAATAGAATCAGTGCAGGATTTCGGTTAGCCATAGTTCGCTGATATATCAGAAATATTACTACACTTATTTAATGGAATATGTTTTTAAAGAATTCCTTTTCAAAGAAAATTTTTTTCTTTATATATGACTTTGATTTCGATTGAGATGCATATTTAAGACCAAAAGCGACTAAATGCTGAACAATCCATATTTTAATATGTTTATGGGATTACATATTTTTTAATGCAGTAAAACATTTATGTTAGACTTTTCGAAGTATTAGACACAATAGTAAAGTTTATATAAACCAGAAATCATTTAATAAACAAACTGCATTTTTTTAAACCTTTTTTTATTTTTCAGTCAAATCTAATAAAATGACATTCTTATAATAGAAATATTAATTTTTTATTCATTTAAGTTTAGTGTCTAAAAGGTTCAAATGAATTTATTTAAGGATTAAAAACTGGAATATTTACCGTTAAACAGAATAGCTGGTAGAATTTTACTTTTTATAACTTTGAGCATCTGAATAATGATTTTATAATTCCGTATAATTATATAACATGCACAAACAGTGGATATCTATTAAAGTACTTTTGAGAAAAACATGCCAAAATGTTTTGTTTATATTGACATTACCTTATCAGTAAAAATAAAATATAAATATATTTACATATTAAAAATATGTTAAAGATATGTGTTAAAAAATAAGTGTTTTTTGTTGTTAGTCCAACAAACTTTTATAATTAAAAAAAGCTAAAAAGTTTTTATAAAAGGAAATTGTCTTCACATATTAAATAATATTTTTAATATATGATAAACATGTTTTAAAAAAATAAGTGCTTTTTGTTGTTAGTCCAACAAACTTTTATAATTAAAAAAAAACCTAAAACGTTTTTATAAAGGGAAATTGTTTTGTTTTCTGAATACTCTCCTGACAAAAAAGTAAAAAAAAAGAAACATTTCATCATTGTGAAAGAAGTTAAAACCATTTTTTGAAGTAAACAAAGACAGATTACAAAAGATTGCAACAATAATTTGCTTTTTCCAAAATGCACAAAGTAGACTTATTCATGAAACAGCTCTACAACGATTAACTTTTAGAAAAAAAGCGTTTTGTTTTCCAGAAAGATCTGAACATCATCTGAAACACTTTTTTTAATTAATCCTCCGAGTTCATTTTATAAACGAAACTAATTAAATACTTCTTCTACTAAAGCCAGAATAATTTCTGCTTCTATTTGTGAATGCAAAGAAATAAGAGGATTTTTTATACCATGTAAAGTTATTATGCTACGAGATTTTGGAAAAAGTAAATGAAAATACTTGTTTGTAATCCAAATATTGCTGGAGTGGAAAATAACTGTAAAATACAATTTTCCCTCTTCGAAAGTGTTTTAGTTAGAAAATATTAAAAAGTTTGTTAATATTTTGTTTACACTCATTCTGTATTTTTGGAGAATTCAATTTAAAATTCTTTTCGATTAAAAATATAGCAACATATTTTGGATACACCAAATCCGAATATGTCAGGAAATGAAAATTTGCTTCGTATACTTTTAGTACTGCATAAATTTATCTCAGTCGTATGACTTAACAAAGGAGAAAAAAAAATTAAGAGTTAAAAATGTGAAGACACCGAATTTATTTGTAAATTATGCATAGTAATATTTGTAAATTATGCTTATCTACTGTCAGATTTCAGTGATAAGTTGTTCTTATGTACTTATTCAAGAATGTACATTCCTTTCCCATGGGAACAAAAATAATATATCTCATCTCGTGGGAAAAATGCTACACTATATTTTAAAAGTAATTAAATACTAGTTGTTTTTTTAATCATTCTAATTATTTTTCAAAAAACAATAAAAATTTCCTCTAAAAATTCTCTTTCTAGTATAAATATTACAAAATCTCTTTTTAAAGGGATAAAAATAATGCCTTGTTTTAACTTTCCTCGATCTTACCCAAATACAATCATAAATTTCTTTCAAAAAAATTGCAAAAAGACATGGGACTTAATACCATTCGGATTACGACTGCGACATATTTATAAGATTTATTTTATTTTTTCGGAAGGAATTGTTAAAAATAATACGACTTTTTAACTCTAAAGAGACGAAGTTGGTAAACTTTGAATAGAATAGAAATTAAAAATAAATCTTTTATAACAACAAATCGCATTCTTGAGGCTTAAAAGAAGACTGTTTAGATGAACAGTTCCGCTTGTTTTTCTGGAGCGGTCTTTTCCATTGAGAAAAATAAGACTGTATGGCATATAAAATTTATAGTTGCCATTGTTATTACTGTTGGTTTATTGTGAATCAGATCGATGGTTCTTTATAGCAAAAAAAAAAAAAAAAAAGTTGGGTACAAATTCGATTCATAAATAATGGAAGATAAAAGCTTCTTTTATATGTCCAAAAAATAGAATGAGGTGTAACTTATATTGATAGATACGATAAATAGTTTTTTCACATATTTTGTTTTTATACTTTATTAAGAACAAAAAAAATATTGAAAAAGTATCCCAAAGGACATAAAAAGTAATCCAATATAGTTCCTTTTATCCAAATAATGGCATTTGAAATGTTACTGCTAATGGAAACTAATTGATTGAATTTTGATCTTACAATGCATTAAAAGAACTAACAAAATTAATAACGTTATAAGTTAAAAATAACTTCTAATATTTTGTTTACAATATTAAAACTGAAAAAAAGTAATTGTTTATTTCTTTTTAAAAAAAAAAAATAACAATTTTTGTTTTAACAATTTATACTAAAACTCAATTAGAAGAGAAAATAAATTAATGTGCATAATTTGAAATATAATGTATCAATAATTGAATAAAATAACTATAAATATAAAATATTAAATTCTGACGAAACCGTTGCAAACAAAAACAATAATTTAATTTGAGGACAATGTTTTAAAATGAAAGATAAAAAAAATATGCATAAAATAAAACAATTTATTATTAAATTAATATCAGAATGCTAGTTGAGAAATTTTATTTTCATTTCAGTCCCTTTTATATGCGTTATTAACACATTAGATTAACTATCAATACATATTTTAAAGGCTAGGAGTTATATCTCAGCTTCTATAAATCATCATTTTTGGAAAATGAAAAAAAAGTACAGCCAAATAACACCATTATATTTTTATTTAATTTTATTTCAAACAAGTAGATATTCTACTGAAATTCATGTATTATTTTTGAGATATTCTAACCAGAGATATTTTTGAACTTGAATTTTCTAACTTGAGATATTTTTTAAATATGCAAATTCGAAGTCCAATTACTTAGTTAATTTAATTTATTTAATTGTTTTGAAACTTAAAAAAAATTCTTTTAATTTTTTTGAGAATTTAGCAAATTTATTATTTAATTATTTATTCTTTTACAGTAGATTTCTTATCAAAGATCTGCTTAGATATTTCACAATCATATTAAGAACTAAATAAACAAAAACCAACTAATTAAGAAATCTTTAAAATCAATCCATAAACTTTAAGATTTATGATACTGGAAATAATTTTAAAATTTCACAATCTTTAAATTAATACATAAAACTTATTTCTTTAGCAAAAATGATTAATATTAAATAACTTCATATCATACTAAATAATTTAACTACAACGGGTAAAAAATTTTTACTTATGTTTTAATTCTTTATTTGATTATATTTTTTTTATTATACAGTGACAGCAATTCAACAAGCCAAAAAAAAAAAAAAAAAAAAAAATTAAGATATCTTTAAATATACAAAACAATTGTAGTCGTATATACCCACATATGTTGCGCATATGCTTTAATTGTAAATTATGAAAAAAAAAAATAACATATATAAATGTATGAAAGTTCAGATATACATGCGATTTTGATCTTATTCTTTATATATTTTTTAAAATAATGAGATGCATAATAAAACATTATTTGAGTGTAATGTGTTCATTGTTTAATAGTTGAAAGATTTTTTTTTAAAAATCATTTTGAAACTGATTTAAACTTCAGATAATTATTTTTGTTATATAAGTTAACAATATTTACAAAACAATTTTAATTTGTAGAATAAAATATTATTTGATGTATAATGCGTTTTATTGTTTTCATTGTTAAGGGATTTAAAAAAAAATAATTTTGAAACTGATTTAAACTTTAGATAATAATCTTTATTATATAATTTAACAATATTTATAAAACAATGTTAGTTTGTAAAATAAAATATTATTTGAAATATAATGGGCTCATTGTTTTCATTGTTGATGGTATTTCTAAAAAATAGTTTTGAAATTGGTTTGAACTTTAAATAATCTTTATAGTATAAGTTAACAATGTTTACAAAATAATGCTAATTCGCAGAATAAAATATCATTTGAAATATAATGTGTACAATGTTGAGGGATTTTTAAAAATAGCTTTGAAACTGATTTGAACTGTATATAATAATCTTTATAATATAAGTTAACACTATTTAAAAAAAAAAAAAAACAGTATTAATTTGTAGAATAAAACAATATTTGAAATATAGGGGGTTCATTGTTTTCATTGTTGATGGATTTTTAAAAAATAGTTTTGGGACTGATTTTAAACTTTAGATAATAATCTTTATAATATAATTCCCAATATTTGTGTTAATAAATAATAATGTTAATAATAAATGTAGATGTCAGTTTGTAGAATAAAACATTATTTGAAATATAATATGTTCGTTGATTTCATTGTTGAGGGATTTTTTTAAAAATAGTTTTGAAACTGATTTAAACTTTAGATTAATTTTATGTAAAAAATTGTATCACTTTTTCTGACGAGGTAAATGTTTGGTTTTGAAAAGTAACATACAATTTATTCAATGGAGAGCTCAAGAAAAAGAACCCAAATATTCAATTTCTTTCTGTATCACTCTTCAACAGAATTAGTCTCCTCCAAGAATTTCGCGTAATTATATTCAATTCTCCGAAAACTGTGAAATTAATTTCAACGCAACATGATAGGTGTTCTAAAGTGTTAAATTATTTTGAGAACATGGTTTGGAGCGACAATAATTAATAAACTCTGTCAAAACTTTTAAAATTTTGCACCTTGGAAATGAATAAAATTGAGATGATATTCCGGCTTTAAAAGATTAGTTCCCGGAAAAGTTTAAAAGTTTGAGTCAGCTTATTACAAGTTTTCAGTGAAGGTATTACGGAAAATTGAACATACGGAGGAAATGAAGTTGTTTATATATCAAAATAATCGCTAATCATTTTAGGAAGTGCAGTACTAATTTGAATACACGTTTTGAAGTAATTTGTTTTTGCAAAACAGAAGAAATATTTATTCAAAATATGTTCTGGTTTTGTTTGATACTGCTGAGAACTTGGACTTGAGGTTATTTTCCACCAGATCGCAGACCTGTCACTGTTAGCGACATTTTGGAAAGTATAAATCTAAAATAACACCTGGGGGATTCATCTTTTTCTTTTAACCAACTAGAGTCTAATGGACTGCCTTTTCTCCTTACATATTTATAGTACGAATATGGGACAGTCGAGGAAACTTTCGATTTGGCCTCACGTCAGATTTCGAATTCAGTCATTAGAAAGGCAGCATGATTTTAATAAATAATTTAATTTTAACTATGTTCTGAGATAAGAAATATGTTTGAAATTAATAGCTATAGAATTATTAGAACAAGTAAAACAAAGGATTACGTGAACGAAAATCTCACTTAAAACTTAGCAGAAGACATAAGCAAATAGAATCAGTGCGGGACTATAGTTGGACTAAAGGTACTGTTGGACTATTGGCAGTAAAGCATTTACGTTTTGTTTTATCAAAGTAATAGACACAATAGTGAGATTTATAACAATTAAAAATTATTTACTAAACGCACTGCAGTTTTTAAACCCTTTATTTATTTTTCAGCCAAATCTGATAAAATTACATTCTCATAATAGAAAAATTAATTTTTTATTAAAAAAAAAGTTAAAATGAATTTGCCTAAAAAGTAAAAATGAATTTATTTAAGAATTAAAAAACCGGAATCTTCTCTGTTAAATCGAATAGCTGGTAGAAGTTTCATCATCATCAATAGCACGACAGCCCAGAGTGGGACAAGGCCTTCCTTTGAAGAGATTTCCATGCATTCCTCTGGGTGACAAGGGTCCTCCAATTCTTAACCTTTAGTACAGCAAAATCATTTTCAACTGCGTCTATTCATCGCACCCTCTTCCTCTTTATTCCTGTGGCTATGCCTTTTTACAGGGTTCAAATCATTCGTTGTAAATACATGAGCTGCCCCATTTAATGTAATAATCTTAATAAATTTTATAATATCTGGGTCTTCATGGCATTTATAAATTACTGCGTTCTATCGTCTTCTCTAACAATAATCTCGAAGAATAGCCCTTAAAATCTTCCTCTTAAATATATCCATTTTTTTCTTTCAATTTTTTCTATTAGCTCACACTCTCTCTCTATATATATATTGTTCAAATTTTCAATCGTTCCTAAAATACTTTTTATTCCTCCACTCAAGTTCAAATACACTTTTTTTAACTTGTAGCGGATAACACTTGATGTTAATACAGTTTTTCCAAATATTAATTCAGTAATTAAAGTTAATTAATTATTTGTAGTTTTTTTTAGATTTAAGTTGCATGTATCTATCAATAGATGGCGCCAGATAAACTTAAAAAAATGAATGAAAATTATTTATAAAGGGCTTTCTGCAATACAGTGGAAAAAAAATAGGAATTGACATTAAAATTTCGTTTTTTTTTTTTTATATTACTTGTTTTCTTTGGATTTCGTAACGGTGAAGATTTATAAGGGATGGAGTTGTTAGCCCTACGTGCAACCCCCAACCTGGAAGACTAGTCCCCTGATGTAATCCCCAGGGGCAGACTACCCAGGTATATAACCGGACACTGAGTGCTTATTTTAATCGCCTTCTACGACACGCAAAGGCTACATTGGTACTATTTTACTCTAATCAACACACGGCGTGGTAGAAGTTTACTTTCTAATAACTTTGAGCATTGGAATAATGAATTCCGTATAATTGTATAACATGTACAGGTAGTGCATATTTAATAAAATACTTCGAGAAAAACGTGCCAATATTTATATTGACATTGCTTTATCAGTAAAAATAAAATATAAATGTGTTCACATATTAAATAATTTATAGTTTAAAATATGGTAAATATGTTTTTTTAAAAAATAAGGGCTTTTTGTTGTTAGTCCAACAAACTCTTATAATTATAAAAAGCTAAACATTTTTTATAAAGTTAAATATTTTCATACATTAAATGTTGTTGTTCACATATTAAATAACATGTTAAAAATATGGTAAATAATTTTTTATTATTTTTTTTAATAAATAAAATATAAAATTTTTTTGTTGTTAGACCAAAAAATATTTATAATTAAAAAAATGCTACATAGTTTTTATAAAGGGAATTTGTTTTCTCAATATTGTTGTTCACATATTAAATAATATGTTAAAATATGATAAAAAAAGTTTTTAAAAAATAAATGCTTTGTGTTATTAATCAAACAAAATTTTATAATTAAAAAAAAGCTGAATAGTTTTTATAAAGGGAAATTGTTTTCACATTTTAAATGCTGTTGTTCACATATTAAATAATATGTTAAAATATGATAAATGTGCTTTTAAAAAATAAATGTTTTGTGTTAGAAAAACTTTTATAATTAAAAAAAGAACTAAATAGTTTTTATAAAGGAAATTGTTTTCATATGTTAAATGTTGTTGTTCACATATTAAATAATATGTTAAAAATATGATAAATATGTTTTTGAGCATTTTTTTATTTTTATTTAGCATTTATTATGGATAAGACATAGATTATTACATAGATTATTTTTAGCATTTAAGAGCATTTTTTTGTTAGTTCCACAAAGTTTTATAATTAAATTATTTAAAGTTTTATCATTATAATTATAATTAATTTAATTTTATAAAGCACGTTATTATTTTATAATTAATTAATTATCATTTTTATAAAGGGAATTTTTTTTCTAAATATATCCTGACAAAAAAATATAAAAAAAACTATCTTTATTATTTTGAAAGAAGAAGCTAAAACCTTTTTTTCTCAAATAAACAAAGATAAATCTCAATAGATGGGAATAACAACACGCTTTGTATAAAATGTACAAATTAAACTTATTCATAAAACAGCTTTACAACGATTCACTTTTAGAAAAAAGGTTTTGTTTTCCAGAAAGATCTGAACATCATCTGAAACACTTTTTTAAATTAATCCTCCGAGTTCATTTTATAAACGAAACTAATTAAATACTTCTTCTACTAAAGACAGAATAATTTCCGCTTCTATTTTTGAATGTTGAGAAGTTGTATTTTTTATACCATGCAAAGTTATTATGCTACGAGATTTTGGAAACCATAAATGAAAATACTTGTTTGCAATCCAGATACTGAGGGAGTGGAAAATTACTGTAAAATACAATTTTCTCTTCGAAAGTATTTTAATTAGAAAATATTGAAAAGTCTGTTAATATTTTGTTTACTCTCATGTTGTATTTTAGGAGAATTCAATTTAAAATTATTTTCGATTAAAAATATAGCAACATATTTTGGAAGCACCAATGCTGAATATTTCAGGAATTGAAAATTTGCTTCGTATTTGGTTTTGAAAATTTAGAAAAAATTTCAGTCTGCAATTAGTTTTGAAAAAATATAATGAAAATACATGTTCAATGGTAGAACTAAATACCAAAAATAAAAACATTTGGCAATTTTTTTCCTTTTGTAATGTAGTTAAATTTAAAAAAAGTTCTATTAAATATACTGTTTTTAATACAAATCGTATGGCTAAATTCGTAGCATATTAAAACAAAAATTCTTTAACGGAAAAATTATTAACCAAACAATTCAGTGTGGGAATTACATAAGAAATAAATCAAAACATATTTTAACGTTTTTTTAAATTATAATAATTTTAATTTAACATATCTAGAAGTCTCATTTGAATAATTTTAAATTAATATAATTAGAAGTCAGAAAAATTCAGTTAACTTAATAAACACTACTACGCCACACCGCATTACTGTACCTAGAGCTGAGTTACCACTTTAAAGTTTGGGAATGATGTGGGTGAGAAGTGACTTTCTACCGTCATATGAGACTGACACCTACGGCTTAAAGTGGATTCCGAACCACTACAGACAGCTATGTCACAGCCGGGACTTGAACCCGAAATATGTGGGTACCGAGCGGCAGAACGCTAGTCACTAGGCCATTAGGCACCTTAACTTAACACGAATTTTAACTATTAATTATCTTTAACAATATAATATAATTATAATGTAATGTTATTTAAGAGGCCTAATGGCAGATCGACCAGCGGTGCCCTAGGTTTCGAGTTCAAGTCCCGGTAGTGCCATGGATGTTTGTAGGGATTAGGAATCCACTTTAAACCGTAGGTACCTGTTTAATATGATTGTAGAATGTTTGCCGTAGGGCTGACAACCCTACCCTATAAAAAGAAAATATCTCCAATCTCAAAATCTGCCTATAGACCCACTATGGGGCTGTTGCGGAGATGAAGAAGAATGTTATTTAATGTTATTCAGTTAAAATTAATATAACTTTAATATAATATAATTCAGTTAAGATTAATATATTTTTAATATAATGCGATTCAGTTAACTTTAATATAACAAGAAGTCCTTTCATAATGTAATTATTATAAAGCTATGTATTAAAAATATTATATCCCATTTTATTTCACTCTAAAACATTATAAAATCGTTAAAACAAATCCAAAATAAAGACTTTCGGTTTACAAAAGGGTTTGTCAAAAATAGTGATGTGAGCTAAATTTCATTCCTTTTTTATATCAAACAGTAAAGACATTACTGCGAAAACCCCTCCAATTTGCAATTTAAAACAGAAACAGTATGGACAAAAACCTTCTTCTTTCTGTTACTTTTGATTTTGGGGAATCTTTTTACAATGCAACTTCTTAAGGAAAACATTTGCATCTCATGAATACTGAAAAGGTTGAAAGAGTGTTTTCCATTTTAATTTGCTAATAGTTTTTTTCGCGTTCTTTTGATTCTGTAAAGTTTTCCCCTAATTCGAATCGAAATTCTTTCGCTCTCGATTTGCTCGTTTAATGGGAGATTTGAAATGGAATACGGCATTTTGTTTCGCCCATTATGTAACTGATTTAGAGCGAGCTGGTATGTTCTAATAGCTAAAAAAATGTTAAATACGTGAATGCAGGCATAAACGACTAAATTAGGCCATTGCGTGGTTGCATTAAGTTTAATTTTAAGTCAAGACGTAAATGTTAATGCCTTCAAAATTAAAATTTAAGGGTTGATGTATTCTGTATTAAGGAGTATGTATTCTTGATGTATGCTCTTATGCATTATGTATTCTTAAAATCCTAACCTCAAACTTGTTTATTTTCGAAAACTGATCCATGATATACGAATGTATTGACTGATTATAGCCAACGGCCGTACCATGCTGAATATACCGGTTCTCGTTAGATCACCGAAGTTAAGCATCATTGGGCGCGGTCAGTACTTGGGTGGGTGACCACCTGGGAACACTGCGTGCCGTTGGCAAATTTGGGACCTGAATGGCCGAGTGTCTAGCGCTCTGGCGCTCGGTGCCACAGGTTTCGGGTTCGAATCCCGGCGGTGCCATGGATGTTTGTAGTGGTTCGGAATCCATTTTAAGCCCTAGGTCCCGGTCTTCTATGACTGTAAGAGCGTCACGGAGCAAAAGTCAGGCTTCTACCTACGGGTGCTCCATCACAACAGAAGCTGCTTCCTTCCCCTTCAATCATGAGTCCATATGGGCTCGTGGGATAAGAAACAACAACAACAACAACAGGAGTATGTATTCTTGATGTATGCTCTTATGCATTATGTATTCTTAAAATCCTAACCTCAAACTTGTTTATTTTCGGAAACTGATCCATGATATACGAATGTACTGACTGATTATAATTAAAATACCACTTTCAAAAGGCTGTAAAAGAAAAGAACCACAATGAGTTCAAATGAGTTTAACCTCGTCACAATGAGTTCAAATTTGAACTGAAGATACTTGCAAAAGTGTGAAATGGTATGACACCAAAAAATTTCTAAAGTGTGCTAATAGATGGAGCTGTTAGCGGCATAAAGAGAGTGAATTCGTCTGCCAGTGATATTTGAACGTATTTGCCATGAGTTGCTCATTAAACCACTTGTAGTGTTCAATGTGTTTGATTGTTTTTGTATTTTGACGGAAAAAAAGACTTCCAAGTCATTCAGTAGTTGCGTCACTATTAGTGGAAAGCATATCCTCCACGGCAAGGTCATACCAAATTGGATGGGGAAAATCGGTAATACTGTTTTTGGAACTTTTCTTTGATGCCATACCGCTTCCTCATTCTTCAGTTCAAATGTGGACTCATTGCGACGAGTAGTTCTTTTTTTATAGCATTTTGAAAGTGGGACTTTAATTATAATCACCCTGTATATATGTATATTTTTTCTAATGCAGCTGGCAAACAGACATGGACGTCTTGGATGCCTTAAGGCAAGCGCTGCACAGACGTTACTCACTTTGCACTACCCAGGGGGAAGGGGCGTGTAACTTGAAGATAAGCCACGGACGCGGAGTAACAATGCCCCCGCAACGCTCTACGATCCTATTAGGACCGGGACCTACGGTTTAAAGTGGATTCCGAACCACTACACACATTCATGGCACCGCCGGGATTTGAACCCGATACCTGTAGTACCGAACGCCAGAGAGCTAGCCATTCGGCCATCGGGCCCCTCACCCTGTATATTGTGTGAGCTATATTATTCAAAATGATTTAAAAATTGTGAATTATTTAATGGAAAACGGATAAAATACGAAGTTATTCTGAATTATGAACAAATATATCTAAGAATTTAAATATACATTGTATATCAAACTAATTTCTATATTATAATTAGTATGAAGAAAACACATTTCACTGACAAAAACAGTTAATTTTGATGTCATAAAGTGTTATATTTTTAATTAAGAATACATCAAATAATTCACAATCCATTGATTTTCACTTTCTTTAAATTTATTATATATTAGTTATTTTAACTTATTTATACTAGTACGTTTTAAGCATGTTTAATGGAGATGTGATTGATTAATTTGTGATTGATATGAGTGATTGAGTTGTTTATGTGACTTTCATAAAAAAATAAAAAAGTAAATTCGCAAATAATCTTCTCTCAACATATTAATTTGATAGGTATTTGGAATAGAATCAACAATTACAGTATTGAATCAACATAGACAATGAATAGTTACTACCTCACAACATAGACACTATTATTGAATCAACATAGACTTGGAATGTTCGTAACAAATTCCGGTATGGAAAGGCGCACATAAACATACTGAAAATTTATGTAATAAATTCCATAAAGTTTAATTTCAAATTAAGGGACAATCATAAATTTCAATTGAGTTAAAATATACATTAATCTGAAGTTTTTATTGTTACATTGTAATTAATATGTGAAAACGCATTTCACAATTAGAAAATATTAGTTGTCACACACCGGGAACGGCACATTGGGTTACCAGAGTAATGGAGTTTCGATGGAAATCAAGAATGAATGAAGGCTGTATAAAGAGACCTCGTGTTTATGCCAGGGATGAACAAGATAAATGTTTCATAATTCCTGAAAGCCCATTTGGTTCGAGAAGGGGAGGTAAGACTCCCCATATATCACCGATATTGTTCTAATTGTAATGGTATCTGTTATACATTAGAACTGTAGTGACAAATTAAACAGGTCAAAATTCATCACTTTGGAAAACAAGAATGTAGTACGTTAACTATTTATATAATACTATGAGACCTCTATATTTGACGTTTCTAATTTTCATCCACTAATAAAAACTGTCCTTATCCAAGATTTGCCATAAGATTTAATTGATTAACTTCTTGCATTTCTTCCCCACAATCTTAATGCATCATAAAAACACAGATATTGCTATTTATAATGTCATAAGATATGGAAAATGCCATATTTTAAATGACATTGCTCACATAAAAAATATGACATTGTCAAATGTCATATTTTTGCTTAAAAAAATTTAACATTAGCAAAACGAACACATTTTTATTATCAATCTTCACCAGAACATTTGGGCTCATTTTTGAGTTGACAAATTGTACAGGTTTAATCTAAGATAGCCTAGGGTAGACAAATGACTATGCATAGGTTTCATTTAAGATTATCTAAGGTTGACAATTGACTATGTATAGGTTTGATCTAAGATTGTCTAAGGTTGACAATTGACTATGTATAGATTTGATCTAAGATTGTCTAGGGTTGAAAAATTGACTATGTACAGGTTTCATCTAAGATTGTATAGGGTTCACAATTTGACTATATACTGGTTTAATCTAAGATTTTCTAGTATTGACAAATTGACTATGTACAGGTTTCATCTAAGATTGTCTAGGGTTGACAAATTGACTATGCACAGGTTTGATCTAAGATTGTCTAGGGTTGACAAATTGACTATGTACAGTTTGGATCTAAGATTGTCTAGGGCTGACATATTGACTACGTACATGTTTGATCTAAGATTTCTAGGGTTGACAAATTGACTATGTACAGCTTTGATCTAAGATAGTCTAGGGTTGACAATTGGCTATGTATAAGTTTAGTCTAAGATTGCTTAGGATTGAAAATTGGCTATGCCTATATTTAACATGTCTAGAATTACATGTTTCTGTCTCTTTCTTATAAGTTTTTCTCGAATAATTCATGGAATTTTCAGTTAATAGATCTACAATTCTGACAATCTCGATTTGCTTGGATTCCATTTTCTAACAACATATTGAGCTGTCCCACTTTCGCACAAACATTTTTGATTTCAGCAATTGAAAATTGTCCTTTCTTTCAATCCTCAATTTCAGATTAAATTTCCACTTCTTTTTTTTAATTCAGCAGCTCGAAAAGTTAATTTGCATCGCCAATATTCTGATATTCGATCATGCTTCGTCAATAATTCTTCATTTCGCTCCTCCATTTCTAATATAGATCATTTCACGATAATTTTTACCAATTTGTGTCCTTTTTCTGAAACTTCTTTCTAACCAATGGGAGGACACATTTTTTTCTGCACTGCTTTAGTCATTAATAAAAACCTGGGTCGTTAACCAAGACAATTTTTTTCATAACTATGTTCGTTAAAGTATTAAAAAAAACTAAAACAAAAAAAATCACATTACGTAAAGAATCTCGCATCATTTCTTTTCCAAAATTTTACCATTAATGAGAAATCTGAAATAAATTATGCCATATTATCGAATAGCATGAATGTATAGCAGAAATTTGAATATTTGCATTATTCAAAAGTTTTCTCTTTGGAGATATGCAAATAGCTAACAAAACATACTAAATACTAAATTACGAAATTTCGTGCCAAGTTCCATTTGCTATATTTTTAATTTAATAATAAAATTTTCCCGCATTGAAAATGAAAAACAATAATAAATTATAACATGCTTAAGACCAAGCTTTCCTATGCCTTTACTGTAATTAATGTGAAATAAAAAAAGGTCATATCAATATAAGAGATAAATTGTCCCCTATACGAAAATTATACAATTCTGTATTTCAATGCAATTCCTATTGTTTTATTTCTATTTACATCCTCTGATGTATTAATAAAGGTGAATAACGATTTCATGTAATTTTGATAAAAATCTAAAAAAATGTATTAAAATATAATAAAGTTCCGGAAACAGATTTTATCATTTGTTTTGCCATGACATCATTAAAATAATTTGAATTTGAATCTTCTGATTGTCCAAAAAAAGTACGCAACTTTAATCACAAAAGATTTAATTGTACAATTGCGTGTTAAATTCCATTCATTTGTTATCAAAAATAAGGGTGAAACGTTCGTACATTCTAAATAAATATCAAAATGATTGAAAATAATATATATTCTGTTAAGATTTAAAAATACAATTTTTAAATTTTTAGAAATGCAAGACAAATCTTTATTTTTGTAGAAATGAAGTTAGAAACTATTAAATTTTAAAATTTAATTATTTTTAACTATTAAATTTTTTTTAAATTTTATAATTTATAAAAAAAAAATTAAAAAATATATATTTTTTTAAATTTAAAATTTTTTTGTAAACATTTTTAAATAAAATAAAACAAAAAATTTAAAAATATAAAATAAAAATTTTAAAAATTTATAATACTATTAAATTTTGCATTTTAACTATTATTAACTATTAAATTTCATATTTGAAAAATTTTAAAAATACAAGACAAATCTTTATTTTTACAGAAATAAAGTAATAAACCATAAAATTTTACAATTTAATTATTTTAAACAATTAAATTTACAATTTAAATTTTTTAAAATACAAGACAAAATTTTGTATTTTTAAAAATTAAAAAAAAATTTAATTAAAAAATTATAAAAATCTTAAAATAAAATAAAGTAAAATAAAAATGTACAAAACTATCAAATTTTACATTTTAACTATTATTAACTACTAAATTTTACATTTTAACTATTATTAACTACTAAATTTTACATTTGAATATTTTTTAAAAATACAATACATATCTTATATTTCACAGAAATAAAGTAAGAAACTATTAAATTTTACATACTAGCACTTCATTATATAAATCAAATTGCTATTAAAATTATACTAAATAAATTGCAGTTATTTCATTTGTTATCACTCGTTTTAAATTTTATGCATATGTAATAAATTATTTCATTTGTTGTTTTACATCTACTTACATTTGAAAGTAGAGAGATAAGTATGTGGACTTAATGTGAATTCAATTAAATAATCAAAATAAAAACACATTGAAACTTTTTAATTTAAATTTATTCATATAATATGGATTTGTTATAAAATGTGTAATTTGTTTAAGATTATATAATTGAAGCAGATTATCCCCAAATAATTATTCCCAGCTAGGAAATGATAAATAAAAGACTCGAAAATTAAAACTTGTTTGATAATTTCCATATTTGTTCACTTTTAGAGAAGAGGAAAATATTCCTGTATTCAAAATAAAATCTTAATATATTTAAAACAAAATTTTTCGTATTGGAATTAACCTAAAATATGCATTCTCAAATACTTAATTTTTATGGATTTTTTTTTTTGTTAATGTCTAAGAATGAATAAAATAAAACTATATTTAACAAAAATATACAATTTAAATAATAAAAAATTGAAAAAAAAATATTTAATCTTTTAAGAATACTACTCTTTGATATTTTGGGGCTCTTTAATTTATATAACATGCTTTTATTCATATTTTTCCATAATCCTAATTAATAAATTGGGTCATAATTAAAAAAAAAAAAATTGGGATCTAATTAATAAATTGGATCATTGGGGCCTAATTAATAATTTGGTCTTATAATTATTTTATTTAAATGATTGTTTATTTTTTTTAAATGTTACAAACAATGAATTTGCGTGTCTGTCTGGTTCAGAATTTTTTATGATATTTTTTCATATTTAACCCTTTTTTAATTTGATGAAATAAAAGTATAAAAATTTAAAGAGAAAAGACATTTTTATATATAATAAAGAATATTTTAAAGTTTATAAAACTGCAATTTTTAATGTTGTTTCAGCGCTAGGATTTCAACGTTCTATGATATGTACAGTACATCTAGATGACTTGGAATCATATAGCAATGTTGGGTCTGAAATATTTCCCAGATATGGTAAATGACGTTGCACGGGTATGAGAGATTCGAGGGTTCTATCACAAATTCTTCATTTCACATACAAACGCAGGTAAAATGAGTGATCATACGAAAGCGGAACGAATGGATATGCATCTGGATTGTGGGATTTCTGAGTGTAATGGGTGAGCCATACAAAGCCGTTGAAAGACAGGACGGGTGAGCCCGTTTGAAAGACGAAGATACTTTAGAAAAGATGTATTACCACCTTTAGCTGCCTCTTTAATGTCTTCAGCGAATACTATTGTACATGGAGTTTGTTTGTAGGGATCATTCATGTGTAGTGAAGTAATGGTACGAACATGATTGAGATTATGAAAAGTCTGTCCGCAATAGTAGTTATGTGATCCATAGAGTACCATCACGGGATGTCCCGTTGTAATGTCTGAAGAATTTTATGTAAAAACGGCATTGATCATGATCATGTTACTTTTGCTGATACACATTGATTATTAAACCGCACATCATTTACATTGCATTCTATAATTTTTTTTCTAGTTAAAATTTTAAATTATTATAAATTTAGTTATTTTTTAAAAATTTTTTTATCTAGTTAAAATTCAAACGACTGATCTGAAAGAAAATCAACTTGTTCTGCAGTACTCTGTGAATCTAATTCAACAACAAAAATTTTTTTTATAATTTTTGTACACGAATTGCATACTTAACAGTCATTGACATTAAATATTTAATTTTATTGTTTCTTATCCCACTTGGTCGACCATGTCCGTGAACACGTGTTTTCTCATGGAAGTAGGAAAGGGGGTGGGGGGCATCTTCTGTTGTGATCATCCGTAGGTAGAAGTCTGATTTGGCTCCGTGTCACTGAAGAAAGATGGGGAACTACTCCGCATTGTGTATCGTATGAGAGAAAACCCGGAAGACTACCACTAGGTAGTCCGCCTAACGATGCAATGTGCTGAACAACACAAACGCCCTCGAATCTCCTCATTTATTGTCTACAAAAAAGCCGCCAGTAGAATGAAACTCAGCCCCAATGCTCACTAGCGGCGCACATTGCTTGTGGGACACACTAACTAATTATAAATGTTAATAATTCATTTTAATTAATTTTAGTTAATTGATATTAATTTCAACTAAATTAAAATTATTAATTAAATTGAAATTAAAAATTAAAATTAATTAAATTTAAATTAATTAATTATTGAATTGAAATGATTTATTAATTATTAATTGAATTTAAAATTGTTTATTTTCACTTAATAAATGGAGGAAAAATTTTAAAATTTCATTCCCCTTTATGTAATAGAATATATGTATATGTAATAGAAGAGAATATATAGAATTGTTGTGAATATTTCATTTTTTTAAATGAGATCTGATTCCGTTAAACATTTTATTTCTTATAAGGGTTCAATGTTTAGTAACTGCAATGTTTAAATCTGCTACTGATGATGCAGAATGCAGATGAATCCTGCAGTCAATGATAAAGAAGTTGACTCGCAATCCATATCTAGTCACTGAGTGATCGAGATGGCTGGTTCGCATGTCCTATACTAAAATATGATTATTGGCTGTACTTCTCACATCAAATGTTGAGATATCCTATTGTAAAGTTAAACCCCTTGTTGAAACAGATTTTCGAGGACTCTCGTGAAATATTTATTGGAGAAATATTCCATGAAAACATACTGGAACAATATCTGGCATATCGAGGCAACTTGTTACAGATTACAACTGTCTCACCAAACATCTCTATTGATGTCTGTTCTGGAAAATCGGTGATGCTAGCTTTGAAATTTTGGGGTCGAAAAGGGTTGCGTCTTTTTAATATTTATTGGAGAAGGAATAGGAAAGAGGTTGAGAAAATAGTTTAAAAAACTCGTCTTCTATCGCAATTTTTGTGTTACTTTATATTGTATTCCTGTATCCTTTTAATATATATTCTATTATGTATTTTTATCGTTGATCTTAAATGATTTATATCCCCACTAGAAACAAAATCACACACATTATTGCTGTTGTTTCTTATCCCACTTGGTAGACAGCAACATCTCGACCAAGTCCATGAATTCACGAGAAAAATTCACGGTCCATGATAAAAGGTAAAAATGCAGCTCCATTTTGCTTTTGATCTTGCGGCACAAAGACATGGGACACCCAAAGGGAGAAGTCTGATTTTACCCCACCCGGTTATACTCCGGGGCCACTGAGCACCCATGTTAGTCGCCTTTTACGACATGTATGGGCTACAGTGGGGCTATTCGATCATGGACCCACATGGATGAACATGTATAGTTTTAAATACTTTGATTCAAGTTTTGCTTTATAGCAGTCTTATAAAAAGCAAAAATAACATCAATTTTAATATTTTAAATGTACGTATTTCTAGAAAATCTATGATATTCAATCTTTATTTTTATGATTGATTCTCTTTTTATATCTAATTGTTGATTATACAACCGCATTTTAAATTTTTTATTTGATATGTCGATTCAGTAGGTATTTAAATGTAGTATTGTGTAGTACGTAGAATAGAATATAGTCTTGTGCAGAATAGAAAGTAGTACTGAATATTGAATAGAATGTAATATTGTATGTAGAATAGAATGTAGTATTGAATATTGAATAGAATGTAATATTGTGTGTAGAATAGAATGTAATATTGTGTATATGTAGAATATAGAATGTATATTGTATTATATAATTTATGTATTGTTTTCATTAAGGAGATTTTATTAACTAATTTTCTGCTGCTTTTTTCCACTGGTTTTGTTGACTTACTGGTAACCTGTACTTTGGTGCTTAGTGTTATACTAGTTGTTGTCTCATGGATAAATAGCTTCACGTGCATAAAAAAAAATCGAGGTGGAAACCAGCGCTCGATAATATAAACATCCTGTCTGCATGGGATGAGCTGGCCCGAGGAGAAAGAAATGTAACAGCAGTGTACGCTTAGTTTTAGAATAAAAGAGATGGGCCTTTAACAGTCCACTATTGTGCTGTGTGTTTTATTCTTAGAACATAACACTAGTTATACTTTGTTAACTTTCTGTTGCCTTACAAAATTATGGTTTTGAAGATAATGCTCATTTGATTGTTTTTCAATTTACAAATACACAAAAAGTTACAATAACCTATGTCAAATGAAAAAGACACTGAAAGAATTTCTCCCTGAAACAATTAAAAAGTGCATAGAGTCCTTACTTGGCACTGTAAATGGATGCTTGCGAACATCTGGAGGCCCTCTTCCGAACCAGGTTTCCGTCGGGGATGCCCTCGTAGACAGCGTTGTGTCTTCTCCTGCATCGGAACAGGGTGTAGGCCAGGGGCAGCAGGAGCAGGAGGGCCACCCCAGTAGCCAGCAGAGTCACGTGGAGGGAGTCATCTGCAACACCATACAGACGTGTAAGAGAAACATATATTACAGATTCGCCTGTAACTACATTTCTGAACTACATTTTTTATCTAGTCGTTTATATCGTGGGATGTATCCGATTACGAAATTCTCAAAGGATAGTTATAATTGTCTCTGATTCTTACAGCAAGTTGTTTCCTTACCAGAATAAAACAATACTAGTAGTACTACATCACATCACATCATTGTATCTAGAGCTATGTTAGTCCTTTATAGTTTAGGAATGATGTGGGTGAGAAGTCTGACTGGGCTCTGTGATGCTCTACGGTCATATGAGACCTGGACGTACGGCTTAAAGTGGATTCTGAACCACTACAAGCATCCATGGCACAGTCGGGACTTGAACACGGAACCTGTGGCACCGAGCGCTAGACACTCGACCATTCAGACGTTGAATAAAACAATAAAAGTTTAGAAGACATAGCAAAAAAAATTGAACACCACTTAAGTTTATTAACATCTTAACGCGGCCTTATGGCAAATTGGCTGGCTCTCAGGCCTTTGATACTACAGGCTTAAGGTTCGGATCCACGTTAAGGAACCAGAATTCGGAATCCACGTTAAACTGAAGGAATTTCGATTCCACGTTCGGAATCCACGTTAAACTGAAGGTTTCGGTCTAATTAACCCAAAGTGTGCAAAAAATTACCTTAGAACGACAAACCGAACCAAACATCTTTACACAATATTGTTATGTTTCTTTTATCTCTGTACATAAATAGCTTTAATCAGTAGTTCTCAAACTGTAAGGTGCGATATCTAATGGAGAGAAAAAAAAACACTCCTTTAGGCGTTACATATTTCCTTTTAACACTTTTAATGCCGATCTCGCGCCTGTTTGCTATGGCGTCAATGCAAAAAGTCAATCACGTGCCAGCACGTTATTTGAAGTGATGCCTTATTAGCCAATCACACGTACGTGCGTCTGGCAATAACTGAGAGTGTCTACCAATAAAAATTGATGCTTTTGAAGAGAAAGCTACAGAGCACGAAAAATCAGAATAAGAAAATAGACACAGAAAATTCATTTTTCACCATAACAATGCCATATTACACGTTGCTCAACTGATCAAAAACTACTTAGAAGGAGAGAACTGGGAAGTGTTGCCCCACCAACCGTATTGACCAGACATTGCGCCTTCAGACTACTGTTTTTTTAGAGCAATGCGGTAGATATGACGTAGTAATATAAGAAAAGTCTCACAAAAGATAAAATTCCCTTAATTAAGTAATAAAATACAAGAGCGCCCCTGTGGCATTCAGGAGATATGGTTAGTACGACTCGAGATTCTCAACCGGGAGGAAGTAGTTTGCAACTTGCGCTGCTGCTAAGAATCGTTTAGTTTAGAGTCTCTCATCAAGAGAGGTAATATATTTAGCTCACCCTGCGTATGAATTGGACTGCAGAATCTCCCCCTGAGAGGAAGTATATTTCGTACTACCCACGCGTACCTGAATATTTGGTTTTCGGCTGAGAAGTAGAATCTTTACAATAATTATATGTCTTTAAATGTATTAAATATTGTATATTTCTAATTGCATATGTGTGGTATTTGTTTTTGTGTAAATAAAATTGTGTGCTCTCCAACCTGTGCCTCAAATATTTCAACCCAACCCCACCCAATTATGATCCAGTTGCACAACCTGTACACTACGATACTAGTTTTATTAAATGCATTTAATTGAGGGTATTTAAAAAAATATATAATTATTGAAATATATACCAGTGCTACAGTGAATGTCTTCTAGAGTATATTTTTTTATGGTACTTGCAAAATTATTGTGCTGTTTATGTTTAAAAAATCCACGATTAGTTGTCTTTAAAAGTAAACTTGTTACAATAAACTATTTTCATCATACATGGTTCCATTTGATAAAACCACAGTAAGATGTTTTTAATATTTAAAATTTTACAACAAAACTTGAGTTTCGTTTTAAACTTTCATATTTGTTTTGCTCATACAGCTACAGTTAGAAAATCCAATAAATGTGACCGAGGGAAAACAAACAACAACAAAAAAAATGCATAAAAGGAAAGATGAAAGAGAATAAATCGCGTACATGCAACATTTTGAAATATTTAGCAAGCATGAATAAAAATAAAAATACACCTCGCGACGAAATAATAGAAAATACAACATTCTTTCTGCATTTTGCAAAAAAATATGTAAAAATAGTAATTTAATCATTTATCTGAAGTTTCATATTACAAGTGTTCTTTATCTTTAAGAATGAATAAATTTTGGATTTTGCAACTAACATTGAATTATTACTAAAAGGTTTTGACTTATAGTTTAGTATTAATGTTAGGAGAGATATTACCAAGTGTTTTTAGATAAATAAAACTAAAAAAGAAAAGGATGAAGACTAGAATATTAAATAAAAATGAAAGAAATTTGCACAAATTAGGGGAAAATATAATGGGTGTATCTGAAATCAACAACAACAAAAAAATACAGTTATACTATATATTAGAAAGCTTCAAGAAATCCTATATTAAAGTTATTGAACTCCTTGCTAGTTAGATAACTAAATCAAAGTCAAATATTTCTTGTGATGTATTCCGGTAACATGGATGAAACGGGATTTTTTCTGTATTAAACATTTAAAAAAATATATATAGTAAGGAAAAAAAATTATTACAAAATTATGTCTTCCCGAAACAAAATATAGCCAACGGGAAGAGTTCAAGATTGACAGATCCATTATATAATTTTGCTTTGACTTTGCACGTTTTTTTTTCGTCCGTTAGACAATAGAACCGATAATGGGAGAGGGAGAGAAGGGAGTGTGCGGAGTTGAGTGCAGAGTCCCAAGCAGTACAAAAGTTACAAAGATGCTTAAATCAACTGGCTTTTAAGATGATTTTGTAAATCATTATTACATATTTTTATTTTGTCTTTTATGTGTTGCAGTTGTGCAGTGCTGTCTTTGCGATTTTATTAAATATGACAACTAAACATCGCGTATTTATTTTAAGAAATAATTTATTTTCTTATTCATGACTGACACTGAATCAAGACCATACACATATCCGGCCCTAACTTTCATTAATATTAATAGTTGTATCCCTTTTAATAAAAGCTGACACAGTTTTTCCAAGACATTTAACAGTTAAAACAACATTAGTTTGATTAATTTCTAAAGTACTACGTTTTACTTTTGAAATATGGGTGCAACTTCTATTTATTCCGCTGTTAGGAACAGATGATCATTACACATCAGTACCCTAAAGAATTCTTTGAACATTTTATGCTTTTCAATTTCCAAGTTTGATCGATAACAGAACTGGGGGAATGTCATTTTCAAGAGATTGGCCTCTTCATCATAGTCACATTCAGATGTTATTCAGCATCATCATTCAAAATATTTTGAAAGGTGATAATTTAGTGCATTAGATTGAACCACCATTTGAAAACTTTTACTTTAAGAAATGCTTTATAGAAATCATAATAATTTTAATAAATGTTATGTAAACATAAATTTCATGAAAAAACTACTATCATAATAATAATTTTAGATTTTATTTAACCTGTTCATGTTCACAACAGTGTGCTTTTATTTTTTAAAAAAATAAAAAGCATTCTTTTCAGAATTATTTGTATCAAAATTTTATAATAAAACAAAGAATTTGCCCTATATTAACAGCGTTAATATGTTTTATTCTAAATAATAGAATGCCTTTTTAATTATTCTAATTTTACAACATCATCTAATTTTAAAATGAAATCGATTTTAAGAATCCTTCAAAATGAAAAATATAATGTGCAGAACAAAATGGTGTAAAATGTTCAAGTTATATGTCCGAATTTATTGTTTTTGATGCATGTAATTACTGCAGATATGCAATTAGTAAAAATGGATTAAAATGATTTTTTTTTCTTTTTGTCTAGAAGAGGGAAATATGTAATTTTCAGTAGATAAATTATACGAAAAATTATTTTCAACAGAAAAAATATATCTCTTAAAATTTGTAAAAAATAAATACATTATTTTGAATATTATTATATATTATAAAATATTTTGGATAAAACTGATAGCAATTTTTTCTCATCAGCTGATGTTTTAATTGATTAAATATTCATAAAATAATTTTGCAGTATATATATATATATATATATATGCTACTACTATTACTATATTAGTATATATATATATATATTTAGCAGTATATTTATATAATGCTAAATTATTTTTTTAAATTTAATCATTTAAAACATCAGCTGATGAAAAAAAAATATCTGTCGGTTTTATCCAAAAGATTTTATTTGCTTATTCTCATTTAATTTAACTATAAAATATGTAACACTTTGAATAAAAAATATTTTCAATTAAAATAAATGCTGAATTGATACAGTTGCTTAAGCAGCAAATATTTTGTTGCAATGCTTAAAATTTCAGACTGAATACTTTCTATTTTTCATTATTTTGAAGAACAGATGTAAATTCATTCTGTTTGAGAATTTCAATTAAATTCATTTCTATTTTGAGAATTTTAACAGAGTATTAGATTTTAAAGCAATAAACATAAGGAGTATGTGTAGACAAATTTGTTAATTTTTATTTATGTGAGTAATTAAACACTCAAATTTGATAAACGTAATAAAATAGTATATAATATTTAAAAAGCATTTTAAAAATAACAATATATTAGATTTTTAAAGCATTTTTTTCTTCATACAATAATCCTTAGCCTTATCGCATCTGAATGTAGATAAAATAAATGAATGATGATGTACTAAAAACATGATAAAACTGACGAATTTTGTAGATTAATAATCTTTAAATTTTTAACTACTATCATTCCTAATTATTAAATGTGGGATTATAAAATTATTTTAGTTAAAATTTATGAAATTTATTCTTATATAGTTGGGCATTAATTTCTACTTAAACTATCATTAAAGCCATTAAGCAACTAAAACAATTAACTATTAAACGAAACTTTAGAAAATTCACTAAACAATTTATCATTAAAAAATTCATTAAAAAATGTTACACTGTATAACGTTATGTTAAATGTTAAATGTAAATGTTACACTGTATAACGTTCTTAATTTACTGTTTAACATTCTTAGTTCTTAGTTTACCATTTATTGTTCCTAGTTTGGACAGTGGGATGTTTTTTTTGTAATAGTTCAAAGTATAATTATTTTGATGCCATTATATACATAGATTAATTCGACAACAAACACATTCTTTAATTCTAAAATTATGCAATTTATTTGAATTTATTTTTATTTATTTCAATAATTTTGAATTTGAATCATAGAATCCACAAATGATTCGTGCTTATTCTTCGACGTACCATATATGATGCTGATGTTGAAGATTATTGAAGCTCACTGGCCCTGTCTGGGATCTCCTTTCCGGTGACAACAAACGCAAGAGAAGGAAAACATTGGCAATTCCCAGAAGTTAAAAGGAGTCGGTGAGAATTGAAAAAGTATGAAAATTCAAAATTGAATTTAGATAGGTTAGAGCAGAATATTCCTAGGTCTTTTAAAATTAGATTGCAGCTCATAATATTCGATCTCTTGAATGACTAGATGTTGGTGGTTGTCAATATTATTGAAGAATAATTCTGAAAGATTTTTCCCAATACTTTTTGAGAGGTAGCAGGGAGATAGATCTTTGAATATCATCGTTTCTCATAAACCGTTGGTATTAGTTATTTGTCTATTTGTCATATTTTGTTGCACTACAAAGACTTTAGTATTATTATAAGTCAGAGGCCCATACCGGAAAAGCATAGGTGAGGACAAGACGAAGCATAGAGGTGAAAATCAGAAGTTTATTATTTCTCATCATAGTTGAGTTTTTTGCAATAAGGGGATAGAGTCTTCAATGGTTTTTTTCTGTATTTTTGTTTAACATAGTTGAAATGAAAATTCCAGTTTATGTAAATGTTTATGAAGATAATTTGCAAGATAGTTTGTTTCTGTTTTCCAGAAGATAAGTCGGTTTTTGAGGTAGATGGCCCGATTTTTATATTTTTGATTCTTGCTGAAGAGGACTGCTTCGGCGTTGTTAATGTTAAGAGCAATTTTCCACTTGTCATACCATTTAGAAAAGTTAAGTTACGAGTATGTGTTTTTTAATGCACAAACAAGATATTTAGGGTATTTATTTCTGCAAAGAATGGCACTGTAATCTGATTAAATTGCTGTAATAGTATTGAATCTAGTAAGCATATCAAAAATGAAGATGGAAAAGAGCAATGGTGAAATTTTACTTCCTTGAGGTGTGCCAGGTTAGATGGTTTTAATTGAGGAATAGTTTCTATTGACTTTGACTAAAAAAGTTCTAATAGAAAGGTAGGAGTGGATGAGATTGATAATCGACGGTAGAAAAATCCTCTTAACAAATTAAAAAAGAATTCCTTCAAACTACACTCTGTCAAATGACTTTTGAATATCTAGAATAACTGCCCCAATGCCAATAACTGCCTCATTATGAAAACCGAAAATGATGACGTACCCTATATCATTCAGATTCAGTTTTTATACCCTTGCATAAAACCAACAAAGTGTTTTAAAGAACTTTTCTTAAAGTTATGTTATAAATTTAAGATAATGGAAACCTGAACGAAGATAGGCGTTTAAAAGCTATAGTGAAAATAAAAAACTCACATTTTACCAATAATTTGCAATCTTCATATTTGCTAAAAGATGCAACTCTCATTAATTATCTCAACTAATTATTAATTTTACGTTCCATAAATCGTTTCTAATTCTTCTTATAACATATAATATGCTGTTGTGAATTATAAGCAGAAAATTATAGCAATCTACCCCATTATGCTAATTACCCGTACTCATTATTAATTATTAATTACAAACATTTTATTCAGAACCATTTAGCTTCGTTATAATCCTAAAACACCTCGAGATATTTTTCGTGAAAATTTAATCTGTTTCGAAAAGCATTTTGGAGCCGAGACATTAAACGCGCATTCAATAGTGCCGTAAGAGCCATTACACTTTTGTAGGTTCTTCTCTTAGTAATGGCTTTTAGAGTGCAAATCTCACTCTCTCTCTATGTTTAACACCAGGGAAATTTTATCTTTCTACCTAAGTGTTCCCATTTAATGAAAAGAGTGAATCCCTCCAGTGAGCGGTCGAGATGGAATTTTTAATCTTTAAAAATATCAGAATTATTTCGAGTTATTTTTAGAAAAGTTTTACTTCTTTAATTAGTATTTAAGGTGAATTTTATAAATATATCAACTAAAAAATAAAGGAAAAGTAAAATTAGAAGATATAAATAAACTAGAAAATCAATAATTAGTTAGAAATTAAATGGAGAATAATACTAGATGTTAAATGTAACTAAACTAAAAAACTAGAAAATAAATAATTAACTAGAAAATAAATGGAGAATAAGAATACATGGTAAATGTAAATAAACTAGAAAATAAAATAAATATTTAACTAAAAATATATAGAGAATAATACTAGAGGATAAATGTAAATAAACTAGAAAACAAAATAAATAATTAATTTTGAAATAAATGCAGAATAAGACTAGATGATAAATGTCAATAAATTAGAAAATAAAATAAATAATTAACTAGCAAATAAATGGAGCATAATACTAGATGGTAAATGTAAATAAACTAGAAAATGAAGTGAATAATTAACTAGAAAATAAATGGAGCATAATACTAGATGGTAAATGTAAATAAACTAGAAAATAGAATAAATAATTGCCTAGAAAATAAATGTGATACAAATTTGTTAAAGATGAAATCATTTAATGATATTTGTAGATCATATGAAGAAAAAAGGCTTAATATCTCAGCAACTTTTACCCATTGATTTAATAGTAAACTATAGGTTGAGTTTATTAACAATTGAAACCAACATTGTTTTTTTTAAAAAAACCCCACTAATTTATAAAATAAATTTTCGAGAATTCTTCCTCTGGGTCTGTTAGTATGAAAATAAAAATTTTATTTTGTTGTGTTTATATTATCAGCATTAACCGATATGAATATTCGAAATAAAAAGAAAAGCATTAAAATATAAATATGATAAGTTAAAAAGTTACGATTAAGTTAACAATATAAACCGACATCATTTGAAACAAAAGAAAAAAATACAATGAATAAAAAAAAATTAATTTCAGCCTTATTTTACAGAAATTAAAATCTTGCATTGTCCTGTTTATATTAATAACATCAACCGAAGTAATTTAAAAACATAGAATTCCAAAAGTTTAAAGAATTTTTTCTCTGCTATCCTTTTTACAAAAATACTTATTATTAGCCTTACTGTTTATGTAAGGTATATAAGTACAAATATAAATAGGAATAGGAATAGTAAAAATAAGAAGCATAAATTTGAATTTCCTTAAATTAGCTCATTTGTAATATGCTTCAAATTTGAAGTATAATAATTTTTAAGGCATCGAAATAAGAGAAGCACATAAAAAAAACATTTCCTATGTTTTTCATTTTCCAAAAAAAACGAATTGTTATAAAATGGTAAATACTGGGTTTACATATCACTGTTCTATTTATAAAAAAAGCAAACCTAATTTTAAACTCTTTTATAATTGATATGGTTTATTCACAGTTTAACCTTGCTTCTTCCTACACACTGCAAGTGCGCCTGCTGTGGTATTCAGGAGAAATGGTCAATAGGCCTTGAGACTCCCACCCGAGAGAAAGTACAGCTTAATCTGAAACCTTAACCCCTGCTGAAAAAAAATTTATAGTAGTAAAAAAGTATTTATAGTAGTAAAATAGTTTCAGTTTATAGTCTCTCATCCCGAAAGGTTAATATATTTAGTGCATCCCGGCGTATTAGTGAGCCCACAGACTCTCACCAGGTGGAGAAGTATATTTCACGCACCCTTCGCGTAGGCGAGTTTCGGATTTTCGGCTTAGAAGACGTAACTAGGCTTAGAAGACGTTAATAAATGACGTAACTAGGCTTTCTCCTATCCACTGGCAAGAGTGCCCCTGTGGCTTTCAAGAGAAATTGTCAGTTGACATACAGAATCTTACCCGGAGAGAAAGAATATTTCGCGCACCCTGCGCCTATCCGAGTATCGGCTTAGAAATGGAGTCCTTCCACGAATCTGTAATATGCGTATTTATATGTGTTAAATAATGCATGTCTCTAATTGTACGTGCGTAGTATTTGTGCGTGTGTAAATAAAGCTATGAGTTCTCCAACCTATGCCTCAAGTATCTCATCCCTTCCACACCAAGATACAATCTGTTTGCCCAACCTGCACACTATAATAGCAAATATGTTTTAAAAATTATTACGTAATCAGACAATAATTTATATTTGTTTTGATATAATAATATTAATATTAAAAACATTCCTTCAAAACATTATTGTAACAATCAAAATGTTTTGTGATGAAGGAAATGTTAATTCTATTTTTAATCTGTGTATTAAATTTGATGCATCGTAAATTCTTTGTGTTATTCAAGCAAAGAGTGCTACACTGCAGCTGTTTTTTAGAAACGACGAACAGATGAACAGTACATTCAAAAGATTTTCAGGAGTGAATATCCTGAATTTATAGTGATAAAATGAAGAGAGTCTAATTAATAGAGGTTTTTCCCCATATTAGCTAGACTTTGTTATGATAATATTTTTTTAAAGCAGGTGACAAGATCTACGTTATCAGTGAAATCTAACCTACACCTTCATGCAAGTAGTACCACTAGGTCAGAAGGGAATAAGATTTTTGCAAATAAGAAAAAAAAACCTGTTCAATTGTTGATTTTTATAATTTAGCTATTCAAAATCTAGAATTCCTTTTCTTCATTGACGTAACAGCCACATGATAGGCCAAGACCATCTGCCTATTAGCCGATTTTGTGACAGGAGATGCTATCTTTTTTACGGGGTAGGGTTGTCATTTGACTGTGGAGCGTTGGGTGTAGACCCAAAGCTCCACAGTCAAATTAGACGGGGGCCAGAATGACCGAGTGTCTGCCACTCGGTGCCACAGGTTTCGGGTTCGATTCCGGGTGGCGACATGGATATTTGCAGGGGTTCGGAATCCATTTTAAGTCTTAGGTCCCGGTTTCATATAACGGTAAATCATCACGGTGCCCAGTCACATTTCTCATCTACATCATTCCCAAATTGTGTAGCGGCAACTCAGCTCTAGGCGCAGTGATGTGGTGTAGTAGTAGTAGTAGTAGTAGTCAAATTAGACCAGGATCTGCGATTTAAAGTGGATTCCGAACCACTAATAATCTTACATGACACCTACTACCAGAGAGTTAGTTACTCGGCCATCAGGTCACAAAATCATAAATTATAAATCATAAATATCGAAAAAGATAAAACATTTTATGAATTATTCTTCCTAAATTTATAATGATGAACCACAAAACTACTTCGTTAAAATGAAGATTCTTTCAGTTCCATTCTCTGCGCCTTAACAATCCAATCCTTCGGAAGACTTTGATGGTAATTTTAATTTAATCCCACTTTGAAAACGCAAGAGGAAGGGGAAATTCGCAAAGGGCAGCAGCCGAAGATGAGAAAAAAAGTCGGAAAGATGAATAGAACTTTCAACCAAAATTCGAATCGTAAAGTCGAAATTAAATTTCCCTAATGAGGGAGACATGGAAAA
The DNA here is from genome assembly GCA_021605075.1 of Caerostris darwini. Lineage (NCBI taxonomy): Eukaryota > Metazoa > Arthropoda > Arachnida > Araneae > Araneidae > Caerostris > Caerostris darwini. The sequence goes on along the minus strand of BPLQ01014466.1, from coordinate 174,342 downwards.
GCAAGCAAAATTCTCTTGTCAGATGGAATTAAACACTTCGGCATTGGCTACAGCCAAAGATGGGCAGATCTCGTTTGCTCAGGTTAATTACCAATTAGGAGCAGGTTAATTTGTTATCAAAGGAAGTTCAAAGGATTTCTTTTATATTCGTACGTTTATTCTTAGAAGGTTTTTATCAAGCGAAGCTTAGAATTTATAAGCAAAGCTTATTTCAAAATAAACAATGACCTATTCCTTTTATTTATTATTTTTATTTTATTTTTCATTAATAGCACTGTTATAAATTTTTTTAAAGCATTTCGTGATGGTAAATGCATGCTAATAATGTTGGTTATTGTCGAAACTTATTTACTACTGTGCCCAAAAAGTAAAACCAACTTTCAATTTAAAATTTCCCGGGCATATTGATTTTCAATGTCGTAAGACACTCCAATGTCATTAGACACCAATGTCGAAGACACTCCATGGAACTGACTCCGAGATTGCAAGATATTGGCGTCCCAGCGAGCTCTTTTGGCGATAATTTCAGTCTTTACTTCTTCGACTGTGTTTTGTACTTTCTTTGTTGTATTTATTTATATGTATGTACTCCCCGCCATTTGAAATACAAAAAATTCAATTGTTAATCTTTTTAATTTAACTATTCAAAATATTGAATTCTTCTTCATTGGTACAACAGCCCAATGGCAGGCCAAGGCCATCTGCCTGATGGCATTTCAAGACAGGAGATGTTATCTTTTGTAGTGGGTAGGGTTGTCAGTAATACGCCCAACAGTCAAATTAGACCGAGACCTACTGCCTAAAGAGTATTCCGAACCCTTACAAACATCTATAGCACCGCAAATAACTCGAACCCAAAAAATGTGGCATCGAGATCCATAGCGCTAGTCACTCAGCCATCAGGCTTCAAAATCTTGATTTATAAACTATAAATATCATAAAAGATAAAGCATTTTATGAATTATTCTTTTTAAATTTATAATGACGATCTGCAAAACTACTTCGTTAAAATGGAAGATTCTTTTAATCCCATTCTCTGCCTTAACAATCCAATCCTTCAGAAGACTTTGATGGTAATTTTAATTTAATCCCGCTTTGAAAGCGCAAGAGGAAGGGGAAATTCGCAAAGGGCAACAGCCCAAGATAAAAAAAAGTCGGAAAGATGAATAGAACTTTCAACCAAAATTCGAATCGTAAAGTCGAAATTGAATTTCCCTAATGAGGGAGACGTGGAAAAGCAAGCAAAATTCTCTTGTCAGATGGAATTAAACACTTCAGCATTCGCTCCAGCCAAAGATGGGCAGATCTCGTTTGCCCAGGTTAATTACCAATTAGGAGGAGGTTAATTTGTTATCAAAAGGGAGTTCAAAGTATTTCTTTTATGTTCGTACATACATTCTTAGAAGGTTTTCATCAAGCGAAGCTTCGAATTTATAAGCAAAGCTTATCTCAAAATAAATCATGATCTATTCCCTTTATTTATTTTTTTATTTTATTAATCATTAATGGCACTGTTATAATTTTTTTAATGCATTTCATGTTGGTAAATACATGCTAATGATGCTGGTTATAGTCGAAACTTATTTACTACTGTGCCCAAAAAGTAAAACCAACTTTCAATTTAAATTTCCTAGGCATATGGAGTTTCAATGTCGTAAGATACTCCAATGTCGTCAGACACTACATGGAGCTGACTCCGAGATTGCAATATATTGGCGTACCAGCTAGCTCTTTTGACGATGATTTCGGTCTTTACTTTTTCTACTGTGTTTTGATGTGTTTTGTTCTTTCTTTGTTGTATTCGTTTATATGTATGTACTTACCGCCATTTGAAATACAAAAATTTCAATTGTTAATCTTTTTAATTTAAATATTCAAAATCTTGAATTCTTCTTCATTGGCACAACAGCCCAATGGCAGACCAAGGCCATCTACCTACTGGCAGATTTCGAGACATAACATGTAATTTTTCATACGGGGTAAGGTTGTCAGCACTAGGACCAACAGTCAACTTAGACCAGATCTATAGTTTAAAGGGGATTCTGAACCACTAGAAACATTCATGATAACGCCAGGACCCGAACCCGAAAGATGTGGACCGAGAACCAGAGAGCTAATCACTTGGCCACCAAGACCCGAAGTCTTCAATTATAAATTATAAATATCGAAAAAGATAAAACATTTTATGAATTATTCTTCCTAAATTTATAATGACGATCTGCAAAACCACTTCGTTAAAATGAAGATTCTTTCAATCCCATTCTCTGCCTTAACAATCCAATCCTTCAGAAGACTTTGATGGTAATTTTAATTTAATCCCTCTTTGAAAGCGCAAGAGGAAGGGGAAATTCGCAAAGGGCAGCAGCCGATGATAAGAAAAAAAGAAGTCGGAAAGATGAATAGAACTTTCAACCAAAATTCGAATCGCAAAGTCGAAATTGAATTTCCCTAATGAGGGAGACATGGAAAAGCAAGCAAAATTCTCTTGCCAGATGGAATTAAACACTTCAGCAATGGCTGCAGCCAGAGATGGGCAGATCTCGTTTGCTCAGGTTAATTACCAATTAAGAGAAGGTTAATTTGTTATCAAAGGGAGTTCAAAGGATTTCTTTCTTGTTCGTACGTATATTCTTAAAAGGTTTTCATCAAGCCAAGCTTAGAATTTATAAGCAAGGCTTATTTCAAGATAAACAATGATCTATGCTTTTATTTAATTTTGTGATTTTATTATCCATGCCCGACTCATGACCCAATGGCAACATGCGCAGCTAACGTGTAGGAGGGCTGAGGTTAGAATCCTCTGGTGGCATGATTGTAGTCACTGGTTTCAGAAATGAAGAGTCTCGATGGTGAATTTTGGCAATGCGTCTCGCGTCGATAGTCGGCTACCTGGAGGGAGTTTTCAGAATTTCTTCAATGGAACACTCAAGTGCGGAACAGTTACCCATAAAAGTCCTCTTTGAGAGCATTGTTCTTCCCCTTCACCCATCGGTGGACTGTTTGTACTAAGCTCCCAGAAGGCGGTCTTTTTGTAAGAGGTTGGTGAGCTTTCTGTTTGTAGGAGGCACACCGATGTTCCAACCTCAACTTTCTAACTAGAGGGCATAATGGTAAGTAAAGGGGTGAGGCGTGAAGAAATAACAGATAAATCTTTAGACCGAAATGTCTTCGTATGTGAGGGGTTCACACTCCTCTCTCTTTACTAAAGGAGAGTGGTTGGAGAAGAGTATGAATCCCTCACATACCATCGTTATGGACATTCTTTCAAAATTTGCACTGCACTAAAATGTAAGTGAAGTATTGCAGGCCCACTGTAGTGCATTTTGGGTAACGCTGAATCTGCTATATGTGAGATATTCTAGTGCCGAACGAGTTATATCAAAGTCTCCTGCATTGGAAGTTTTTTATTATACAATAATCAATTACTTACAAAATCAACATATCTTTGCTATTGTATAAATCAAGGTTAATTATAACACACACTTCCAAAGTAAAAGAATTTTCTATTAAAGCTTCAAAAAAATTTTATGCTAAAAATTAATCTAAACAGCAAGTCAGAATCATGAAATATTCACCAAAATCGTCTTATATGTAATATTCAGAATTTATTTGACGCAGTTTTATTAAATAAAAGAAATCTCAGCATATGAAATAAAAATTTGTTGAAAATTTTATGAAATCCCAACTAAACAAAGTATTTACAATTTGGTAAAAGTTGTACACTATTTTATTCCGCTGTTTCAAAAGACTTCTTATAGTAGATAAGTCTCAGGTTGTTTATGTAAAATAATAATATTTTTCAAAAGCCCTAGAAATGGTCAGATTTCTTGAATTGAATATCGTGGAAAAAAATTTGAAACTATATCGTGAAGATGAAACTTTTGAATGTTTCGATAAACATTATATTTTTAAACAAATAATGCACAAATGATATAAAAGTGTATAAAATTATATACATTTTAAAATATGAAATAAAATTTCGAAATTTTTATCTAAAAATGATATTTACTATTTCACCAGGTTATTTGAATGCTAAAAATTCATAAATTTATTACAATATCTATAAATGTTTAGAGCTCGTTTTACGAAAATTGTGAGGATATATTTTAATTGACATATATTCTGAAAGATAAATGTGCACTACACAGAATATAAAAATCAATTTTATTTTACCACTTACGTTTGTTGTATAAGATACTATTTTTACCTTATTTTATAGCACTCAGAAGAACTCTCATTTATCAAATGATAGGGTAAGATCCTAATAAATTGCACTCACGTATATAGTGAATAACTCCTTATTTACACAGGATACTATTTTTAGACCCTACTTCACATCTTATGGAGTTTATCTTAATAAAAGAGTCCGAATGGATTGCCATTGTATTTTTTGCTAAACTAATGATTTAATTCCTTATTACAGAAAATCCAATTAAATTAATCCGCTTGTAATTGCAGATGTAATTTCAATGAATACTGAAAGATTTGAGAAGAACTGAAGTAGAAATGTTGTAGTAATGGTATATTGATTTTTCTTTTTTTATTTCTTAGTGAAGTAGTTGGGGGTCGCTAAGCATTGTTAGATGTCGTGGATAGGGGATCAATGGAAATGTATCATCATTTAATGCAATTAATTTGAAATGTTTCCACTTTGAATGAAACACACTATCTTAATGAATAAAATTTATCGTCATTACATGTAATATGGGGGCCTGATGCCAGAGTTACTAGCGCTGTGGTGCTTGGTGCCACAGGTTTCGGGTTCGAGTCGCGGTGGTACTATGAAGGTTTATAGAGGTTCAGAATCCACTTTAAACTGCAGGTACAGGTCTAATATGAATGTAGAGCTGACAACCTACCCCATAAAAGAAAAAAAAGAAAACATCGCCTCTCTCCTCAGAAGGCCTCGGCCCAACATGAGGCTGTTGCACCAATAAGGAAGAAGTTATACTATCGCCTCACTTGTCGATCAATGACAACGTGCGCCGTTGGTGAGCATTAGGTCTGAGGTTTAATCCAGTGGCAGACATTGTTTCAAAAACAAGTAGATTCAATGGCGTTTGTTATGTTCAGGCTCTTGCCTCGTGAGTCATATTACCAGATTTTATCCCATATGGCACACAAATTTGGGGTAACTCCCTCCTGCCGGAATTCGCTACCCTCCTTCAACGTCAGGGAACCAAGTCAGACGGGTGCTCCATCACAACAGAACCTGCCCTCCTTCCATGAGAACACACAGGTTCATGGACTTGATCTAGATCTTGCTGTCAATGAAGTAGGATATGAACCGGATATACTATCACTAGATCCAGATACTTTGATATTAATTTCCATGATACTTTTTCTCACATTTAGAAAATATTTCCGATTTTCATAAAACATATATATAATAGGATTAAAATATTATGTTGAAAAATTATTTAAAATCATATAAATTTTAAATAATGTAACTTTTTACCCAAAACTCTCGCGGTAGTTTAATAGAATACGTTGTGTTACTCATGAAAGAAAAACCGGTTTGTTAAATTGCGCCCACCACAAGAAAAGTAAGTGCATTCAAGAGATTTTTCAAGGTTAATTAACCTGGATTTACGTGTAATATTGGTGAGAACAAGGATAACTCTACCAACAATTACAATTATTAGGAGATAAAGTGACATAAATAAAACTTGAAAGATGGAGAAAGAGCATGAAAATAGTTATGAAAGCCTATCAAGCATGACAAAATACTGCACTATCCTATAAACGGACATCGGAGGTTCCAGCGATCATACAGTGCATAAAATTAATTTTAGGATAAACGTCTTGTTATTGCAATCTTAATCTATTGCAGTTACGTAACAATAAACTAGAAATGTTCAATAAAAAGACATTAAATTGTCGAATGGTTCAATTGTCAAATGTTTGGCGACTCCTATTTAAGTTCATGGGCATAACAACGAAGTAAATTAATAGTTTACCAATTTCAAAAGCACTTATTAAAACAAGTATTAAAATTATAGAATTCATTTTTTTGTTGTTGTTGTACCTGAATGGATCTTATATTCCGCTGAAGTTACCAACAACAACACAGCAGGAGGTAAGGTAGAGAGAATAATGCCTTGCGTATGGAGTCTTTTAGAGTCGTGCAAGAGATATCATGAAAAGTTCCCACAAAAGTCTCACTGTCGATACGAAATGTTTATATGAGACATTATCACAAACTACACCGAGTCTTCTCGTTTTTCCAAGTAGGGACTCTAATGTACGTATCCAGTGGATTTAAACCTGAACCCTCCTACACGCTAGCTTCATACGTTACCACTAGACTACTAGTTGGGAAGCAATTAATTAAACAAAATAAACAATAAATTCAACAGATTCAATACGAACAGTATCAAAGAGACAATAACCTATAAGTTTATCTTTGTAATTATATAATAAGATATTTGTAACGATCTATAAGACAATACCCTATAAATCTATTTTATAAGGTATCTTATAGTAAGTAAAGCACCTTGATTATCATTGCCGCAAAGTCATTAGCAAGGGTTTTAAGTATATAAGACTTTTCTAAAAGTTCATGATTCTTATTACTTTTCTAACACCAGACGTAGTTTTTGTTCTCAAAAGTTTAATCAGCATAGATTACCAACATTTCTATAACTTTTACCATAAATAATTAGTAATTAACTAGATAGCCATAACTTTTACCTTAAACAGACAATAATTACCAACATAGTTACAATAACATGGCCTTTACCAGCATGACGACAGTTTTGCCAATAAAGTAATAACAACATAGCAAAAATCTGCCAACATAGTCAAATTTGTTTGCTTTTTCTCCAACTTGTTCTTTATTTGGTATAAATGGTATTTCGGCGCCTGCGTTGCTACGTTGCTAGGGAAACAAAATTGCTTTCTTATAGCATCATTTTATAACAACTATAATTAATACATTTATGTATTATGTATTATGATATTCTTTTGATTAAATTATGCTTTTTCTGCTTTGTTCAATGTACATTTAATAGGAATATTTTTTGAAATAAAAGTTCTTTTCCGACGAAATAAAACTAATAAATTTATGTTTACCTACAAATTAATTAATACAAGCAATTATTTTAATATTTATATGAAAATGTTAGAAATATGAAAAAATTCCTTCCCTGTAATATGATATAGTTTTACAAAAAAAATTAAATTCTTACTAATTAAATTGATATAAATATTAATTAATAGTTTTTTAACTCAATATGGAAGAAATTTTATATCAATAATTTAATATTTCTGCGTCAAATAATTTTAGAAACATTAATTTCATTAAAAATTTTCATTTCTAATATTTTGCATATTATAATTTATTAGCAGTTATAATTTAAAATAATTTATCAATTTATTATAGTTCCTTCTATATTGTTTATTTGAAAACTTTTGTAAATTTATAAATTAATACAATAAAAATATTAATAAAGTTTCAACTCTGAAAAATATAAAGCTGCAATTTTCTAGAGTTAAAATTATTAATTTAAATAACAATTTTGTTTCATTTATTTTCATTAGCATAAATTTTAATTAAATATTTTAAAAGAATTTTTAATTTTTAAACTATATAAAAATATTTATTACAAAACTATTTCTGTTATTTTTGGTGAAAAAATAGATCTAAAATACAAAAAATATCTAAAATATAATTATTAAAATATACTCCAAATTTCAAAAAACTGTAAAAAATTATAATCTGATTCTGAATCAATTACGTTTTGAGGAAACGAATTAAAAACTGATTTAATAAGTTTTGATTAAAATTGCTGATTTACATAAGGGAAAAAAAAATGGTTTCAATAATTAAATATTTTAAAAATTCAATTTAATTATAATTCCTTAGATAAAAAAAGAAATTGAAAATAAACAAAAGCTGGAATTGTTCTTCAAAATGCCCACTGGTTAAGGAAACATACCAAACTATTTAGATGAAACAAAAAGGTGTTTTATAAAAAAAAAAAAAAAAAAAAAAAGAAAAGTCGAATTTGTCTTACTGATAATCTTGCAATCAAGAATAAATTCAATTTCAAGTCTCTCTTTCGTTTCGTTTATTTAGTTACGACCTTAAATTTTTCATCTCTTCACTTCAATTCCCCTGCGGGTTTATCGTTCTTTCCCTTTTTTTGTGTACTTGTTTATGTTTCTAAAGGAGAAAAAGAGTTTCTAGACATCGATTTGGTTAAGAGTGTTTTTTGGGGGGGAAAATAAAATAGGAGTTACGAGGAAATGCAGAAAAGTTTAGAATGTAGGATTTAGATAAGAAGCAACATAAGATTGTAACGGATCTCCACGAAAATAGATGGTTCTTCGGATTTTACCAAGAATAGCTTGCAAATCAGTAATGGGAATTGGGGAATGATTACATACATGTAAGCTATGTATTTAACATGAATTACGTCAAAAGTTGTAATTATAAAAAGTGATTACAATTTTCATATAATTCTTGTAACACAGATAATACATATATATAATATATATATATAATATGTAAAATACATATATATATATATATACATATATATATATGTATATATATATATATACATATATATATATATGTAAAAGTAAGACCAATTATTTTTTTTCTCAAAAACTCTTTATTTATTCTTCCAAATTTATTTCATCGCCTTCAAAGTAATCCTCTCCGGACACAATGCACTTATGCCAACTTTTTTCCAATCCTCAATGCATGCTAAAAAGTCATCGGCAGGGATGGCCTTCAAAGCGCTCGACGATTCATTTTTAATCTCTGCAATTGACTCAAATCGGTTTCCCCGGAGTGGCCTTTTGAGTTTAAGTAATAGCCCGAAGTCGCACGGTGTGAATACGGTGGTTGTGAAATGATATGGGTTTCATTTCTGCCGAAAAAATCAAGAAGAATCAATGCAGTGTGAGCTGGCGCATTCAGTGTTTTCGGTACCAATCGAGATTTGACGCGTTTGAGGCCCAAAATGGAATGGACCGATCCTTTTAAAATTCCAAAATCCTCAGCAAGGTCTCTAATTGTAAATCGACGGTTTGCAAGCACCAAATCTTTAATCTTTTGAACGTGAGCTACGTCGGTTGAGGTAGATGGTCGACCAGAGGACTCTTCGTCTTCAACGTGTTCTCTGCCTTCTTTGAACTGTTAATACAACTTCTAAGCATTTCTTTCCGATATAGGAATGCTCACCGAATGTCTTCTGCAACATTCTATACGTTTACGCAAACAAAGTTTAACGCAAGTTATTGCTCAATTAATTCAGACGTTTCAAAAATCGCCAGAATCAGTTTTAGCGTCTCACAAAGCCAAGCGTAAATCAAACACTAATGAATATTTTGACGTCAAATTTCACATAGAGTCAAGGACAGTGCCAGCAACTTAAAAAAGAAGAAAAAAATGAAATTTCATAAGCCCGGGGAATTTTAAATTGAAAAATGGTCTTACTTTTTGAACACAGTATATATATATATATATATATATGTACATAATTATATACATTATATATATATATCATTTATAAAACATGTTTGTGTTTCAACTATATACTCGTAATTTGTTTACAAAAATTAAAATAGTGACAAAATTTTCTTAATTATTTATGTGTTAGCGTTCTAAAATTTAATTTATTTCATAAATGTTAAGAACAATTTGACATTATTTTAATTTCTGTTTAAAATATTTTAAGAGATCAATTCGCACGTTATATTTTTACTAAAAGTATTGCTCAAATATATATATATATATATATAGATTTTTGTCAGAAAATAGCTAAATTTTTTTTTTCTCGGCATTAATTTAGAAGAAATAAAGTATTTTTTATAAAATAAATCATGAGAAAGGATTATTAATTATTCTCTTATGTTTTAATTAATATTTGAATATAAAGTTAGTTGCATTAGTTTAACACATATTATTTTCTTTTGCTTAATTGAATTGATTTATTAACTTAAGTATTTCCAGACAAATATTTATATTTCTTCAGTACTATTACAGAACTTTTACGAAGTTCAAATTTAACTAAGTTCATCTTCGTCGTTTAAATTTTTACTAAGCAATTTCAAAACTGTTTAAATATATCAATTCAAAATTAATTTTTGAAACTTTATATAACTTAAGCATAAGAACAGAATTTTACTGGTAAATGTCTAAAATTTAAAAGTTTAAATAGTTTTCGTAAAAATTTTCCTGTAATATTTAATAGAAATGAGAACATCACATTTAAGTGCTCAAAGCTTAAATGTAATTAAAACTTTTTTTATGTATTAGCTAATTTGTAAATGTGATTTTAGGTAAAGGCTTTTAAATATACACTCAAGAGCCAAAACATTATGACCACCTGTCAATAACGAGTTGGCCATACATATATATATATATATATATATATATTTGCTATATATATATATATATATCGCCAGCAGCAGTTAAATACCACTTTCACCTGATCACGTGCCTTCCACGTCATCCAGGCGAGTTCATTGCAAAATGTAGGGGTGGTCATAATGTTTTGGCTCTTGAGTGTATATTAGATAATGAGAATGTTAAGAGATCCCGATCAATCATAAAAAAATTATTAACTACATGAAATTAAAAAATTGAACATATTTACAATGCTTACTTTAAGTTTTATATTTATATTTTACTGTTTGATCACTCAGGTATAGTTTCGATAAAAAAATAGTTTTAGACATTTGATAAATGTTAAAACGATAATAGCAACTCTTTTCGTTTTCGTAATGTTAAAACGACAATAACAATTATTTTTATTTTTGTAATGTTACAATGATAATAAAAATTCTTTTCGTTTTCACAATGTGAAAACGATAATAACAACAATTTTCGTTTTCGCAATGTTAAAATGTTAATAACAATTCTTTTCGTTTTCACAATGTGAAAACGATAATAACAATTCTTTTCGTTTTTGCGATATTAAAACGATAATAACAATTTATTTCGTGTTTTCTATATTAAAACGATAACAGTAATTCTTTTCATTTTCGCAATTTTTACAATGTTAAAATTATAATAACAATTATTTCCGATTTCACAATATCAAAACGATAATAACAATTATTTCCTTTTTCACAATGTCGAAAAGACAATAACAATTATTTCCGTTTATGCAATGCTAAAACGATAATAACAGTTTTTATTTTCGTAATGTTAAAAAGATAATAACAATTCTTTTCCTTGTTGCAATGTCAAAACGACGATAACAACTATTTTTGTTGTCGCAATCAATATTGAAAAGATAATAACGATTCTTTTCGTTTTTACAATGTTAAAACGATAACAGCAATTATTTTTGTTTTTACAATGTTAAAACGATAATAGCAATTCTTCTCGTTTTGCAATGTTAAAACGACAATAACAATTCTTTTCAATCTTAAAACGATAAAAGGCTATTATTAATCATAATAATATACATTAATTTATAAAACATGTTGACTGAAAAGCTTTTATTGTGAAATTCCCCCCCCCAATTACAAAAGAAATTCCTTTACTTTCTAACAATCAAAAAATCTTACTTTTAAATTACTGAGATATTATCATTTACTCTTCACCAACTTAATAAATAACTGCCCTTTTAATTCTCTGAGAGATTCATTTACCACTCTCAAAGTCTTAAATGAAATCAATTCCTCCAGGTGACGAAATTGCAACACTTTGTCTGAACTCAATCCTCAAACTCATTGTCCCAAGACATTCAAGAAATGTGTGATTTCATTAGAATTCCGTCTCTTAATCAATTCTGAATCGATTTCTCCCGCAGTCCAACAACATCCCCCATTAACGGAACGATCTCAATCACGGCGTTCTAATTGAAATCAAAGCTGCTACGGAGCTCCTGAACGTCACCCTATTCAATTTCTTGGCTCAAGGGTCAACCGGTATTGCTGATTCTTGACGCCCTGTTAGATTTGCCTAGCATGTAGTATAAACTCAACTGAGAGTAAAATTGGTGTTTGGTATGGAGCGTTAATTATAAGAATGCTGAACTGTGACTTGATTATTATTGCAATAAATGAACGATATACTTCAGACAAAGATATACCAACTACATAAATAACAGTAAAATAGTAATAAATTAACAACTAGGGTTGTTACTGACGAATTTTGGGCCTGATTGTTTTTGCCACTAGAATGACAGATGCAAATTCGGCGTTACCCAGGATATACAAGAGAGCTGTTACACTGCTAATTATAGAAATGCTGAAATGTGACTTGATTAATACCCACTGATGAAATAAATGAACGATGTACACTACACAAAACTATGCCAACCAAAGAAATAATAACAATTATAAACGATAATAAATTGTTTTCGTTTTCGCAATGTTAAAAAGGCAGTAACAATTCTTTTCGTTTTGCAATGTTAGAACGATAATAAAAATTCTTTTAGTTTTTGCAATGTTAAAACGATAATAACAATTCTTTTCGCTTTTGCAATGTTAGAACAATAATAATAAAATTTTTTTAGTTTTTGCAATGTTAAAACGATAACAAGGCCATTATTAATCATCCTAATAATCTATTAGACATGTTAGGGTATTATTATTATACTACTCCAATTACAAAAGAAATTCCGCTACTTTCTAACAATTTAATAACCTTACTTTTATTTCACTGAGAGATTTCATTTATTATTCACCAATTAAATAAATAACCGAGCTTTTAATTCTCTGAGAGATTCATTTACAACTCTCAAAGTCTTAAATGAAATCAATTCCTCTAGGTGACGAAATTGCACCACTTTGTCTGAACCCAATCCTCAATCAAACTCATTGTCCCAAAACATTCAAGAAATGTGTGATTCCATTAGAATTCCGCCTCTCAATCAATTCTGAATCGATTTCTCCCGCAGTCCAACAACACCACCCCATTAACTCAACGGTCTCAATCACGGCCTTCTAATTGAAACCAAAGCTGCTACGGAACTACTGAGTCGGTTCCATCAACAGATCGAACAAACGGTCACCCTATTCGATTTCTTGGCTCCAGGGTCAACCGGTATTGCAGATTCTTGATATCCTGTTACATTTGCCTAGCACGTAGTTAACTCAACTAACAGAGAAATTTGTAAAACTGGTGGTTGGTGTGGTGCGTTAATTATATGAATGCTGACATGTAATTCGATTATTATGGTAGTAAATGAAAGTATAAAAATATTATAATAAATGAACGATATCCTTCCAACTGAACAAATGATAATGAAATAGTAATTAAGTTAACTGTGATAGTTGTTACTGGCGAATTTTGGACCTAGAATGGAATAACAGATAAGTGCAAATTTAACGTTACACAAGAAACACCAAAAAGAAACTATTACACTGCTAATTATATGAATGCTGAAATGTGTTTTGATTTTTACTAACTGGTATAATAAATGAACGATATACTGTACCAAATAATGATGGAATAATAATAAATAAATAAATAAAATAATAGTAGTAAATAATGAAATTGAAATAATAATAATAAATTAACAGCTGTGGTTGTTACTGACGAATTTTGGGTGATTCCTTTGAAAATGGCAGCTAACCACTAGAACTAGAATAATTTTCGTTTTCGCATTGTTGAAACGATAATAACAATTATTTTCGTTTTCGCAATGTTAAAACGATAACTATTCTTTTCTTTTTCACAATGTTAAAACAATAATTATTCTCTTCGTTTTTGCAACGTTAAAGCGACAATAAAGACTCATTTCGTTTTTGCAATGTTAAAACAAAATTAACAAAACAATTACTGATCGTATTAATATGCATCAATAAATAAAACGTGTAGTCTGTAAGGGTTTTATTGTTGCACCCACAATTACAAAAGAAATTCCTGTACTTTCTAACAATTAAATAATCTTACAGTACTTTTAAATTACTGATCGATTAAATTTACTTTTCATTAACTTAACAAATAACCACACTTTTAATTCTCTGAAAGATTCAGTTACAACTCACAGGAAGTCTTGAATGAAATCAATTCCTCCAGGTGACGAAATTGCAACACTTTGTTTCAAACCAATCCTCAAACTCATTGTCCCAAGACATTCAAGAAATGTACGATTCCATTAGAATTCCGCCTCTCAATCAATTCTGAATCGATTTCTCCCGCAGTCCAACAACATCCCCCATTAACTCAACGGTCTCAATCACGGCCTTCTAATTGAAATCAAAGCTGCAATGGTGTTCCTGAGTCTATTCCATCAACAGATCGAACAAACGGTCACCGTATCGAATTTCTTGGGTCAAGGGTCAACTGGCAATGCTGATTCTTGATGGCCTGTTAGGTTTTCCTAGCACATAGTAAACTCAGTTGAATTGTAACAGTAAAATTTATAAAATTGGTGTTTGGCGTGGAACATTAATTATATGGATGCTGAAATGTAACTCGATTATTACCGTAATAAATGAACGTATAAAAATATTATCATAAATAAACGATGTTTCTCAGACAAAATTAAACAAATAATAATGAAATAGTCATAAATTAAACAGCTATGGCTGCTACTGTCACATTTTGGGTCTGATTTTTATGACATTGAGGGCCTGAATGGCCGAGTGGCTAGCGGTCTGGCGCTCGGTACCACAGGTTTCGGATTCGAGTCCCGGTGGTGCCATGTATGTTGTAGTCTTTCGGAATCCACTTTAAACCGTAGGTCCTGGTCTAACATGATAGTAGAGCGTTGCGGGAGCATTGTTACTCCGCGTCCGTGGCTTATCTTCAAGTTACACGCTCCCCCTGGGTAATGCAAAGTGAGTAACGTCTGTGCAGCGCTTGCCTTAAGGCATCCAAGACCAAGCTGTCTAAGTGTTTGCCAGCTGCATTGGAACAAAAAAAGTTTATGATGTTAGAATAGCTGATAGGTGCAAATTCAGCATTACCCTGCATGCACCAAAAGGGAACTGTTACACTGCTAATTATATGAGTGCTGAAATATGACTTGGTTATTATTGTAATAAATGAACGTATACAAATATTGTAATAAATTAACTATATACTTCAGACAAAACTGTACCAACTTAACAAATAATAATGTAGTAGAAATAAATTAACTATATGGGTGTTACTGACGAATTTTGGGCTTGATTACTTTACCACGAGAATGGCATATAAGTGCAAATTCAGCTTTATTCAGGATACACCAAGAGGAATCTGTTAACTGCTAATTATATGAATATCAAAATGTGACCTGAGTATTACCAGCTGGTGTAATAAAGGAATGATATACTTCAGACAAAAATATACCAATTAAACAAATAATAATAATAATAGTAATATATTAATAGCTATGGTTACTACGGACGAATTTCTAACCTGATTCTTTTGCCACTAGAATGGGAGATAGGTACAAATTCAGCGTTATACAGGATGTACCAAAAGGAAGCTTTTACACTGCTAATTATATGAATGCTGAAATGTGATTTGATTACTACCAACTGATGTAATAAATCAACAATAAACTTTAGACAAAACTATACCAACTAAACAAATAATAATATAGTAATAAATTAACAGCTATGGATGATATTGATGAATTTTGGGCTTAATTCCTGTGTCACTAAAATGGCAGATAGGTGCAAATTCAGCGTTTCTCAGGATGCACCATAAGGGAACTATTACACTGCACCGACATTTTTTCACTGCAATTTTGAATATCGAACACTCCCATGAATGGCAGTTGGGTGTTCAGATTTTCCTCTTTTCTTCCTTCTAGAACCTATTGGAAGATTTGCTGGCTTACGAATTTTTCACGCTCATCCTTGGCATATATAATGGTATTTCGATGGTCCTCAAGTACTATTCCAATAATGATGACGCATTAACTAATGTATACAAAATCAATTATTTTATTCACGAGGGCCTTACGTGTTGCAATCATTGCTTCGAAAAAGGGAATAGACTTGGTGGAGATTGTGGTAAAGTCACTAAAAATCGAACTGTTTGGTCAAAATTTTCAAGAAGTTTCTCCAATTCAATATTATGTTATCTCGTTTGAGTATAGCACCTGTTTTATTCAAATGGGGATCAAATACCTCTAAAAGTCTTTATTTACAGCGTTATGAATTAAAAACTGCATTAGATAACAAAAAAAACCCTTTTCACTTTTAAAACTTGTCAATAAGCTCAATGATTATTTGAATAAAATAAATATAATATTTCGTAAAAAATTATTAAAGACAGTAACGAGATAAAGAAAAAAAGTGAAATTATCCAATATTTAAAAGCTTTTCTTGTTACAAAGCTATGATTAACTCGATTATAGACTTCTCGAACAAAATATTAATATATAATTGATTTAAGGCAAAAAAGTGCATTTTATTTATAAAGGAAAACGTTTTTATGATGCATATCACAATAGACAATAGATATATCGCTACACCGACAAGTGCAGAAGTTCGGAATAAAATAAAATAAATAAACAGAAGACCAGAATAAAAAAGTATTCACAGTTTAACTTTGAAAGCCATTAACATCTATAATAAACACAGTAATTTGGTTTAAATAAATTTTTCTATTTGTAATATAATTCGAAAAAAAAAAGAATAAGCAGCAAAATGGAATAAAGATTCTTACTAAACATTAGAAAACCATAATAGAGTTTTACCTATAACAATGTAGACATTCGACATTTTTGCATTCTAAATCAAAATTTTTATAAGCAAACAAACATAAGTTAATGTAATACATAATATTGTTGTTATTGTTCATCGGATGTTTCATGTTCCACTTATATATACATATAGTGTTGGACACTGCGACATTTTAAGTAATGATCTGGAACATTTTCTGGCTAAAAAGGGTACATGGATAGTCCAACAGCCAAATACTTGCAACTCCTTTCTTTTTACGAAACTTCATATCAAAGATCAAATGAAACTTAGATGGAACGACATTGCTCACTGCTCGTATCTCTTCGAGGAGTTGGAGGAACATTATGGAACACGGTATTTCGGACAAACCTCTTGAAAAGATCGCGGAATGTAGACTTGCGATGGGCCATGAGTGTTTGCCGAGCCATCTGCAGTATATTACCATTTTTGCCGGCCCTGTGGGAAAGACGACATTACGGACAGTCACCACGTAGACGGATGCCCGATCTTGCGTGGGGACTCCGAGGTGAAAAGGTATTGGAGCACTAGAACTTTGCTGATGAGACATTGACTTTTTTTCTCTTATTCTTTTCTTTTTTCTTCTGTGTGTTTTACACTTTTTTTTTATCTCATAAAAGTTTCTCATTTTCCTTGACATTGGAAATAAAAAAACTTATATATGCCGCGAATATATTACTGGCCAGCACTTCAAAGAGGATTTTGTCTTCAGAGTGGACTTTTAGTGGTAACTGCACACCATTTGTGTTTCTTAGGGGAGAAACATAGAAAATTCCTCTAGTCAGCCTGGCTGGAGACAGGAGATGCTTATACACACTGCTACAATTGCTACCGTGTTTCACTATTTCTGAAATGAGTCACTAGTGGCTTAGAACTTCCATATTCTGGATTTATATATCATCACTAGGAATATTCTATATTTTAGGACAATTTATTTTTTGCTTTTCTATGATTAGTGTCGAATTGAGCAATGAATTAGTTTCCCTTCTTTTTTATAACATTCATCCAAAAGGGAAGGCGACTATATCTTAATATTTTATCTTAAATAAAACATTCATTCATAAATGCAAGACTAAATGTTGTATTCTTAAAACATTTTAACTACTATTTTTACAAAATAACTTTTATTTAAAATCTATGTTTATGATATTGTTGTTGTCTGTGTCTAATCCTTATTTCCCTGCAGTACGGAAAGATGGAGGGAAACGGACAGTTTCTGTTGTGATGGAGAGCCCGTAGGTAGAAGTCTAACTTAGCTCCATTTCGCTGAAGAAGGAGGGAAGTGTTTTCCGGGAGGACTTTTAGGTTGGAACTGCCATGCATTTATGTAGTCATATGGGTTTGGTTTGGTATTTCAGCTCTACGGTCCTCTTGTGCACACGAGGGCTAAACAGACCGGGACCTACAGTTTAACGTGGACTCCGAACCATTCACAAACATCCATGCCACCGCCTGGATTCGACCTTGAAGCCTGGGATACCAAAGGCCAGAGCACTATGTATCTATGGGAGAAACCTAGAAAACGCCCACCGGGTAGTCCGTCTAACGAGGTAAGATGCTGAACATCACAAATGCCGTCGAGTCTCTTCCGTTTTTGAAACAGTGTCTACAACAAAGCAGACAGCGGATAGAACCTCGACAATAATGCTCACCAGCAGAGCAAGTTGCCACTGAGCCATGAATTGGGCATGTTTATGGTTACATGTATATGGCATATTAAAAGTGTATAAAATAAGTTTTTTAAAAAAATATGTTTATTGAATGAAAAACATATTCCTTGGCACTTCGTAACATTTCATTCAAGTTTTGCATGCTTTAGAATTATTTTTAAATTGAGAGTAATTACTAGTTTAATAAAATGAAATAAATAAAATAAATTGTAGATCGTAAAATTCGGAATAGTAATAGATTTTCAATCCAACGAGGTTATTTAAATATACTACACAAGCAACCGTTCCTTGCAATTACTTGATTGTTTACGCTAAAGTATATATTTGGCAAAGTTTAAAGCAAACAGATTAAGTAATAAGAAATTTAATTCCGAAGTACATTTAAATAGTTTCTCAAAAAAAAAAAAAAAAGAAGATTAGATAAATAAAAAGTGTTTCAAGCAATTACTTTTCTTACGAAAACATTCAAAATACAAGAATAATCAGTTAAATATTTAACGATAATTCTTTTGTAAGACAATCAAATAAATTCAAAGCCTTTTTAATCTCCGTAAAAACTTTCTGTAAACAGAAATAATTTATACGCCCGTATTTACTCATTTAAATTTAATGAGAATTGCTGAGAATGCTAGTAAAGATAACATTTTAAATACAAAGAGAAACTAAATAATGAATAATAAAACAAATTTTCTTTAAAATAAGGAAGTCCCATTAAATTTTCTCTCAGTTTCTTTTTTAATTCGAATTTTTTCATTTTTGCTTAAATAATCATTATATATTCATATTATAGAATATAAATATTTCTTCTTCGTTTAAATTCTTATAATTTGGCAACATTAGATAAACATTATCAATGTATTTAATTAAATGGTAAATTTTAGTAGATAAAATCTATTTTGAGGTTTAATCAATGTTGAATTCCATCAAATTTATATCAAAATTAATTAACTTTGAAATAATATTTTAATTAATAAGATATTTAACAAAAAATTAGAATTTCATATAATTCAGAATAAATTACAACTATAAATTTATTTATTTTAATCGATTAGTTTTAAATAATTTTAATTTTTGAATTAAGTTAGTTTATCAGACGATAATTCAGTATTTTGTTGTTGTTGTTGTTGCTTATCCCCTTGATTTGAAATCCTAAACCAAGTCCAGTAGATCATGCTGCATCAATAGATCGTAAACTGTCCTCCCCTCATTCAACAGTTGCCTCACAGAGGCACCAATACAATCTATGAGATGAGAGGGAGATGCGATGGTCGCACAATGACAAAGGGTATATGTCTTCTCGTCTCCATTGAAGGTCAAACTCTTAATGTGGCCAGTCCTTAGTCTAGCTAAAGTCGTTTGAGCAGGTCTAGGACAGGAGCACTGCAAATTCAGTATTTTAAATAGATAATAGATAAAAATATAACAGAAACAGCCAAGCGATAGTTATTATATATATATATATATATATAAAAAACATTATGGTTTTTCTTTCATCGTTGCCCAGATCATAGCATGTAACTTACAGAGAATGCTGTCAATATGGGGCAATATTTTTTAATTTTAAATCATTAATTTTCCAGCCAAGCAACTAACTGGCCAATAGAAGTAAGGGGCATGAACTGCTTATTTTGTAAACGATTGTGTATACTTCTGTCATGATGCATCATACTGTAGAAGACAAATTACTTGAAAAATTACTTTTTCACTCATAAGGTCTTCATAAAGAACAATGTGTTAATTTTGTATATAGATATATTCCTGTATTCCATATATACCAACCTGTACAACACATACCCTAACTATACATAGTCCGAATAACAAACTATTCCCGTCCTACTATTGTGCATAATTAGAACACAGTTAGAAGCGCGATTCGTCTTATGATGGTATATTAAGTCGTCAAGTCATTCACAGTTCAGTACCAATGTCTTTTAACACTTTAAAATCTCTTCAGATTTTCGGCTGTTCTGAGCCACAGACGTCATCAAGTTATACGGCTGAATAATTTCGTATCATTCGGCTCTAGGCGCAAGATATGATTTGGTAATCCGTACATCTAGTTGAGCATAAACCTGTACGAACAACAGTTTTGAAGTAATTAGCTTGCTTTTTAAAATTGCAAAATAGCAGACGTCACTTTCTGGTCATTGTAGTTACAGTAAATGCTCTCTCTCTCCCAATAATATCGTAATGACTGCTACATTCTGGCCATGTCCACGGCCAAAAATTAAAGTCTCCTTTTGCAAGGCGATGGTGTCTAATTTATGATCCATTACGATCTTTCAGAAAGAAGTTTTATCTCAAATTTCATAATTTGTACAAAGTTCCTCTACGACATGCAAATATTCGCATGCATAATTCAATGTTTCGGGTAATTTTATAAGCACTGAGAAGAAAATATAGTTCGGAAAAAATTCACGAATAGTAAAATATTCTTTCGATACTAGTTACGGAAATCATACGGCCAATTGGAAATGATTTCTGTTTTTAGATTTATTAGAAACTGCTTTTATTTTTTGAAATGGTAAGAACTAGAATCCAAATAAGAATGTTAAAAATGCCGTACAGTTCTACATATCAAAAACAAATTTAGGCAAATTGATTCTCTCTCATTTCAAATACATGATTCTGTTGCATATTTTAGTGCAAGAAACATTTCATTTTTGTAAAAGTTTCGGCTTAGAAATAGGATATCTGTAATCTTAGCTTCCAGACATCACGATAGAAAAAGATTTTTAGAAGCAAAATAAGTTATTTTTTTTGCAAGTAAAGGAGAGCTAAAAATGCTAATGTAGAAAATTTAAAGAAATAAGAAATATTGTGCATTTGAAATTAGAGTGTTTTAATAATTATAACATTTTTTTTTTCAAAGCAGTGATTTTATGTACATTTTCTAGTATATGCATGATTTTAATTCTTACCTATAAATATCTTATGCTCTATAGATGATATTATACTGAAATAAGTTTTACTAATACCTATGGAATAATTTATTTTATATCAGTTTATAAAAAAAAGGCCCGACTCGTGGTTCAGTGGTAACGTGCGCTGCTAGTGAGCATTAGGGTGGAGGTTCAATCCGCCAGCGGCTTTGTTGTAGACACTGTTTCAAGAAACGAGGAGACTCAATGGCCTTTGCGATGTTCAGCAACTTTCCTCGTTATCCAGACTACCGTGTGGAATTTTTCCGGGATTTTCACCCATATCATACGCAAATGCAAGGCAGCTCTCCATAAAAATCCTCCCGGAAGGCACTGCCCTCCTCCTTCAGCATCACGGAGCCAAGTCCGACTTTTACCTATGGATGCTCTATCACAACGGAAGCTCCCGCCCCCTTTTCCCTTCTTCCATGAGACCACACGGGGTTTTGGAGTTGTTCTAGATGGGGCTGCCTACAAAGTGGGATAAGAAAAAAAAATAAAAAAAGCCAATTACAAAGAATTTTCAAATTTATTCCAGCTAAAAATTTTTTTTTAAAAATCATCCAAAAAACTTATTTAAACGACATATAATTTACATTTAGCACACAGAAAAAAATTCAAGATTTTAAGAATAGTACTTTCTGATAAAACGTATAACAAAATGGCAATTTTAATATTGGCATATTAAACTGAATCTCTTTAAAACAGTAACGATGTTATTATGTTTTTTAATATTTATAATAAAACAGTTAATTGCATATTCTAACTATGCTTCCTACTACGTATTGCAAGACCTCTCCCTGTTGCGTTCAGGAGAAATGATCAGTTAGATCCTCGAAACTCTCACCAGAGAGGAAGTACAGCTAACCGGCGCTTCCTCTGAGAAACGTTTTGTTTGTAATCTCTCATCCCGTGAGGATATATATATTAACTCAACAGGCTTATATGTCTTTAAATATGTAACTTAGTATATGTATGTACCCTAAACCTGTGTCTCAAGTCTCAACACAACCACAATCTAGCTGCACAACCGACAACATTACAATATAATATTTCATATTTATTTTTGCTAAAGAGTTTTATGTGATTCCAAAGAAAACTGTAACTAAAAACATTAAACAATGTAGAGTTCTTAAACCTGTGTCTTTAGCATCATTGTCTCAGTACCCAGCCTGCAATCTTGGGACTTGAATGGCCAAGTGTCAACATTCAATATAATATTTTCATTTAAGCCGTTTTTTGACTGTAAGAGCTAAAGCAAAAAGTTTTATGTGATTCATCACAAAGAAAATCATGAGCACGTATATGGGCTTGTGGGCTTGGCTACCGTAAAAACAACAAAACAATGTAGATGATATGGTTTGGTTTGTCGCTATACTGTCATTATGTGCACACTTTTTGCTAATTAGACCGGGACCTACAATTTAATGTGGATACCGAATTACTAAAAAACATCTATACCATCGCCAGGATTCGAGCCTGACGCCTAGGGTGCCAAAGCCCAGAGGGCTATCCAATTGGCTATCAGGCCGCTAAACAAGGTAGAAGTAAATGGACTAATACCATTTTAATATAAAACAGCATGTATTAATTTGTTAGTAAGGTTAATAAATTTTTCTATTAATTTTACTTCTTTTAAATAATTTTACTATTACAAAATTAGAGAATCCCTAGATCATCCTTAGATCATTTTAAAACAGACATAAAATAAACGTCTTTCAGAGCAATAACAACAAATCAGACAAATTAGACAATCTTTAGTCTGCATGAAAATTAAAATGCATTGTAGTCAAGTTAATTAAATTATATGACGAAATTTTCCAGACTTACGAGGTTAGCAAGTAATAAATTATTATTTTACTTCCAGTTTTGTGTCTCAAGATTAAAAACTTATTTTTCCTAAGCTAATTATGTTCAAAAAATAAATTTAACGTTACTACATCATATCGCAAATTATGAAAATTTTAATTAATGTTTTATTTATTATTGATGATTAATTACATGCATTAAAATTTATATTTATTAAATAAAATATTGTAGATCAGTATGTAAGCCCTTTTTTTAATTGATTAAATTCCTGTATGAATAGGTTTTCGACAAAAATTTCTTAAATTCTACTTCGAATTTAAAATATTTTCTTTTCATTTATAATGTTCATTAAAAAGTTTTATTTATATTTATGTACATCTAAAAAGCTTTAAAAATTAAATAAAAAAATTATTGCTATTTAAAAATTAAAAAAATTTTTAAAATAAAAATACATTTAAAATTTAAAATAAATAAAATATGAAAAATTTTAAAAATAATTTTATTTAAAAATTTTATATGAAAATATATTTAAAATTTTTAAAACTTTTTATTGCTGCTTTTTTTTCCAGTAGTAAATGAAACTTTTTTTACTCAAAAAGACCAGTTTTTGAGACCACTCAAAGACCAAGACCACTTTTTTTTTTTACTCTAAATGGGGGGGGGGGGGAGAAAATTTTTTAATGATCTTAAATTGCTCAAAATGTTATTAATATTCATTATCATACGAATATAAGTGTTTAATAAATAATATTCCTTTTGTTGTAAAAATTGATATTCATTTTTTGTCCAAATGTACACATTGAATTTCCATTAAAAGTATTCTTTCTTAAGTATTTTCTGCAGAATAATAAACGATTTTTGTGGTGAGATTTAAATGCTAGTAAAAGTAATAAAAACAATAAAGATTTAATTTAAATTAAAAATTTATATTTATTTATTATTTAAACCTTCAAAATAAATGCACCTTTGTATATATATACTTTTAGATGTCTCAGAAATAGTGTATAAATAAACAAATTTTTATTAAATTTTTAAGTATTGTAACCGTGCTTACTCCTACACACTAGCAAGAGCACCCCCTGTGGCGTTCAGGAGAAATGGTTTTAGTCGACCTCGATACTCCCACTCAAGAGGAAATACAGTGCAACCTGCCCTCCCGTTAAGAAACGTTTAGTGTATAGTCTTTCATACCGAGAGAAAATATATTTTTCCCATCCTGGCTTATTAGTTGGCCTACAGATTCTCACTCAGATAGGAAGTATATTTCGCGTCTCCTGCCCATAACTGAATATTGTGTTTTCGGCTTAGAAGTGGAATCATTCTCTGAATCTATAATTATTTGTCTTTAAATGAGTTAAATATTGTTTGGATCCAATTGTATTATGGGGTGTTTATGCGTGTGTAAATTAAACTGAGAGTTCTACAACCTGTGCTTCAAGTATCTCAATCCAATCACACCCATTTACTATCTGGTGGCCAAACCTGAACACTACATTATAAAATTAAGTTTATAATTAGGCTCTTAGGAACAATATTCCAAAGAATAAAATTCCTTTTTTTTTGTACAGTTAATTATTTTATAATATTATACATTTGTAAAGCAAATATAAAACATTCATCATAAACATTCTCTAATCATACGCTATTACGTATATCATGAACATGCATAATTTTAATAAATAATAAAAATGCTACTTACATTTTAATGATACTTTATCACTTCGATATAAAATTAAAACTATTTGAAATTCTTTATTGAAAAGGATTGTAAATAAGAAAAATTGATTTATATAAAAATATAATGTTAAGAAATTTTTATCATTTAATTTTGTTTGTAATATTACAACTTATAATTATTATGAGGATAATCAATGATCCTATTTAATCTGTATAATACTATATTATGGCTTTTTAAAGAATCATGTTATAATTTTATTGAAATAAACTTGGATAACTGTAACAGGGTTCTATTTTTTAAAATATGATAATTATATTACGATTATTCCAAAATTTCTTTAAACGAAATTATACTTAACAATTTTTATACTTAAACTAAATAAAAATGTACAAAGCAATATGTCATATACTGATATAAATAATCTGTATATAAATAAGATATCTTAACTGCTTCTATATTTATTTGGATTTAAGATTTGCATTTATGTACATTTTGCAATCATATATTTTTTTTAATTAATATATTTTAGGATTGTTTTATTTATAAAGAAAAAATTGCACAAAAGAAAGATTCCATAACAGATTTAAATAAATTTCCTCTAGTATTTATCTAATAATAATTTCACTTAAAATATTTTACCTATTAATAATTTTATCTAATTTTATTTACTTAATAATAATTTTACCTAACATATTTTACCTATTAATAAATTTACCTAATATTATCTACCTAATAATAATTTTACCTAATATTATCTACCTAATAATAACTTTACCTAACATATTTTACCCATTAATAATTTCATCTAATATTATTTACTTAAATAATAATTTTTTCTAATATTATTTACCAAATAATAATTTTACCTATTATATTTGACCAAATAATAATTTTACCTATTATATTTTACCTAATATATTTTATCTAATAATAATTTTATCTAGTTATTTACTTAAATAATAATTTTACCTAATATTTAAAAGCTTTAAAAACATTTAAATACTAGGTAAAATTATATTTAGAGAATAATATAAGAGAATACATTTAACTATTTAAATTAATCACATTTTTTTGCTTCTTTATTTACCTTTTTTACATTTACGATGTTTTATTGTAAAAAAGTAAATAGATTTATTTAAAGTTCAATAAAATTCAGGATGTCACCACTTCTACTGCAAACACGATAATAGAAAAGGGCCCTAGACACGTTCCCTTTCATATTCGAAATTCCGCATGACAGGTGTGACCCCTGAATAAATAAGCAAACCCTCTGAACCATCCTGGAACCTCAAATCCCTCCACCCACGTACTGTCCTAGAACTTATCGATCCCCAAAAAGATCTCGTCAAATATTGCACTTCAGGCTTTGATAAATCCGGACGCCATTCCAATACCTAAACAGAAAATTCTTCGACAACAACAACACAATAAAAGCAAAGTTGGGATGCACTATGAATTAAACAACGTATGGATTTTTTTATTATTTATTTATTTATTATAGATTTATTTATTTTTTTTTGAAGAAACATTTTTGATTTGAAAGATGCAAAGAATATAAAATGCTCACCTGAAAGAGTTGTTGCGTTGTTATAGTTTGTTTCAGAAATTTATAGTGCAGTTCTGTAGAATTTTTAAAGTTCATTTGCTAAAACTCTCGACGTGTGTTGTTTGAAACAGAGAAACTCTAATATTAAATGAAAAATGAAGGAATAAAAATAGTGTTCTCAAATGTTGTGAATAAAAAATCGTCTGAAAGAAGAGTTGAGTTGTTATACTTCATTTTAGAAACTTAATTTTAGTTTTGTAGAATTTTTTAACATTCTAATTTTGTGTTGTTTCATGTAAGGAAATTTAAACAGTCATTAAATAAAAAAAATGAATAATAATATTAATCCAGAATCTTGCGAATAAAGAATAAAAATGAAAAATTAATAGGTGAGTCCATAAATTAAATTTATGGTAAATTTCATTTTACTTACTTTTGTGATTTACTTACTAAAGTAGTCAGAAGTTTCTAATTTGTTTCATCATATTTTGAGAATTTGTTTTTAAATTTAGTTTTATATAAAAGTTATTGTTTTAATTTTTTTATAAACCCCTTTTTAGTTTTGCATTTATTTTATTTCGTAATAAATTACAGGCAGTGAATAATTAATTATATTTAATTAATTTAAATTCTTCGTTAAACTTTCATTACTCTGTAAAAAAATTTGACTTACTTTTTTTGAATGAAAAGTTTATTATTTAATTTCCTTTATTTCATTATTTAAATAATCGCAATATTTTTTTTTAAATTAGTGTTAAAATTTTATTTCGAAAGAATAAAAATTGTTTCATTTATTTTTTCCAGTAAATTTTTATATCATAAAAATAAAAAAAATTATAATAGGCTGGATCGCTATACAGGTTACCCATACAATTTGGAATTTAATGTAAGTACAAAACGTGTATTTTGTTATACATAAAAGTTATTGTTTTAATTTTCTTACAACGCCCTTTTAGTTTTACATTTACTTTTATTTCATAATAAATTACAGGCAATGAATTAATTAATTATGTTTAATTAATTAAAATTTCTTGTTAAACTTTCATTGATAAGTAAGACAATTAAATTTTAATTTTTTTCAATGAATTATTTAGTATTTAATTTCCTTTATTTCCTTAGTTAAGTAATCGCAAAATTTATTTTTAAATTAGCTTTAAAATTTTATTTTGAAAGCATCAAAATTATTACTTCCTTTATTTTGTCAATAAATTTTTACATCACAAAATAAAAAAAAAAAATAATTCGGCTGGATTGATATACAGGTTATCCATGAAATTTAGAATTTAATATACACACAAAATGCATAACGCAATAAAATATATTTAGTTGTAGATAAAAGTTGTAGATAAAAATTTTGTTACAACCCCTTTTAAATATTTAATTTACTTTTATTTCATAATAAATTACAGGCATTGAATAAATTAACTATGTTTAATTTATTTAAATTTCTTGTTAAACTTTCATTGGTATGTAAGACAATTTAACTTAATTTCTTTCAACGAAATATTTATTATTTAATTTCCTTTTATTTCATTATTTAAATAATCGCATAATTTATTTTTAAATTAGTGTTAAAATTTTATTTTGAAAGAATCAAAATTATTTTACTTATTTTGTCAATAAATTACACGACAAAATTAAAAAGAAATTTTAATCTGCTGGGAGAATTAGAATTTAATATAAAAATTTAGAATCAGAATTTGATGTAAGGATTTAATGTAAGAATTTAGAATTAGAATTTAATGTAAGAACAAAATTTAGAATTTAATGCAAGAACAAAACCTATAAAGGCAATCTTGAAAAATAAAAACTATAGGAATTCCAAACGATTTTCTTTTCTTGGAAAATCTCATTTTGAACTTTGAAATAAAATTGTCTGCTTTCACCAAACGATCTTTTAGAGCAATTTTACGTTATTTAACCATATAATTATTAGTTCTATTTCGAATTTATTTTCATTTTTAAATTAAATTTATTGAATCGTCTGACTTCGATTTTGAATTTATTCTCATTTTTAAATTAAATTTATTGAATCGTTTGGCCTCTATTTTGAGTTTCTTTTCAGTTTTAAATTAAATTTATTGGATCGTCTGACTTCGATTTTGAATTTATTCTCATTTTTAAATTAAATTTATTGAATCGTCTGACTTCGATTTTGAATTTATTCTCATTTTTAAATTAAATTTATTGAATCGTCTGACTTCGATTTTGAATTTATTCTCATTTTTAAATTAAATTTATTGAATCGTCTGACTTCGATTTTGAATTTATTCTCATTTTTAAATTAAATTTATTGAATCGTCTGACTTCGATTTTGAATTTATTCTCATTTTTAAATTAAATTTATTGAATCGTCTGACTTCGATTTTGAATTTATTCTCATTTTTAAATTAAATTTATTGAATCGTCTGACTTCGATTTTGAATTTATTCTCATTTTTAAATTAAATTTATTGAATCGTCTGACTTCGATTTTGAATTTATTCTCATTTTTAAATTAAATTTATTGAATCGTCTGACTTCGATTTTGAATTTATTCTCATTTTTAAATTAAATTTATTGAATCGTTTGGCCTCTATTTTGAGTTTCTTTTCAGTTTTAAATTAAATTTATTGGATCGTCTGACTTCGATTTTGAATTTATTCTCATTTTTAAATTAAATTTATTGAATCGTCTGACTTCGATTTTGAATTTATTCTCATTTTTAAATTAAATTTATTGAATCGTCTGACTTCGATTTCGAATTTATTTTTATTTTTAAATTAAATTTATTGAATCGTTTGACATCTATTTTGAATTTCTTTTCATTTTTAAATTATATTTATTGAATCGTCTGACTTCTATTTCGAATTTATTTTTATTTTTAAATTAAATTTATTGGATCGTCTGACATCGATTTTGAATTTCTTTTCATTTTTAAATTATATTTATTGAATCGTTTGGCCTCTATTTTGAGTTTCTTTTCAGTTTTAAATTAAATTTATTGGATCGTCTGACATCGATTTTGAATTTCTTTTCATTTTTAAATTATATTTATTGAATCGTCTGACTTCTATTTCGAATTTATTTTTATTTTTAAATTAAATTTATTGGATCGTTTGGCCTCTATTTTTGAGTTTCTTTTCAGTTTTAAATTAAATTTATTGGATCGTCTGACTTCGATTTTGAATTTATTTTCATTTTTAAATTAAATTTATTGAATCGTCTGACTTCGATTTTGAATTTATTCTCATTTTTAAATTAAATTTATTGAATCGTCTGACTTCGATTTTGAATTTATTCTCATTTTTAAATTAAATTTATTGAATCGTCTGACTTCGATTTTGAATTTATTCTCATTTTTAAATTAAATTTATTGAATCGTTTGGCCTCTATTTTGAGTTTCTTTTCAGTTTTAAATTAAATTTATTGGATCGTTTGACTTACCAAAATACGTTATTTTAATATAAAAAAGAAACTGAGTGCTTTTAAAAATAAATTTTAATTTATAGATTTAATTATATAATATATGTATACTAATAAAAAAAAAATATTACCAATTGTTTGCTCATATCCTATTTCTAAAAGCCTTTTAGTAAATATTTCCAAAATACAATCGCCTTCTACAAACAGACTGCACATTATAACAATTCGAAGAGAAAAGCTCGCAGCATTCTCCACATGCAACACAGAATGATGCATTTCAGATTGCGGACTTAAAGTGACGAACGAAGGAGGTCTAATTAACTTTGTTATCGGAAATTTCCAGAGGGTTTGTTGAGCACTATTATGTGGCGTCTCAGACAAAGGAGTTTGCAATTCGCGTAATGAGACTACTTATTCTTTTATCGAATATCTTGCGACGGAATCGATAATTGTAAAAGGGGTGATGAGATTTTCAGCCGTGTACAAAGTGCCGATCAGAGAATCATGCAGTATCAGTATTATAATAATTCTATTGTGCTATTTCTTCAATATTTTAGCATAATATCATCATAAATCTAATAAAAAAAATATACCAGTATAGGATAAGATTAAATTACCTTTCTTGGGAACAGATCATTATAAATATGTTTATTAGATTTAACTATGAGATTTTAAGTTAATTGTATTGTAAATTAGACGAATTCTTATTTTTAATATACCAATAATATTGCTTGAAAATGGAATTCAATATACTTTTATTAAGCTTTTTAAATTAAATTATTTTTTCCTTCTGTTTTGCAATAAAAATTTATGTCTATAATTTTGATGTTACAAAAATTTTAATGGCATGAAAACTACACATTTATTTTACTTGAAGAGATTTGAATAATAAATGTTATTTTAACTAATAAATGTCTACTAATGTTTGTTTAGCATTGGTGGTATTTAAATAAGAAATAATAATTTTTATTACACCATATAACAAAAATAGTTTAAATTTCCAATACAAATTAATTTAGTTAAAAAAATTAATTTGAATTTTTCAATATAACACAATTAATTTTTTTCAATATAATACAATTAATTAAATTAATAAATTAATTAAAATCAATAAATTAAAAATAATTAAAATTTTTAATATAACATAATTAATTTAAACACAATTAATCCTTGCGAATAGATTATTATTATGTTTAATTAGATTTAGCTTTGAGATTTTAAATTAATGCTGTTATAAATCGAACAAATTCTTATTTTTAATATACCAATAATATTGCTTGAAAATGGAATTCAATGCACTCTTGTTAAGCTTTCATATTAAATAATTTTTTCCTTATGTTATAGAATAAAAATTTATTTCTCTAATTTTGATGTTACACAAATTTTAATGACATGAAGACTACACATTTATTTTACTTGAAGGGATTTGTACCCGTCACTACTAATACATGTTTGTTTAGCATTGGTGGTATTTAAATAATAAATATTAATTTTTATTACTTAATACAACACAATTAATTTAAATTTCTAATATAACACAATTAATTTAAATTTCCAATATAACACAATTGATGTAATTAACAAAAATAATTTAAATTTCCAATATAACATAATTTAATTAAAAAAATTAATTTAAATTTCAAATATAACACAATTTAATTTTAAAATAATTTAAATTTTCAATGTGAACAATTAATTTTATTAATTTTGTTAATTTAAATTTCCAATTTTGTTAATTAATTTAAATTTCAAATATAATACAACTTAATTTTAAAAATAATTTAAATTTTCACTATAACACAATTAATTTAATTAACAAAACTAATTTAAATTTCCAATATAATACAATTAATTTAATTAACGAAATTAATTTAAATTTCCAATATGTTGTTGTTCAAATGCAGTTGGCAATACAGAGACAGTTAATCTTTATGCCATAAGCAATAGCTGCACCGCTGTTACTCATTTAGCACTACCCAAGGAAGCACGTGTTGAAAAATTAGTTTTTTATTGAAATTTAATTTTCTTCAATTTAATTCTGAACCTAATATAAATAATTAATGTTTATAAAAATAGATGATTCTAAGTCTAAAGATGTATAAATTTGGAAGAATAATTTATGTCATAAAAAATTTAATTATGTGTCATTATCAAGATTATTAGTGTTAGAAAGTATAAAAATTCATCAAGTTTAATTAAGAATTTATTATGGGTTGCTTGATTTCTGGGGCCTGATGACCGAGTGACTAGCTCTCGGTGTCACAGGTTTCGGTTTCGGTTTCGAATCCCGGTGGAGCCATCAATGTTTGCAATGGTTCGGAGTCCACTTTAAACCCCAGATCCCGGTCTAATATGACTATAGAGTGTTAGGCGTAAGACTGAAAACCCTACCCCGTAAAATAAAATAAATTAATAGTTTAAAAAAAAAACCTAAAAAACACGCTTTTAGAGTTAATCAATCAAAAAGTAAAAAATAATTGTTAACATAAGAATAAAATGACTGACGAGAAAATGAATGTCACTGTTCTAAAAGCGCGGGGTTCTCGATATCAATCGTTATAATTTTTCACTAGTTTCATTCCGAAATGCAGAGTTAGTTTAAAAATGTCATACAAAGCACACCACGTTTTTAGAACAGTGACATTCATTTTATTCTTATGTTAACAATTATTTTTTACTTTTTAGATTGATTAACTCTAAAAGCGTGTTTTTAGTTTTTTTAAACTATTAATTTATTTTTTACTTTTTAGTTTGATTAACTATAAAAGTCTGTTTTTTAGTGTTTAAAAATAATATTAATATTTAATATAATATTTAATATTAATATTAATATTAATATTTAAATGAGATCCCGGTACGGAGGACTGGTTCTTACAATAATTTAATTGTGAGCAAAACAAAGGCTAAATGCAAATATGTCGAGCCAGCCAGGATTCGAACAGGGAATCTCCTAATCAGGCACGTTATGTGAAAGATGTCTGTAAATGTTTCTTTGCAGCTTAAACAGTGTGTATGAGGAGAAACAGATCTCCAGGGGGAAAATGATGCGCAAATCAAGATGACTTTTCAAAGGCTGTGTGTTTTAATCACTAATCCTGGCGATCCTAATCATGATGAGATAATACACTTATCAAAATATTTTTGTGTCGTCAGTCCTTGATAAGTCTATAACGTTTAAATTAAATCTGATCGCTTAAAGTAGGGCAAAATCGAGCCCAAAAAGTCAGTTACATACATACAAACAAACAGGTGAAACTAATAAAAGCGTATTAAAAAAAACTCCTGTATCGAAATCTGCAGTAGGCAGACGGTCTTGGCCCATCATGGGGCTGTTGCGCCGATGATGATGATGATGATTTTGATTTGCGATTTATAATGAATTTTAATTTAATTTGTATTTTAACATTGTATGTTCATCAATTTTCATATTATTTTGAAAAGATTTATTATATTTGTTTTCAAAATACTCGAAACAATTGTTGGTATTTTTTTTTTATAAAATGGCATTATAATATTATTATAAATTTAAATTATTTCAGAAAGTTTAAAGTCGATAGCTCTCTTTTTTTATACTTTTATTGCGATTTTTTTATACATGCATAAGTTGTTCTCAATAAATATTTTTACATGGATGAATAAGTTTAAGATTTAAATAATATAAAATATTCTCTTAAAAATATTTAATTAAAGACGAAATAATAAAAATATGGCTCTTACAAAGCATCAAAAACACTTTAGAAGAAATAATCCGTAAAGTAAGTAAATTATATACAATTAAAATTATTCCAATGCATTTCCTTTTATAAATGGTAAATCAAATAATTAATCAGTTAACCATTGTTTAAATTAAAGTTGTTAAAGATTACAATATTTTTTATTCACAAACTTAAGAATTAAATTTAATTGAAAAATATCTTAATTTTTTAAAAAAAATATATATAATGGAATTTCTTTTTTTTTCTACAAAACTTTATAAAAACTTTTAATTCATGATTTCACATGCAAACATCATTACTAAAATAATATTAAAATTTAAAAATAAATGATTTTATTTGAATGCAAGCAAATTTCAGTACTTAAACCTAATCTATAGAGAAAAATAATTTCAATTAAAGAAATCCCTTAAATCAAAAAACTTTTTTTAATTTGTTCTTTATTCTGAGAAGTAATATAACTTAGAATTAATTATAAATTCCATCAAAGCAAATATTTTCACTTTGGTGTTTTTAGGTGAGTAAAAATAAAACATGTCTAGTGCATGTTTTTAATCATTTTAATTAAATCTTGTTAAGAATTTTAAATTAATTGTAACGAATTTTTCTTAAACTATTCTTTACAATAAGTAAATTCGAAAAAATGAAATATTCGAAAATAAACTCGAAAATTGCATGTTTTAACATTAAAACAAAATGGCGTTAATTTTTGCACCTTTAAATTCATTTAAATATTGTCTACAAATAAATTTAAACCAAGCTATGCATTATGATTTATTTTGGTTAAAATTAAAATATATATATATATGTTTAATTTATATCATCTTTTTGCGATTGCTTAAATTTTCAACAACCGTGGTGATTAATTTAGTAATTAGTTTCAAATTCGATAAACATTTAAAAATTGGTGAGTTTCAATAGAAAAAAATCAATTAATTAATTAGTTTAAAAGTTAGTTAATTTGTAAAAAAAAATATTTATAAACAGCTACATATATTTTATTTATTCATGTATTTACAATAATTTCTGAAACGTCAGGAAAAATAACGAAATTGTACTTGTGAAAAAATTCTTTTTCATTGAAATGAAATTTTGGCAAATCATTAATCAAATAATGTCTTAGAAATTAGACAGAAATAAAAAATAATAGGCTTACTTATTTTCCATCTTGAAAGTACGTGAAATCGAATATATCAAAAAATAATATCAGAGTTCAATTAGTGACTGTGATATGAATAGTGGATGGACTTTGATTTATATAGACTCTGATTACCACTAACAATTATATACGAATGACAGCGATGATAAAAATGATAGAGTCTAATAA
Organism: Caerostris darwini; assembly: GCA_021605075.1. Classification (NCBI taxonomy): domain Eukaryota; kingdom Metazoa; phylum Arthropoda; class Arachnida; order Araneae; family Araneidae; genus Caerostris; species Caerostris darwini. Next base: position 139,660 of record BPLQ01014466.1, on the reverse strand, counting down.
ATTAATTTTGTGATGTTTATGTACATATATTTACACTAATTCCTAAAACTTTAGAAAAATAAACAAAATCGTGCTTGAGAAATTTTTGTCCATTGAATTAAATGAAATTTTGACACATTAATCAGTGTTTTACAAATTAGGCAGAAAAGAAAAATAACAGGCTTACTTATTTTCTGTCTTGAAAGTACACAAAATCGAAACATACCAAAAAAAATAATATCCGAGTTCAATTTGTGACTGGGATATGGATTATGGATAAACTGTGATTACTGGACTGTGATTTATATGGATTGTGATTCCAACTAAAAATTATATATGAATGGCAGCGGTATCCAAATGATGGTGTTTAATAAATCAATTATCAGCATGACCAAATGTTGTATCATGGCAGTTTGATAACTCTGAAGTATTGCAGAGGTTGGATTAAATGCAGCACTATGTCTCTCTAGAGCATCACAAATGGGCTGATTAGGGTTCGCGTCCGGAGAACGTATTAGTCAAACCATAAGCATAATAGCCTCATCATGAAGATAATGTTTCTCCAACCAAATTCTCTTTGTCTATCATTATCATTCTGTACGATAAAGATGCCATCAATTGCACCTGCATGAGGAATAATAATTCAAGAATATTGTCTCCGTATAGCTGAGCAATATCGATATTCTTGGGAAAATATACCGGTCGCTGCGTCGATCTAAAGAGATACCTACCCACGCAAAATGCATTGGATCCACCAAAACTGTTGCTTTCATGTACTGTCACACTAATGAGTTACGCCAGATCAATGGACTTCTTGTATCACTTTTCAAATTAAATCTGGACTCATCATTAAAGAGTACAGACCTCCCAAGATTTCAACTCCAATCGATATACGTATGTGCATACCATCCAATTAAACATTTTATTGCGATGGCGGATTATGTTACACGTAATGCTGGATATCTGATTTGTATCAATGGAGCTTGTACAGTAGCTACAACACGATAAGACATGAGGAGCATGAATGCTATGCTTCTGTACTTGTAGTTAGCTCTAAATAGCAGCCATCTGTGGTAATTGTACTTTGAGTACTTCTTAGTCTGTATCTTTTAGAAACTGATTATGTTCCTAAAAATGTATTCTGCCGTCTATAAATTATAGGAGGATTCACATTCAAACAATCCTATAACATATTGACCCTGAATAGTGCCTATTCACACAATATCTCGTCATCGTAATTCTTCGTATAAATGATCTGAAGCCCTCATTTGCAAAACCTTAAAATTTCTCTATAGAGTTTTCTACTTGCAAAAACCTGACGTATTTTTGAAATCTGCTTTCGACCACGTATTTAAACACATCTTATTACCTAACTTGCACCTCTACTGATTTTCATATCCTATTCTGGTACAGAATTACTTTTTATGTACACCGCATAATTTTTATGAATTATTTTAATTTTTTTGTCATGTAATCACAATATTTTTTATTTTCCCATATTTTTTGGAAATAAGTGTACCTTTTTTATTTTATCAGATATACTTAGAAATGTCTAACAAAAATAGTAAATTGTAATATCCTATCTACTTCCAAAGATCTTGTGAAAATATTTTATCATAATTATTTATGCATAAATAAATGCTTCACTTGTTTTATTTGTTGCCATCCTTAATAAGTGAATGTTTGCTACAAATTAAATAATCTCTTAATGAACAACTTATTTAAATTCCATCAATAACAAAATTTTATAAAAAATTAACGATTTTGGTTAGTAGGTTATGAATGAATATCGCATTTGCAAATTTTATTTTATCGTATTGCCAAAAGTATTTCTGGTATGAAAAGATTTAACTACTGCCTGTTTTCAGTTTCTAAAATCTATAAAATCCTTAATATTATTTTTTGTTTCTTCGCATGTTATTTATGTATAATAATTGCTTTAACCTTGTTGAAATAGGTGGGTAGTTAAATGCTTTTAGTACAAGGGTAGGTTTTTGATCATGCTGAGCTATACAATTTTAATTTTTCAAGAAGTATGAATGGCGATTAAAATTGCAAGTCAATATAATCAATTAAAGTTGCATTACCGACAAAATTACTTCAAAATGATTCGTTAAAATTTGTTGTAAAAATTTAGATGCACACATGTTACGATTTAAAAATTGCCCAGTTTTAATTTATTTTGATTAAAAACATTAGTTGAAAACCATTTCTTTTCCATAATAGTTTACAATATTCTCCTTACTAGGCATTTTGTATTAAGAGACACTTTGCGCTGACACAAATGCTGGTCTCGATTCTGATAATGCAGAAGGTGGCTTTTTAAATCCTTTCTCATCTCTCTTTTAAATGTTTAAAACGTAATCTACTTTTTCTTTCTGGTTGAGTAATCTTTCGAACTGACTTTGCTGTCGTATTGAATTGGGTCTTACGAGGGGGAAGGGAAAAGAAAGATAGATAGACGTTGAGGGTGCAGTTATAAAATTGAGAAAAGTAACAGAGTCAGCATAGTTGGGTTTCAGAAAGAATGTGGCTTGAGGATTCGTAGTGGTAGGCAAACCACATCAGTAATATTGTTATCAGTTATAATAGAAACAGAGCATTCTGATCAAACGGTTGTACTATTTATAGATAAAGTTTTATTCTTTGTTATTTCAACCATAAGGATATATAAGTTGAGATGTCTATTTTCAGGATATTTATAGTTGTTATTGTTATGTTATATTGTTTTTATATTTGTTATTGCAATTTACTGTATTTTCTTTTCTATCTGTCAAGGATGTCAGCTTTTTAGTTTGAACGATAATGGTTAATTCAGGTTCTTATTATCCGTCTCTAGGAGTGACTAAGTAAAGCATAATTTGAAAAAAAAAATACTGTGCCACGGCAAGAATGTTGAGATAGTCAAAATATTGAGCCAAAACATCGTAGTGGATTTAGTCTGTCTAGTAGCGCATGAGTTGAGGTTTGATTCTTCCCAGTTAGAACAGTTACACAAAATTTTAAGATTAGATGTTTCGTTGGAATAATGTCAGATCCATTTTTAATTGTTATTTGTTGATAAAAAAACACCCTGAGTTAACAATTCTTCTTTAATTTCAGATTCATGAATTGAAAAAAAACTGGTTAAAATATCATCTCACAACATATATTCAATGATCTCAATTCGAACAGATAATAGAGCATTTTATTTTGTTCAATCAAATATTCACGTTAGTTTATATATATATATATATTTATATATATAAACTAACGTAATATTTAAGTCAAGACCCCCATAACGTTTAATATATATATATATATATATATATATATATATATATATATATTAAACGTTATGGGGGTCTTGACTTAAATATATTTAAGATAAATACCTAAATTAATATATATATATTTTGATAATTTAAATTCTGTATATAAAAATTTGTATTGAATGAGAGGAAAGACATCCAGTTCAACATTATTTAATGACTGTCCATTCATACATAATAGCTAAATAGAGAGCAAGACGATGAGGCTTAGATTTACTCTGGTGTCATACACTCTAATTAGTACTCTGTAAAGCAAGTATATTTGGTTAATATTATGACAAAACATATTAGCTGACAAATTGCCCAATTGGAAATTCCTAGATTATTTTAATGCTGTATACAAATGCAGAGCAATTATCTTCGAATGTGCTACTCTCCTTCGTAAAATACAAAGTTGATGTGGTGTTACTTATAATAAAAGGCTCAGATTTGTTAGAAAATAAAACATTTGTTAATAGAACAAAAAACAATGATGTTAGCAATAAATGGCTCTTTGTTTTGAGTGAAAAACTACACTATTTTAGTTCTTTATATCTGACATTTATTCCCTTCATTAGCCCTAAATTGGCGAAATAAACAGTGTAGCAAAAAACACCAACAACAAAAAGCATTAGGACACGGTAGCAATAAGAAGCGATAAATGTTTCTTTTCCAAAGCATTGCTCTTTTCGTAAAAAATGTTTCAGATTTGGAAAGATGTGGGATAAGAAATGATTTACAGATTTCGATGTATCAAATTAACTTCGTAAAGGTGAGAAATAAAGAGAAAGAAAAGTCTCAACTTACGAGATAAGAAGATGATTAAGAAGTAGGAAATGTAAGATATTTCTTTTATCTAACCAGACAGATAAAATACCATTTTTTTTTTCAGCCTTAAAATATTTTTCAATATTGAGAAGTCGATTATTAAGGGGCTGATTAATTAAGGAGCTGATTTAGTTAATTATATTAAGGAGTTGATTTGAATCAATAAAAGTAAAATATCATATTGGTTACTCTGAATTGATAATGTAAAACATAAATAAAAGAATCAGATTTGAAATTACGTTTTTAAAATTGATAGAACTGAATTTTACTGAACCCTTAAAGAAAAAGAAAAAATATTTTAGCCAAAATTCAAAATAAAAGTAATTTGTATGTAGTTTATTTAATGAATAAATTCATTAAAAATAAAACATAAAATAAGTATATTATACTATATATAAATGTTTTTCAAAAAACTTTCTCATTATGAAAAATCTTTCTTTTTTAAAAAATAATACCAAAGTAATATAGATTTTCATTTAGTTGCAAAATATATTTGATAAATATCGATGATAAATGAAATAATTGATTCCATCTATATGTTTTTTGTTTTAAAAATTATATACAAGTTACTTTTATTTTGAAATCTCATAATATTTGATGCTTTGTATTTTATTAAACATAAATTTTGAAATGTTATACGAAATTAAAATTAATTATTAAAATGAAATAGTTCTACGATAATGAATAACAACTGAACTCTTGATATAAATTTGAAAATAAATATGCGTGTTAATAAATATATGCTAAAAAAAATACAAGTCTGTTTAATTTTAACGAGATTTTTGTGTAACAATTCAAAATATTTATTCATAACAAATTACAAATATCAAATATTATGAAATTTCAAAATAAAAGTAATCTGTATGCAATTTATTTATCGAATACATTCATTAAAAACAATGATACTTAAAATAAGTATATTATGTTCCTATAAGTAAATGGTTTTTTTTAAATTTGTGATTAAGAAAAATCTTTCTTTTTAAAAAATAACAGCAAGGTAATACGTATTTTCATTTAATTTCAAAATACATTTGAGAAATATCGATGATAAAATGGCATAATTGATTTCATCTTTATATTTTGTTGTTTTAAATATTTATGTTCTACAATAATTTCAACAATTGAACTCTTGATTTAAATTATCCTTAAGTGCATGTTAATAAGTATACAAGTCTGTTTAGTGTTGTTATACAAGTCATTTCAAAGTATACGTTCATAATAAATTACAAACTATAAAATATGATAACATTTCAAAAATAAAACCTAGAAAAATGTGTTTTAAAATGTGAAAAAGTATTTATTTAAAAGTAAATGCATATTTTTGTCAAAGTAGTAGTGCATTGCATACTATAAACGTTTTGTGAATATTCAGATTTAAAATATTGACATTATAAATACAGCTATTAGTTATTTTATGATATTACTGTCAATTTTATTTTGTTTTATACTTTTTTCAGTAGTATAGTACATTTTCTCAGTAGCTACAGTAGCTCACAGCTATACATTTAATTGCAGTTTCCATTTATACTTTTTTGGCAGTGATAATAAAAACAAACTATTCAGCATTTAGGCTCAAGATTATGAAAAAGTATACTAACAAAATAAATACATTTTTATCAATAACAAAAGCTAACAAAATATATCATATTATCTTTAAAATTTAAAATTCTTAAAGTTCTATAAAAGTATAATTCCTATTTTTAAGAAGCATAATATTTTAAATGTTCGTTTCTTTAATTTTATATACTACTTTTATACACATTAAGTATTTCATTTGAAAAACAACATGATTGAAAATGCTTATTTAAAAGAAAGAATTAATTATAAATGTAAATTAATTTTAAAATGGAAATTAGAGATAATTGAAAGAATATATATACGAGTATTTTAATTGTTACAAAAGCCATCATGTTATCTTCTAGTAAAAAAAAATAAATAAATAAATAAACTACGAAACGACATTGTGTTTACAGAATTAATTTTGTAATTACAAAAGTCTATTTTATGTAAAAAAAAAAGTATCGGACAAAAAATTACATTTACGTCTCAGATAACAAATTAGAATCTTGGCTAAAGTAAAAATGCAATCAATTTTGGGTGAAAGAAGATATCATAGAATTCTGTTCGACCTTAATTAAAAATAGATAAAAAAGTGTTATTTTTTTTCACATCTTTTCCTCGTTCGTTATCCACAAAAAAGTGAAATAAAATCTTTCGTTGATTAATTTATTCTAGAATAAAGTGAAAAGTTTGCTAAAAACTTCGAGAATTATAGAAGTTTATTTGACATTTTAATAAGAAGATTACCTCTGGATGGATTTATTTAACTAACATAATTTATATGCTGGATGATAATAATATTTTAGACTATTAATAATAGTTATTTCGCTTTTAATATAATTATTTTATTTTAAAGAAGCAAAAATGCAATTAGCTATTCTGATGATTAGCTTTGTAGAAAAATTCCTTTATGGTCATGTGATCAAAATCATGTGATTATTTTAGAAACTTAAGAAACGAAATTTAAACTTTAGAAATTTGAAGAATAAAATACTAATAATAATAATAAAAAAAATTTACTGAAAATTTGATTAGAAAAATAGATTTAAGCGAAAATCTTTGGTAATCATAATTTTCTATTTTATTTCTCACAAACTCACGTTCAGCAAAAAAATTTAAAATTTAAAAAATAAAATAATTTAAGGAAATATTCATTCAGCAATTCTAAGGAGAAATAAAACTAAACTTTTTTTTGCTAGAATTTCGCTATATGTATTTTAATCAGAATTAAATATATATTTTAAAATTTTAAGCACATTTGCTTGATAAAATTTTCGAATATATTTTACAACTAAAATCAAAGGCAGAATCATATTCAGATATTTTTATTCAACTACTTATAATAATTTAGTATTTATAATAAAAGAACTATTTGTGAAAAATTTGTTTGAAATTTAAATTAATTATAAAAACGCATTTAGTGCTTATTTAGTTGTAATATTAAAATAATCAATTAAATAATTATTAAATATGTTTAAAAATTTAAAAGCCTTCGAATAAAAATTTTAATAATAATCAATTTTATATTTTACTTTAATACATTTTAAATTTTTCGAGAGAAAAAAAATCATGTCTAAAAATGATTATTTAAAAGAAAGAATTAATTATAATTTAAAATAAATTTTGAAATAGAAATTAAGAGATAATTGAAAGGATATATATATATACGAGTATTTTAATTGTTACAAAAGCCAGCATGTTATCTTCTAGTAAAAAAAAAAAAAAAAAAAAAAAATTAAATAAATAAACTAGGAAATGACATTGTGCTTACAGAAATAATTTTGTAATTACAAAAATCCATTTTATATAAAAATAAGTATGGAACAAAAAAATACATTTACGTCTCGGATAACAAATTGGCTAAAGTAAAAATGCAATCAATTTTGGGGGAAAGAAGATATCATAGAATTCTGTTCGACCTTAATTAAAAATATATAAAAAAGTGTTATTTTTTTCCCTCTTTTCCTACAAAAAAAAAAAAAGAAAATAAAATCTTCCGTAAATTAATTTATTCCAGACTAAAGTGAAAGTTTTGCTAAAAACTGGAGTTTATTTGACGTTTTAATAAAGAGATTACTTCTGGGTGGATTTATTTAACTAATATATTTTAGATGCGCGATCATAATAATATTTTAGACTATTAATAATAGTTATTTTTAATCTTAACATAATTATTTTATTTTAAAGAAGCAAAAATATCATTAACTAGTCCGATGATTAACCTTGTATTAAAAAAATTTTATGGTCACGTGATTAAAATCACGTGACCTTCAAAGAAATTTATAAAGATAAAAAAAAACTATAAAATAAATGAATGAAATTCTAAAGAATAAAAAACTACAGAATTCTAAGCAATTTTATGAAAACCGCGTGAAAGAAATTTAATAAAAAGGCACGTGAAAGAAATTTAAAAAGAAAAAAAACTATAAATTTAAAATAATTTTAAGATATTTATAAAAAAATTTAAAATCTATAGAGTTCCAAACGATTTTTTAAAAAACGCATGAAAAAAATTTAATAAAAAAGCACGTGAAAGAACTTTTAAAAAGCACATAGAAGAAAATTAATAAAAAAACACGTCAAAGAAATTTATAAAGATAAAAAAAAACTGTAAAATAAATGAATGAAATTTTAAAGAATAAAAAACTACAGAATTCTAAGCAATTTTATGAAAACCGCGTGAAAGAAATTTAATAAAAAGGCACGTGAAAGAAATTTAAAAAGAAAAAAAAAACTATAAATTTAAAATAATTTTAAGATATTTATAAAAAAATTTAAAAACTATAGAGTTCCAAACGATTTTTTAAAAAACACATGAAAAAAATTTAATAAAAAGCACGTGAAAGAAATTTAAAAAAGCACATAGAAGAAAATTAATAAAAAAACACGTCAAAGAAATTTATAAAGATAAAAAAAAACTGTAAAATAAATGAATGAAATTTTAAAGAATAAAAAACTACAGAATTCTAAGCAATTTTATGAAAACCGCGTGAAAGAAATTTAATAAAAAGGCACGTGAAAGAAATTTAAAAATAAAAAAAAAAAACTATAAATTTAAAATAATTTTAAGATATTTATAAAAAAATTTAAAAACTATACCGAGTTCAAACGATTTTAAAAAAACATGAAAAAATTTAAAAAAAAACGTGACGTGAAAAAAATTTAAAAACACATAAAGAAATTAATAAAAAAAAACGTCAAGAAATTATAAAGATAAAAAAAAAAAAAGCTGTAAAATAAATGAATGAAATTTTAAAGAATAAAAAACTACAAATTCTAAGCAATTTTATGAAAACCGCGTGAAAGAAATTTAATAAAAAGGCACGTGAAAGAAATTTAAAAAGAAAAAAAACTATAAATTTAAAATAATTTTTAAGATATTTATAAAAAAATTTAGAAAACTATAGAGTTCAAACGATTTTTAAAAAACGCATGAAAAAATTTAATAAAAAAGCACGTAAAAAAACTTTTTAAAAAGCACATTAAGAAAAAGAAAATTAATAAAAAAACACGTCAAAGAAATTTATAAAGATAAAAAAAAACTGTAAAATAAATGAATGAAATTTTAAAGAATAAAAACTACAAATTCTAAGCAATTTTATGAAAACCGCGTGAAAGAAATTTAATAAAAGGCACGTGAAAGAAATTTAAAAAGAAAAAAAAAAAACTATAAAATTTAAAATAATTTTTAAGATATTTATAAAAAAATTTAAAAAAACTATATAGGTTCCAAACGATTTTTAAAAAACACATAAAAAATTTTAAAAAAAATTTAATAAAAAGCACGTGAAAGAAATTTAAAAAAAGCACATAAAAGAAGAAAATTAATAAAAAAACACGGAAGAAAATCAAAAGAAATTTATAAAGATAAAAAAAAAACTGTAAAATAAATGAAAAAACAACAGAATAAACTACAGAATTCTAAGCAATTTTATGAAAACCGCGTGAAAGAAATTTAATAAAAAGGCACGTGAAAGAAATTTAAAAAGAAAAAAAAAACTATAAATTTAAAATAATTTTAAGATATTTATAAAAAAATTTAAAAACTATAGGTTCAAACGATTTTTTTAAAAACACATGAAAAAAAAAATTTAATAAAAAAGCACGTGAAAAAGAAATTTAAAAAAGCACATGAAGAAAATTAATAAAAACACGTCAAAAGAAATTTATAAAGATAAAAAAAAAACTGTAAAATAAATGAATGAAATTTTAAAGGAATAAAAAACTACAAAGATTCTAAGCAATTTTATAAAACCGCGTGAAAAAATTTAATAAAAAGGCACGTGAAAGAAATTTAAAAAAGAAAAAAAAAAAACTATAAATTTAAAATAATTTTAAGATATTTATAAAAAAATTTAAAAACTATAGAGTTCCAAACGATTTTTTAAAAAACACATGAAAAAAATTTAATAAAAAAGCACGTGAAAGAAATTTAAAAAAGCACATAGAAGAAAATTAATAAAAAAACACGTCAAAGAAATTTATAAAGATAAAAAAACTGTAAAAAATAAATGAATGAAATTTTAAAAGAATAAAAAACTACAAATTCTAAGCAATTTTATGAAAACCGCGTGAAAAAGAAATTTAATAAAAAAAGGCACGTGAAAATTTAAAAAGAAAAAAAAAAAAAAAAAACTATAAATTTAAAATAATTTTAAGATATTTATAAAAAAAATTTAAAAACTATAGAGTTCAAACGATTTTTAAAAAACATGAAAAAAATTTAATAAAAAAAGCACGTGAAAGAAATTTAAAAAAGCACATAGAAGAAAATTAATAAAAAAACACGTCAAAGAAATTTATAAAGATAAAAAAAAACTGTAAAATAAATGAATGAAATTTTAAAGAATAAAAAACTACAGAATTCTAAGCAATTTTATGAAAACCGCGTGAAAGAAATTTAATAAAAAGGCACGTGAAAGAAATTTAAAAAGAAAAAAAAAACTATAAATTTAAAATAATTTTTAAGATATTTATAAAAAAAATTTAAAAACTATAGAGTTCCAAACGATTTTTAAAAACACACATGAAAAAATTTAATAAAAAAAGCACATGAAGAAATTTAAAAAGCACATAGAAAAAATTGTAAAAAACACGTCAAAAGAAATTTATAAAGATAAAAAAAACTGTAAAATAAATGAATGAAATTTTAAAGAATAAAAAACTACAGAATTCTAAGCAATTTTATGAAAACCGCGTGAAAGAAATTTAATAAAAAGGCACGTGAAAGAAATTTAAAAAGAAAAAAAAACTATAAATTTAAAATAATTTTAAGATATTTATAAAAAAATTTAAAAACTATAGAGTTCCAAACGATTTTTTAAAAAACACATGAAAAAAATTTAATAAAAAAGCACGTGAAAGAAATTTAAAAAAGCACATAGAAGAAAATTAATAAAAAAACACGTCAAAGAAATTTATAAAGATAAAAAAAAACTGTAAAATAAATGAATGAAATTTTAAAGAATAAAAAACTACAGAATTCTAAGCAATTTTATGAAAACCGCGTGAAAGAAATTTAATAAAAAGGCACGTGAAAGAAATTTAAAAAGAAAAAAAAACTATAAATTTAAAATAATTTTAAGATATTTATAAAATTTAAAAACTATAGAGTTCAAACGATTTTTTAAAAAACACATGAAAAAATTTAATAAAAAAGCACATGAAAGAAATTTAAAAAGCACATAGAAGAAAATTAATAAAAAAGACACACGTCAAAAGAAATTTATAAAGATAAAAAAAAAACTGTAAAATAAATGAATGAAATTTTAAAGAATAAAAAACTACAGAATTCTAAGCAATTTTATGAAAACCTGCGTGAAAGAAATTTAATAAAAGGCACGTGAAAGAAATTTAAAAAAAAAAAAACTATAAATTTAAAATAATTTAAGATATTTATAAAAATTTAAAAACTATAGAGTTCAAACGATTTTTAAAAAACACATGAAAAAATTTAATAAAAAACACGTGAAAGAAATTTTAAAAAAAAAGCACATAAATAAAATTAATAAAAAAACACGTCAAAGAAATTTATAAAGATAAAAAAAAAAAACTGTAAAATAAATGAATGAAATTTTAAAGAATAAAAAACTACAGAATTCTAAGCAATTTTATGAAAACCGCGTGAAAGAAATTTAATAAAAAGGCACGTGAAAAGAAATTTAAAAGAAAAAAAAAACTATAAATTTAAAATAATTTTAAGATATTTTAAAAAATTTAAAAACTATAGAGTTCAAACGATTTTTAAAAAACACATGAAAAAAAAATTTAATAAAAAAGCACGTGAAAGAAATTTAAAAAAAAGCACATAGAAGAAAATTAATAAAAAAACACGTCAAAAAGAAATTTATAAAGATAAAAAAAAAAAAACTGTAAAATAAATGAATGAAATTTTAAAGAATAAAAAACTACAGAATTCTAAGCAATTTTATGAAAACCGCGTGAAAGAAATTTAATAAGGCACGTGAAAGAAATTTAAAAGAAAAAAAAAACTATAAATTTAAAAAATAATTTTAAGATATTTATAAAAAAATTTAAAAACTATAGAGTTCAAACGATTTTTAAAAACACATGAAAAAATTTAATAAAAAAGCACGTGAAAGAAATTTAAAAAAGCACATAGAAGAAAATTAATAAAAAACACGTCAAAAGAAATTTATAAAAGATAAAAAAAAAACTGTAAAATAAATGATTGAAATTTTAAAGAATAAAAACTACAAATTCTAAGCAATTTTATGAAAACCGCGTGAAAGAAATTTAATAGAAGGCACGTGAAAGAAATTTAAAAAGAAAAAAAAAAAAACTATAAATTTAAAATAATTTTAAGATATTTATAAAAAAATTTAAAATCTATAGAGTTCAAACGATTTTTAAAAAACACATAAAAAAATTTAAAAAGCACATGAAAGAAATTTAAAAAGCACATAGAAGAAAATTAATAAAAAACACGTCAAAGAAATTTATAAAAAGATAAAAAAAACGTAAAATAAATGAATGAAATTTTAAAAGAATAAAAACTACAAATTCTAAGCAATTTTATGAAAACCGCGTGAAAGAAATTTAATAAAAAGGCACGTGAAAGAAATTTAAAAAGAAAAAAACTATAAATTTAAAATAATTTTAAGATATTTATAAAAAATTTAAAAACTATAGAGTTCCAAACGATTTTTAAAAACACATGAAAAAAATTTAATAAAAAAAGCACATGAAAGAAATTTAAAAGCACATAGAAGAAAATTAATAAAAAAACACGTCAAAGAAGAAATTTATAAAGATAAAAAAACTGTAAAATAAATGAATGAAATTTTAAAGAATAAAAACTACAGAATTCTAAGCAATTTATGAAAACCGCGTGAAAGAAATTTAATAAAAAGGCACGTGAAAGAAATTTAAAAAGAAAAAAAAAAAACTATAAATTTAAAATAATTTTAAGATATTTATAAAAAAATTTAAAAACTATAGAGTTCAAACGATTTTTTAAAAAACACAAAAAAATTTAATAAAAAGCGTGAAAGAAATTTTAAAAAAGCACAAAAGAAAATTAATAAAAACACGTCAAAGAAATTTATAAAGATAAAAAAACTGTAAAATAAATGAATGAAATTTTAAAGAATAAAAACTACAGAATTCTATTTTATGAAAAACCAATGTGAAAGAAATTTAATAAAAAGGCACGTGAAAGAAATTTAAAAAGAAAAAAACTATAAATTTAAAATAATTTTAAGATATTTATAAAAATTTAAAAACTATAGAGTTCAAAACGATTTTTAAAAACACATGAAAAAAATTAATAAAAAAGCACGTGAAAGAAATTTAAAAAGACATAGAAGAAAATTAATAAAAAACGTCAAAGAAATTTATAAAGATAAAAAAAAAAAACTGTAAAATAAATGAATGAAATTTTAAAGAATAAAAACTACAGAATTCTAAGCAATTTTATGAAAACCGCGTGAAAGAAATTTAATAAAAAGGCACGTGAAAGAAATTTAAAAAGAAAAAAACTATAAATTTAAAATAATTTTAAGATATTTATAAAAATTTAAAATCTATAGAGTTCCAAACGATTTTTAAAAAACACATGAAAAAATTTTATAAAAAGCACGTGAAAGAAATTTAAAAAAAAAGAAATTTAAAAAGCACATAGAAGAAAAATTAATAAAAAACACGTCAAAGAAATTATAAAGATAAAAAAACTGTAAAATAAATGAATGAAATTTTAAAGAATAAAAACTACAGAATTCTAAGCAATTTTATGAAAACGCGTGAAAGAAATTTAATAAAAAGGCACGTGAAAGAAATTTAAAAAGAAAAAAAAACTATAAATTTAAAATAATTTTAAGATATTTATAAAAAAATTTAAAAACTATAGAGTTCCAAACGATTTTTTAAAAAACACATGAAAAAAATTTAATAAAAAAGCACGTGAAAGAAATTTAAAAAAGCACATAGAAGAAAATTAATAAAAAAACACGTCAAAGAAATTTATAAAGATAAAAAAAAAAAACTGTAAAATAAATGAATGAAATTAAAAGCTACAATTTTATGAAAACCGAAAGAAATTTAAAAAAGATGTTATAAAAGGTTAAAAACACAAAGAAAAATTTAAAAAAAAAAAAAAACTATAAATTTAAAAACGTCAAAAGAAATTTTAAGATATTTAAATAAAAAATTTAAAATCTATAGAGTTCCAAACGATTTTTTAAAAAACGCACGAAAAAAAATTTAATAAAAAGCACGTGAAAGAAATTTTAAAAAGCACATGAAAGAAATTTAAAAAAGCACATAGAAGAAAATTAATAAAAAACACGTCAAAGAAATTTATAAAGATAAAAAAAAACTGTAAAATAAATGAATGAAATTTTAAAGAATAAAAAACTACAGAATTCTAAGCAATTTTATGAAAACCGCGTGAAAGAAATTAATAAAAGGCACGTGAAAGAAATTTAAAAAGAAAAAAAAACTATAAATTTAAAATAATTTTAAGATATTTATAAAAATTTAAAAAACTATAGAGTTCCAAACGATTTTTTAAAAAACACACGAAAAAATTTAATAAAAGCATGAAAGAAATTAAAAAGCACACATAAAAAATTTAAAAAACACGTAAAAAGGAACATAGAAAAAATTTTATAAAAACACATGAAAACAATTTATTAAAAAAAAAAAGAAAAAACAAAAGAAATTTAAAAAAATTTAAAACATAAAGAAATTTAAAAAACATCAAAGAAATTTAAAAAAAGCACATGGAAGAAAATTAATAAAAAAGCACGTGAAAGATAATAAAAAAGCACGTCAAAGAAATTTATAAAGATAAAAAAATATATATATATAAAATAAATGAATGAAATTTTAAAGAATAAAAAACTACAGAATTCTAAACAATTTTATAAAAACCGCGTGACAGAAATTTAATAAAAATGCACGTGAAAGAAATTTAAAAAGAAAAAAAAACTACAAAATTAAAATAATTTTAAGATATTTAAATAAAAATATAAAAACTATAGAGTTCCAAACTATTTTATAAAAAACACATGAAAAAATTTTAATAAAAAAGCATGGGAAAGAAATTTTAAAAAGCACATGAAAGAAATTTAAAAAAGCACATGAAAGAAATTTAAAAAAGCACATGGAAGAAAATTAATAAAAAAGCACATGGAAGAAAATTAATAAAAAAGCACGTGAAAGATATTCAATAAAAAAGCACGCCAAAGAAATTTATAAAGATACAAAAAAAACAACTATAAAATAAATGAATGAAATTTAAGAATAAAAAACTACAGAATTCTAAACAATTTTATAAAAACCGCTTGAAAGAAATTTAATAAAAAAGAACGTGAAAGAAATTTAATAAAAAAAATCACTTGAAGGAAATTACGAAAAAAAGAAGAAATCCCCTTCAAAAAACATTGAAAGTGGCCAAGGATATCCCTGAACAAAAACAATACCCATATATTTTATGGGTAATAATGTTTAGCAAAATTTATCTGTAACTTAATTTAAATATTAAATACTCCTTTGAGAACAATTATTAAGTAATAACTATTTTTCTTCCTGTTGTTGTGATTTTGATTAAAGTAAAGCAATTTTTCTTATTTTTTTATGTTCTTGTAATTCATTTTCTGCATAAATACAAAAAAAATTGATGCCCGAGTTTTACTGTCACTATGACGACTATGAATGTAACAGAAAAATCGCCAATGATATCAAAATTATGAAACTATTAAAATTCATAAAAAAAAATTAAAAATTATTCAGACTTGCAAAACCAATTCTCATTGCAAAAACAACATCGTTATAGTCAGTATGTCTTATGCCATAGAATTTTTATTAGGAAATGATTATTTTCTTAGTTTTTTTATTAACTTTTAAAAATTAAAGTTTGGCACAATCACAATAGAATATCAATATAGTTTATCACAATAAAATTTTTTACAATCACCGTCTACTGCAGTTACTGGTATTCGTGATAAATCACAGTGATATTAATGAATTCTGAGAAATCCCAGTGACATGTATATTTGAGAAATAAAAGTTACGTTTTACGAAATTGCAATAAAAAATTAGCTTTAGATGAGTTTATTTAATAAATATATCCTAAACGCATATTCATAAGCAATTTTCTGAACTATTATTAATAATTTATAATTTTACCTTATAGTGTAATTATTGTATTTTAAAGAAGCAAAAATGTCAATGGCTAATCTAATGATTAGCGATCAGGAAAAATTCTTATATAACCTTACGATTAAAATTATTTCAGAAACTTAAACAAATAAAAAATTTGAATAATAAATTATTTCTAACAATAAAATTTTTATTCAAATTTTGTTTTAAGAAACAGAGTTAAGTTATAAGTTTTTTGAAGGCATAGTTTTCTTTTAATAAAAAAATAGGAAAATAAAGTAAAATAATAATAAAATAAATTCAATAATAATAAAAAATAAAAATTCATAGTAATTCAATGGCAATAATTAAGACATATAATTTCAATAATAAAAAAATGAAAATTTCATAAAAAAATGAAAATTTCATAAACAACATAAAATGTTTACTTAAACAAATACTTATTTAGCAATTTTGTGAAGAAATATAGTTAAAATTATTTAATAGAATTAGCAGCACGCCATTTAATAATAATTAGATATGTTTTAAATTAAGATTATTTAATTTGATAAAGTTTTGTAAATATAATTTTTAATCGGTAAAAAAAGACAATTTCAGAGGTTTTCCACCAATTGTTTATAAAAGTTTAGTTAAATAATTTAAGTAATTGTGAAAAACACATTTAACATTAAAGTTAAATTATGAAAATTTATTTATTACTTAATTATTTGTAATATTAAAAAAAAAATAAATTTTATATGTTAAAAAGCTTAGCTAAGTTTATTTAGCTTTATAAAGTATTTCAATTTAGTTTCTAAAATGTAATATTTAATATATGAAATTGTTTAACCGAAATCTCAAATATTATATTAAATTCATTTGATTGATAATGAAGGAATAGAATACATAGAATAGTTAAGATAATTTGTGGATGTTGTTAATTATTCATTAATTAAATTAAACTATCAAATTGTCAAATAAAGTCTAATGAACTAAATTACTAAGTAATAACTAATATTTAAATTTAAAAAAATTGTGTTAAATCATTTGTACATTTAAATTAAAAAATTTTTGGATTGGATAATATATTGGATTGTTGTTTTTTGGATTGGATAATAATTTATTCAAATAGATAACATTCATTCATTTCTTCATTCATTGATAACATTCATTCAGATAACATAACATTTTTAATATTTGAGTTTTCTATTCAGATAATAATGTGAAGTTAATTAAATACTGATTAAGTTAATTAATAACTAAATAAGTTAATTAAATACTCATACATTTTAATTTGTTCTTTAGTCAGGCTTCTATTTTGAATATTACTTTAATAATAATGATCTTAACTTTAAGAAATATTTACATATGCATATTAAAATCGATATTTTCAAGTGATATTTTGCAATAATATCATGCAATACTAGTGGATAGGAAAGAAATTTTAGTTGGCCCATAAGAATAATAAAAGTTTACAATGTACGGAGGAAACTATTGGTAAAAATATTATTTTCATGAAATCCTATTACAAATACTTTTAGAAAAATGCCACAGGTAATTTGAAAGTGAATTGCAAATATTTAAATTAACGTTTTCTTCCAAACAGAAAGCTTGAATTTTTACATCAAAGCGACATAAGCTTAAATTTTAACAAACCAATAATATTGAATTTTAGGCTTACACAGATGTGACTTTCCGAATTCATTTCACATATCCATTGCTTAAAGGCTTTCGGAATTTTGGAATTAAGAATTCTAATTAAATTGAATTTAAATCATCGTAGTTCTTGAATTTACATATTTAAATTCAAGAATTTCGTGTTAAATCCTCGTTTGTATATTTAAATTCAAGAATTTTGTGTTAAATCGTCATTTGTACATTTAAATTTAAAAAAATTGTGTTAAATCATTTGTACATTTAAATTAAAAATTTTTTCTTAAATAATTTGTATATTTAAATTTTAGAATTATTAATTGAATCATCATTTGAATATTTGAATTTAAGAATTTTGTGTTAAATCATCGTTTGTAAATTTAAATTCAGGAATTTTGTGTTAAATTATCATTTGTATATTTAAATTCAAGAATGTTGTGTTAAATCATCGTTTCTATATTTAAATTCAAGAATTTTGTGTTAAATAATCATTTGTATACTTAAATTCGATAATTTTATGTTAAATCTTCATTTCTATATTTAAATGCAAGAATTTTGTGTCATATCATCATTTGTATATTTAAATTCATGAATTTTGTGTTAAATCCTTGTTTGTATATTTAAATTCAAAAATTTTGTGTTAAGTCATCATATTTAAATTCATAAATTTCGTATTAAATCCTCATTTCTATATTTAGATTCAAGAATATATTAAATCAGCATTTGTATATTTAAAATCAAGAATTTCCTGTTAAATCATCATTTCTATGTTTAAATACAAGAATTATGTGTTAAACTTCAAATGTTTATAATTAATTAATTTAATTAAAACTTAATTAATTTAGCAAATTTATTTAGAAAACAACTTAAATATTAAATTGTTCTTGTGAGAAAAATTACTAAGTAATAAATATTTTGCTTTGCAGAAAGATCTTGATAAAACAAAAGCAATTTTTCCAGTTTTATTATATTATCATTATCAACATGCATACTAGAGACGGGATTCCCTTTGATTTTATATCCCAACAACAACTATGAACGCGACAGAAAAATCACTGTGATAATCTCAATGATGTGAAAATTTTCATTAATAGAACAAAATCGAAACAATTCATAGTTTCAAAAAAAAAAAAATCTCATTCAGTTAAAAGTTAGAATCAACAGCAACCTCATTACAGTCAGTGTATCTTTTTCCGTAGTGCTTTTAGCTTTTTGAATCGTTCACTTTTGTATCTATTTATTTACTTAGATAACACACTAGCTTTTGGCTATTTTACTTGACAAAAGTCAAAGTAATAATTTGTCCCCATTACCGTTTATTGCAGTGTCCTTAATGCATCCTCGAGAAATTGCAGTTATATGTAAGTACTCGTGAGAAATCCCAGCGGCATTCATGTATTCGTTAGCGATTACAGTGGCATTAATGTATTCGTTGGAAATCATTGTAACATTACTTTCGAATTATCTCTTGTGAATACTTCTACTGGCGATTCAAAGGGCACTTACCCACAGAAAGAGCAAAATCCCTGCCAGTTGAATAAAATCCCTATCAGTTAAGAGTAAAATCCCCATGTGCGAGATAGTTGTAGTGGATAAAAATTACGCTGTTGTTTGTTTATTATGTGAAGAAATAATAATTATTCTCTACCCTGCTTTTTTTGCTGTACATTTTTGAAATAACATTTCTTCTTGTTTTATTTTTCGATTTGCCAAAATAAAATATTGTAATTTTGCTGCCTTTTGCCAGGTTAGGAAAATAGATGCCGTTACGTTAAAATTGTTCTTAACTTTTATTCTGAAGCTAGACAGGTTTTTATCCATGATTAGATATAAAAGCACAGACCTATGAAAAAATCAAATTATTTCGTACATTATTGAAATTCGGTAAATCATTTTATATTTTATTTTATAAATATAATCATCAATATTTAACATAAATAGAAAATTTTTCAATACATAATTTTTTGAAATCGTATACTAAAATGCGATTTCGTGAAAAATAAAGGAAATAAGATGACATATTTAACTATATATTAACTTCTTTAATGGCGAAACAGTGCCATGGTGGGCCAAGGCCGTCTAATTACTGACAGATTCAGAAATATGAGATTTTTTTATTACGGGTTGGGTTGGCAACCCTACGCCGAACTCTCTACGGTCATATTAGACACATACATTAGTAAGAAATAATCATAATCATCATCATTGGTGAAACAACCCCATGGTGGGCCAAAGACGTCTGCTCTCTGGCAGACTTCTAGACGATGTTATTTTTTATGGGGTATTGTTGTCTGCCCCTACGCCCAACTCTCTACAGTCAAATGAGATTGAATCCTACCGTTTAAAGTGGATTGTGGACGACTACAAGCCTCCATGGCATCGTTGGGATCCGAAACCTGTGGCACCGAGCGCCAGTCACTAGGTCATCAGGCCCCATATATTAACATAGTATTTTTTAAATAGTTAACGAGTTGAAAACCTTTGATTTAAAAAGTTTGAATTTTTAACTTGAAAATAACTATCTCGTGTCGATTGCTTTAATTCCATATCCTTGACAAAATTAATAATAATAATAAATTATGTAATAATTGCACTTCTGTAGTTTTTTATTATGCATTAATATGATTTTGTTATGGTATTAACTTCGTGATATATATATTAAATGAAAAAAAAAAAAAAAAAAAGACAGATTCGTGTGTATTGTTATCATATTTGCAGTTATCAGTAAAATATTACCACTCCAATAATTAAGCCAAAATAATGTTTTTAAAGTAAACATTAGTTTAATATGGAACTTTAATTAATTTCTGGACAAATATATTAAAAAAACTATATCATTAACATTAGCAATTAACCACTGATAAATCATAAACGTGAACATAATTTTGTACTAGTATGGAGTTAGTTCTGTTCTCAAAAATGCATAAACCATAATTATACATAAATAAATAATAATAATTAAAATTGAAATTAATTTTATCCATGGATTTAATCAATAAAGTTTTGTGCCAGTTTTATAATGACACTTTCATTTTCATACTTTTGCAAGCCATTCTTAAAGTTTCCTCTAAAATAAACATAACCATTTTCAAAAACTTCCCCCAATTTCGTGTTCATTATAGTAAAATAAATTTTTAGAGTTTTGTCGAAGCAGTCTTATCAAGCGGAGTGAATTTAAAAGAGAATTATCGATTTATTATTCAAACATCTGTCCGGATTCTCTCGAAATCTCTTGGGATAAAACGGTACTCGTGTGCTTATTTGGTACTTCTTCCTATTTCTAAAGAGTAGTTTTTCTAAATTTGGTGCACTTTTACTTTATCGGATTATGATTGCTTAAATAGTTGTTCAACGAAAGTGTTGTTTTTCTAACAGTTATGAAAAAAGTAATAATAGAAATTCTCCAAAAAGTACAAAATTATTTTTGTTTTAAACTCATTCAAGCAGCATATTTTAAAAAACCCTCTCTGTTTACAAAAGTTTAAACGAGATTTTTAGTGCAAGAGATGTTAGACCATTTACGTAAAGGATTTTAATGAAGTACATTTTTTTTTGTTCTCATATGTTTTTAATTAGTATACGTAAGCTTCCTATTTTTAATTTATACTAAATGAATGTTTTATGAAGGAAAATTAAACTCATTCGTGTATAAATTAACCGCAAAAATTAAATTTTTTATGATTCTTTTATATTAAACTAAAACCTGTACAAGAATTTAATTAAATCTTTCATGGTTATATTTGGATCATAAAAATTGGTACTAGTTATAATTATTTTTAACATGCAGATTCATAAAAAGCAATAATAGCGAAATTAAAAACTGCTTAAAATAATATATTCAAAATTCATTACATTACTTTAAAATTTATAAATAATATTCTTTTTTTCAAAATGCAAACTTTTAAATTATTTCTTTAAAAATTTTGAATAATATACAGATTTGCTTTAAATTTAGTTTAAATTAAAAACATAAAAAAGGTTTATGAGATAATTTTTATAATGTATAATCATATAGGGCTTGAATATACGCCTGTATAAAAAATTTAATTAAATAATATGACTTTATATAATTCTTTCTTTAATTAAATTAAATTTAATGAAATTTAATATAAAAATTAATTAACAATCTCATAAAATTTAATTAATAAGTTAATGTAATTATATTTCTTTCTTTCATTGATATTCACATGTGAGACCTATTTCCATATGGCATAGAATTAATGTATTAAAAAACGAGATTAAGACTAATTAATACTTAACTATTTAAAGATAATTCGATAAATATCTTAATACATTTTGATGGAATGCATTGTAATACAATGTATTTAAATGTTGCTATATTACAGAGTTTTTTAATAGTTTATTGTTAACAAATTATAATTAAAATGTAGTTTATGTCATACAACGTAATCAGTATAACATTAAATTGAAAATTTGTACTTAGCATATTAAATATTTTATACTTTCTATATGACAATTTAAATGCAGTAGATGCTAAAATATATTGATTCTGAATTTCCAAGGATTCCTAAAATAAATGATGATTTTGTACCAATTTTCCATTCATTCAAATCATCTCTTCCTTGTTGATGAATTGTAAATTCTACTTTATGTGAATAGAACTTGTTTTAAAAGGATCTCCATGTATAATGACATCCACCCATTATTTACTTTCAGGAAGTATTAAACAAATCACTCCGTTGAACTGGCAGCTGCAAATATTTAAAATGAATATTTGACAATTATTATGTGAGCGAGAGAACATTGTTAAAAGGGCAGGTGACAGATCAGTGAAATTGTATAGAAATAAACTATTACCTTAAGTTATTAAGGTTAATGCTTTTAATTATTAAGTTTGACAATCATTTTTTAAAAAGATCTTTTCCAATTGATAAAAATTTATTTATTTATTTATTATTAACAGATATTTTTAATTCATTAATTATTTTACTAATTATGATTCATAATCATTTTCACATGATTATATTAAAATGATTTCTGAAAACTGGCGTCATTCTTCACTATATGGTAGATGGAGCATTACCCAGGATGCACTACGAGGGACCTACATCTAAATTTATAACAGAAGGGGGAATAAATACCTTTGAATAAATACCTATACATAGAAGGGAGAATAAATACCTTTTTCTGAGAGTTAACTCTTTAAACATTTGTTTTATGCGTTATTTATGGTGGTTAGTCCAACGACAGGGTAGCCTGTTACCAAAGCTCTTGCACGTCTTATCATATTAAATGGCCCGAATTAAACTGATGAGCATTAAAGTTAGATAAAATAGTCCTCCCGTCAGTCCCTATAGTGAGTGTGAGAATAACATTTGTTTCATACAGTGATTTAGTGTGTATTATGCAGGCGTTTGCGTTGTATGTGTGTATTTTAAAGGATGTCAAGCGAACATTCACATGGTCGTCCAATGAAAGTTTGCCTGTTGCGAAATGACTTGAACGACTTATCATTTTAAATGGACTGAATTAAACTGACGAGAATTCAAGTTATGTATGTTAGTCATCCCATTATACGTACAGTGAGTGTGGGAATGACATTTATTTCATACGTTGATTTAGTCTATGGTATGCATATAGAACGGTTTGCATTATATGAGTGTATAAGAACGCCAAGTGAACATTCACATGGTCTGTCCGATGAAAGAGTAACTTGTAGTGAAGGTCTTGAATGTCGATAATTTTAAATGGTCCGAATTAAGCTGACGAGCATTAAACTTATGTATGTGAGTCCTCCCTTTATACGTATAGTGAATGGGGGAATAACATTTTGTTTTATACGTTCATTTGGTGTTTATTATGTATACATTTGCGTTATATGAGTGTATTCTTAAGATTGTCAAGAAAACGTTCACATAGTCAGTCTGATGAAAGTGTAGAAAGCTCTTGAAACCCTCATTTCAAATGGACCGAATTAAGCAGAAGAGCACTGAAGTTATATGAGTTAATAATGGCTTACATGCAAGCGTTTGAATTAATATTTAGTGCAGACGAGTTACTAATTTGTATATTATACGTTACCTTTATGTGTATTCTTATTCATTTGCGTTATATGGGTCAATTATTAAGAACATCAAGTAAACTTTTACACATTTCCGATGACAGCGAAGCTCTTGTCCATTTAATATTTTAATTCATTATTATGAATTATGAATTAACAATTTTACTTGACAAGACAATTTAACCGATTTAAATGGACGCTTAACTCTACTTTTTTCAGTTAAAAAAAATCTCATTTGCTTGGGATATTTTATTCAGCTTCTTTAAATTTCTTAATCAATTAAAAATTTAATTAAATTCATCATTATTAAGAAATAATGTTGATTTTTTTTTATGTTCTAGAGTTTTATATATAATAATTTACATTAAAAAAGCAAATGATGTCTAGTTTCAATATGTTATATTTTCAACACTTTTGTCTATAGAATATTTATTTTCTTTTAATTCCCTATTTTTAAAGGTTTTTTTATTTTCTTTGTGTTAAAAATTTGATATTAAATTATTAAAAAAACTATTAAACTATATTAAATATCTCCTTGCCCAAATTTGATTAGTAAAGGATTATATTAGATTTTCTATTATCTTGAAAGATAAGAGTTTGTTTTATTATTTTAATCATATTATCTCTGGATTTCTTTGATGATATTTTTTTTAACTGATCAAAGTCAAAAATTTATTTATCATATCACTGAAGTTAAGAAACACTGTATTATATTAGATATTTTATTCTAAATTAAATTAGATAAAGATAAACGCAAAATTCGAGCAAAAATTTATAGATAAAACAGTAAAATAATAAAAGTTTAAAAGGTGTGTGAATATCTTAATTTATTAGCCACCTAAATAAAAGGCGGATGCATTTAAGATGACAAATTCTTCTTTAAATAATAAAAAAATAAATTTAAGTAGTTTCAGGTGAGTTTAATCAGTGATCTTTAAAAAGTGAATCCTCTGGATATTTGACGAAATACTAAAATTAATTTATTTTTATGTTATAAATTAAATATTGGTTCCATTTTAGATTAAAACTCTACACTTCACCGATTCTAAAGCCTCAAAATAAATAAATTAGCTCTTATAGTTTGTTTATTTTTCTCTTTTACTTGTAAAGATAAAATTTACGTGATATTTGGGAAAAAGATTGATGATACCAGATGATGATACTTGAAACAAAAAACTTCACTGTCTGCTTTATTTAATTTTTTTCTTTTGTCTGCTGATTTTATTTTTGAAATAATAATTCACTTTATAGAAAGATACGTATAAATATATATATATATATACTTAAAAATGAAAAAAAATACTATTTTTTGAGACGATGATCCAGCACAGCACATACGGTTATAGTTTCGATAAATGTTATCTTACCATGTGTAAAGATATAATTTACTCGATATTAGGTAAAAAAATTGATGGTAATGATTGATTATCTTAAAGAAAGTAAAAAAAATAGCAGGAGAATGTTATGCCTCACTGTTGGACTGACTGGATGAAGAAATAAAAAAAATTACCAATTTAGTGAACAAAAAGTGCCCATTTGGTGTGGTCTAATAACCATTATTAAAAAGTGCAGTTTGTAGTTGTTTCTTAACACATTTGGTGGGGTTTAATAGCCATTGGTAAAAAGTGCTGTTTGTTGTTTCTTAACCTATTTAGTGTGGTCTAATAGCCATTGGTAAAAAGTGCTGTTTGTTGTTGTTTCTTAACCTATTTAGTGTGGTCTAATAGCCATTGGTAAAAAGTGCTGTTTGTTGTTGTTTCTTAACCTATTTAGTGTGGTCTAATAGCCATTGGTAAAAGTGCTGTTTGTTTTTGTTTCTTAACCCATTTGGTGGGGTCTAATAGCCATTGGTAAAAAGTGCTGTTTCTTTTTGTTTCTTAACCCATTTGGTGGGGTCTAATAGCCATTGGTAAAAAGTGCTGTGTGTTGTTGTTTCTTAACCTTTTAGTGTTCTAATAGCCATTGGTAAAAAGTGCTGTTTGTTGTTTCTAACCTATTTAGTGTGGTCTAATAGCCATTGGTAAAAGTGCTGTTTGTTGTTGTTTCTTAACCTATTTAGTGTGGTCTAATAGCCATTGGTAAAAAGTGCTGTTTGTTGTTGTTTCTTAACCTATTTAGTGTGGTCTAATAGCCATTGGTAAAAAGTGCTGTTTGTTTTTTTTCTTAACCCATTTGGTGGGGTCTAATAGCCATTGGTAAAAGTGCTGTTTGTTTCTTAACCCATTTGGTGGGGTCTAATAGCCATTGGTAAAAAGTGCTGTGTGTTGTTGTTTCTTAACCTATTTAGTGTGGTCTAATAGCCATTGGTAAAAAGTGCTGTTTGTTTTTGTTTCTTAACCCATTTGGTGGGGTCTAATAGCCATTGGTAAAAAGTGCTGTTTGTTGTTGTTTCTTAACCTATTTAGTGTGGTCTAATAGCCATTGGTAAAAAGTGCTGTTTGTTGTTGTTTCTTAACCTATTTAGTGTGGTCTAATTGCCATTGGTAAAAAGTGCTGTTTGTTGTTGTTTCTTAACCTATTTGGTGTGGTCAGAGGACCATTGGTACCACAGACTTCCTGTACTAATCCTTGTGTCGGCATGGATGTTTGTGAGTGGTTCGGAATCCACGTTAAACTGGAGCTCCCGGTCTAATTAGTCTAAAGGGTATACAGAATGACCATAGAGTGACAAACCAAAAAAACTCATTTGATAGACACCAACATCTAGCCCATGTCCAAGTGCTCATGATGTCTCATGAAGGCAGTAAAGGGAGGGCAGCTTTTGTTGTGATGGAGCACCCGTAGGTAGAAGTCTGACTTGGTTCCGTGACGCTGACTTTTTACGGGGTTGGATTGTGAGTCCTATACTCAAAGCTCTACAGACATATTAGACCGATACCTAGGGCTTAAAGTGGATTCCGAACCGCTACAAACACCCATGGAACAGGCCGGAACTCTAACCCCGAAAACTGTGGCACCAAGCGCTAGTCATTCAGTCATCAGGCTCCTACAAGTTCTGTTTCATTAAGACAATTCGCTGTCTTACAGATCAATGAAAACACTAGCGAAATTTAATGAATTGTAATAGAAATTGCTCGACTACTCACAGTATTCGCCAGATTTGGCGTCCTAAGAATATAATCGTTTGCCAAGTTCGAAAAATTAGCTCGAAGGTAAACTTTTTAAATCAAATAAAGAGATTAGATCGGAAACTGATGGATATTTTGGCTGTTTACGGATAAAGTATTATTTAGAAAGCATAAAATAAGTGAAAAATCGTTGGAATCGTTATATTTAACTAAAAGAAAGTATATTGAAATGTTTGCCTGAAAATATGTGTTTTCTTTTTCAGGCGACCGATTTAACAGCTATGTAATTGTTAACATTAAAACAGTTTAAACTTAAACACTTAAATAAACTCTTAAATAAACATTGTATAACATATTGTTTTTAACATTTAAATAAACATTGTATACTAGATATAAACATAGGGCCTAATATCCGAGTGGCTAGCACTCTGACGCTCCTGTGCTTTGAGTCTCGACGGTGGCATTGATGTTTATAATAGTTTGGAATCCACTTTAAGCCGTAGATACCGATCTAATATGATTACTACTACACTACACCACACCACATCATTGTGCCTAGAGCTAAGGTGCCCCTTCACAGATTGGGAACGATGTCGGTGAGAAGTCTGATTGGGCTCTACGACTCTACGGTCATATACGACCAGGTCCTACAGCTTAAAGTGGATTTCGAATCTCTACAGAGATCACTGGCATCTCCCGGGCTCGAACCCGAAGCCTGTGGTACCTAGCGACAGAGCGCTAGTCACTCGTCCATCCTCCCCCGGTATAATATTATATCTCATCTTAGGACTGACAACCCTAACCGTAAAAAAATAAAAGAAACTAACTCTTGTCTCGAAATCTGCCAGTAGGCAGACGGCCTTGAGCAATGATGGAGCTGTTGTTTCACTGAAGAAGATGTAAATCAAATATAAAATATTATATTTAAAAATATTTTATTAAATAATGAAAAGGAAGCTCATAAATGTCTTTACCTAATTTGTCAGATTTGAAAACTTTCCCAGTTTAATCAGATTTGTAAAAATCAAGCTCTTATTTTTAATTAAATCATTGATATTCAAATATTCTCTGTACCTGAATGCTTACAATTAACTCATTAATATCTAACTCAAATCTCTTTTCAAAAGAGGAAAAACAATTCTTAATTTGCCAAATTAATTAACTTACTATCTTCCAAACACCATAAAAAACGTTCCACTTTTATAATTAAAAGATTAAACAAAACCTTCGCGAACAATGGAGTAAAATCACAAGCATCAATGACAATTATTTAATTATTCCGTAACTTCACTTTAAAAGTGAATCTGACAACAGGACAAAGGGTTGAAATTTATTTCATTATCTTTTATTTAACTTAAACGTGATTCACTCAATCGTTATAAGAGGATTCTCATTTTAGTTCTGTATATATTTGTCAATCTTAATTTAATCAATTTATTTCTTTTATTTAATTATAATACCTTAGAATTTTCATGATGACAGTATTAGTTAAAAACGAAATTAATATCTGGAAAAAATTGAATAATAGAATATAGCTGCAAACGACAAATAAATCTCATCTTAAAATTGGACAAAATCCTTTCACTTCAGATCAGATAAGTGTCATTTAGGAATTAAATTCAATTGCTCCAGTGCGAAATTGCATGAAATTAGTACATTTTTATTGAAATGCAGCACTACACAAAACAAATCATTTTAATTTGGAGAAATAATATACATATATACTACTGTGTCCAAAAAGCAAGACCAATTTTCAATTTAAATTTCCAGGGCATATGGTATTTAAATTTTTTTTCTTTTAAAGGTTGTTGGCACTGTCCTTGACATCTGTGTGAAATTTTATGCCAAGATATTCACTAGTGCTTGATTTACGTTTCTTTTTGTGAGTTGCTAAAACTCATTCCGGCGACTCAAAACGGTGTCCCCGGAGTGGTCTTTTGAGTTTAGGGAATAGCCAGAAGTAGCACGATGCTAAATCAGGTGAATACGGTAGTTGTAGAACGATATGGGTTTCATTTTTGGTGAAAAAGTCACAAAGAATGAATGCAATATGAGCTGGCGCATTCAGTATTTTCGGTACGAAACAAGATTTAACGCG
Organism: Caerostris darwini; assembly: GCA_021605075.1. NCBI lineage: Eukaryota > Metazoa > Arthropoda > Arachnida > Araneae > Araneidae > Caerostris > Caerostris darwini. The sequence continues at coordinate 110,560 of BPLQ01014466.1, read as the reverse complement.
TTAGAGGCCCAAAACATCGTTTAAAATTTAATTTTGAAATTCCAACATCATTATCAAGGTCTCTAATTGTAAATCGATGGGTTTGCAAGCACCAAATCTTTAATTTTTTGGACGTGCTTCGTCAGTTGAGGTTGATGGTCGACCAGAGGGTTCTACGTCTTTAACACGTTCTCTGTCTTCTTTGATCTGTTTATACCACTTGTAAACTATTCTTTCCGATATAAAAATGTTCACCAAATGTCTTCTGTAACATTCTATACGTTTCCGCAAACAAAATTGAATACAAGTTCTTTGCTCAATTAATTCAGACAGCTCAAAAATCGCCGGAATCAGTTTTAGCATCTTACAAAGCCATGCGTAATTCAAAAACTAATGAATATTTTGACGTAAAATTTCATACAGAGGTCAAGGACAGTGCCAACAAACTAAAAAAGAAGAAAATGTTGAAATACCGTATGCCTGGGAAATTTAAATTGAAAATTGGTCTTACTTTTTGGACATAGTAGTAGGAAATAACAGGCCAGGCATTAAATGGACGATTTTAATGGCCATCTGTGACCAAAATTAGTCAATCTCTATTATCCCATTTCGCCCCAAAATTGGTAGTTTCGCTCAATAATGGTTAAATGGGTTTTACTATTATCATGATTGAAACCGCGGTCGATTTCGAACAATTCTAGGCAGACTGTTAATAGAATAATTAATTACCTATTCCTAGATAGTCGATTTGGTAATAAATACAATGAATCAAAAAATCTCTTAAGATGGTTTGAAATTATTTCTGAGCATAAATCACACAAAATCATTGTAAATGTCTGATTATAAAAAAAAAGAAATTTTCTATTTACAGTGCAATTAAAAAATTATTTATTTAATTCAGATCTATCATGCCGCAAAGTTTCTATCATGAATTTAGAATTGTGCTTCATATTTATTGAATTAGAAATTACTCATTTTTAGTATATTATTATATATTACTCATTTATAATTACTAGTCATATTGCTCCTTTCAAATGCAGGGCACTTTGGCCTGAGATCAGGTACTAGCAGAATGGCAGACATGTAGCAAATTCAACGTTATACAAGTTTCACAGAGCTTTGCTATACTGCATTTTACCTCACCAAACAATGCGAACAAACTAGAAAATTTATTATAAAATTCTTATCTTTCTAGTTCTAACGAATAGTTGATAAGATATCCAAAAGGTCGTCATGAAGTCAGTCAATTCATCTATTCCAATACTTTTCCTTTATTTTATATACACAAGCAACAAATGACAACATTTAGATAAATAATACATAATATTAAAGATACAGGCACATAGCCAGCTTCTACAACGGACAACTAACAGCAATGAAGAGAGGGGGAAAAGTTCGTAGACGAAGTACAATTACAGTTTAAGAGTTTACAGTTCTGAATAGTTTGTAACATTTTCGACACTGCGTTTATATTATGCCGTCATAATTTTTAGTGAACATCCCCAAGATTAACCTCTGAGTGATTCGCACTCTCTTTCCCTTTCTCCTCAAGCCTAAGGGCAGGATATTCTAGCCAATCACTTCTTGCCAGTCTATATTCTAACCAATCGCTTCTTGCCATTCTTTCTAGCCATCTCTTCTTGCCATTCTGCATTCTTTTTGCCATTCTACATTCTACCACTTTTTGACATTTTACATTTTAGCAATCACTTCTTACCATTCTGCATTCTATCCAATTACTTTTTGTCATTCTACATTCTATCCAATTACTTTTTGCCATTCTACATTCTAGCCAATCTTTTTGCCATTCTTCTAGCAATTACCCATTCTACATTCTAGCCAATCACTTACTTCTTTCTAGCCATTCTACATTCTAGCCAATCACTTCTTACCATTCTGCATTCTAGCAAATTACTTTTTGCCATTCTACATTCTAGCCAATTACATTTTGCCATTCTTCTAGCAATTACTTTTTGCCATACTACACTTCTTGTCATACTACATTCTAGCCATTCTACATTCTACCCATTCTACCTTCTAGCGAATCACTTATTGCCATCCTATATTCTAGTCATTCACTTCTCCAAAGGAAGATTTCAGTTCGCACCGCTTGTCTAGTTTTGGAACCAAGCACTTTTGTCTTAAAAGCCCAATGCCCTTTTGATCATTTCCCTCGTACCCTAATTTAAAAGTTTGAAAATAATACAATATGGAATTTAATATTAAATAAACCAATAATACACAAACAAAGGGAAGATAATAATACACAAACAAAACACACAGAATCTTATTAATGCACAACTTTCAACCTGAAGAACATTCCTCATACTATATATCCAACAGGACTACATACGAAATCTGGTTGTCATGATATCTAAACATTATGCATTATTCCACCCTGCATCTTCATATTTTTAACCAATCACTTTTTTCCATTCTACATTCTAGGCAATCACTTCTTGCCATTCTATATTCTAGCCATTCACTTCTTGTCTTTCTAGCCATTCATTTCTTGCCATTCTACATTCTAGCCATTCATTTTTTTGAAGGAAGCTTCCAGTTCGCCAAAACTTGTCGAATATTGAAATCAAGACACCTTTGTTTAAAAAGTCCAAAGCCCTGTTGATCATTCTCTTGCTACCTTAAAAAAAACCTTTATTTAAAAGCTTACAACACTATGGAATTCAGTATTAAATAAATAAATAAAGTTTGAAGGAAGATAATAATACCCAAACAATACATAACATCTTTTCAACCTGACGAATATCCCTCATACTATAACCAACAGGAGGACTAGATATAAAATCTTGCTGTCACTGTTTCTAAACATTATGCATTATTCTACCTTACATCTACATATTTTTCTCAGCAACACTGAGATATGAAACAAATCGGGTTACATTACAGTCTGATGTACAAATATTGCGGGAAAAATGAAAAGTTTCACACATTTCATGTCTATCTCTGCAAAACTCCGTTTCCATATTTCAACAAGGAATACAATTTTGTTTTTCTTTTACAGGTAGCATTAAATTCGCAGCGGGAATTTCACGATGAATACGCTTATGTGTGGTATGCCTCCCGTGCTGAAGCATAATAAATCGTTTTACGTCATGTTTATGGATGTGTTCGCATTTTATTGCAGGGTATTTAATCCTGGGAACTGAAACACATGCGATGTTAAGGTAATTTACTTAGAATCGAGACATGAAATATTGAAGATCTGAATTTATGCGTTTCTGTTTTGAATGCATATTTGTTATCTGAAAGAAATGTTTTCAACTACTTTTTCTAAATTGGTTTTTAATTGTTCTATTGATTTTAGCTTATTTTCTAATTGTTCAAGTAATTATTACGCGAAATTTTGTAAGGAACAGCAATTTAAACGAAGTGAAATAAATTTTTTTAAATATATGTTAATTGCCTTCCTTAATGGAAAAATAAATGTAAAATATGGTTTTAGGTAATGGTTTGATATGATTTACTGCATTTCCAAAAATTTTCATTTTGCATATTCCATTTTGTTTATTGATTAATTTTTATGCTTTGTATTTTAATAAACTTAATTACTAAATTTAATATTTAAAATGTGCGCTAAATATTTTAAAATAAAAATATATATAAAAAATGAAAGGTAGAGTTGTTAAATGAAAATTATTAATATTTTGTTTAAAAATTTTTGAATTAATACCAGTTAAATTGAATTGAGTAATTTAAATTTAATATTAACATTAATTAATTTAATTATTTATTTTATTTAATTATTAAATTTATACATATAATTAAAAATTAACTAAACAATTTTGACACATTAATTTTTTAACCCCTTATTTTAAAATATGAAATTGTTGTCATATATAATGAATTATTAGACTTAAGACAATATCCTTTACGGTAGAAAATTTAACAAATATATAGTATAAGTTCTCAATTTAATTAAATGCCCAAATTTTCAAAAATAATTCTACCGTAATTCTTTACTTACTTTTAAAATTATCAAGATATTATTTTAAAACTCGTAGCATATTATTAAGAGTCACGATAATTTTTTATTTTGTAAGTGATTCAATTTAACGACTTTCCAGTTACATAGTTAACAATCGCGAACGTCAAAATGATAAATTTGTATGTGGAACTTTCCAGAAATTATTCACGTGAAAAGCCAAATGCATTTCCAAGAAAATTTCTGATTGTGCAATTCTTTAACAGCATTTGGCAAAACAAATTCAATTTTCCAAGTTCTAATTTATCATTTTAAAATAGCCTTTTAAATATGAAATATTGCTTCACTTAGCACTTTCTAGAGACTTGGAAGAGAATTGTTAAAATCATTAAGTTTAATTAATCTTTAATTAACTGAATCTAGGGAATTTGACAGAATTTAGAACTCTTACAACTGAAACGAAATAATAATTTATGTAATATTTTTAAGGAAGTTCATAGGAATCGATTCAATTTGTCTTAATGGGATTAATTACCGCAATTAGGGAAAGGCCCCAATCACACAGAAAAATGAATGATTATAATTCATAATTACTTAAAAAGGATGCGGAATGCATAAATGCAGATTTTGATTCTCATTTATCATGGAATAGGCTTTTGATGAGAATTTCACTAACTACTTTTGTCTCATTTACTGGTGATTGATTGGTACTATTGTTTATTCATTTATTGTTTGAATTATATATCTGATTTCAAAAGGTTATTTAATCTTGTTGTTTTTCATTCGGATGTAATGTTTATTTATTTTTCGTATTTAGAATATTTTAGTTTATTTTTGTATGTTGATATTTTTGATGATGATAGCAAAAAAGTTATTTGTAGATATGTTCATTAAAATTGCATAAATACATAAATGATGTTTTTAGTCTTTATTATAAGAATGGCTAAGGCAGGTGCTATTTACAGAAACTACAGATATTTTTTACAGAGGTGCTATATACACACGTATATAGTGCTATATACACACGTGCTATATATTTATAGAGGTGCTATATACAGAAACTACAGAAACTACAGCTATTTACAGAAACTACAGATATTTTTATCTCTGGCGCTAAGTGACAGATGTTTCAGGTTAGAATCCCATCGGCGCTATGGATGTTTGTAGTGGTTCGGAATCGACTTTAAACCGTAGATCCCGGGCTAATATGATTGTAGGGTTGACAACCTATCCGGTAAAAACAAAACGTTTCCTGTCTCGAAATTTGCAAGTCGGGCTGTTGCACCATACTGGCATCTCGAAATTTGCCACCATGGGGCTGTTGCGCCAATGATAATATTTATTATAACTTTTATGTAATCGTTCATATTTTTTCTATACTTGAGTCACTTTAATTTTAAAAGATTAATTAAAAAATTAAGCAATTAAAATTAAATTAATTAACTGCAAATTAAGTTATTAATATTAAATTAATTACATAAAAGAAATCAAAATTAATTAATTCAAACGAATTTAAATTAATTGATTACACATATAACTCATTTTAATTAATTAAAAAACTTAATAGCTTAAACTTTTACTAACTTTAACTTAAACTTAACTTTTTTAACCTGTTCTTTTAAAACTTGAAATTGTTGTCGTATATAATGAATTATTAGACTCGCGACAATATCCACTTTGTAGAAAATTTAATAAATATAGAAGTTCTCAATTTATTTAAATGCTCAAATTTTCAAAAATATTTCTACCGTAATTCTTTACTTACTTTTAAAATTAGAAATATATTATTTTAAAACTCGTAGCATTTTATTAAAAGTTACGATATTTTTTATTATTTTGTAAGTGATTCAATTTAACGACTTTCCAGTTACATAGTTAACAATCGCGAACGTCAAAATGATAAATTTGCATGTGGAACTCTCCAGAAATAATTCACGCGGAAGCAAAATACATTTCTAAGAAAAGTTTTGATTATGCGATTCGTTAAGAGCATTTGGAAAGGAAATTCAATTTTCCAAATTCTACTACTTTATCATTTTAAACCAGCCTTTTGAAGATGAAATATTGCTTCGTTTAACAATTTTTCGAGCAACTAAGGAAGAGGATTGTTAAAATCATTATGTTTAATTAATCCTTAATTAACTGAGTCTAGGGAATTTGAGAAAATTTAGAACTCTTACAACTGAAACGAAATAATGATTTATGTAATATTTTCTACGAAATTCATAGGAATCGATTCAATTTGTCTTAATGGGATTAATTACTGCAATTAGGGAAAGGCCCCCAGTCACACGGAAAAATGAATGATTATAATTCATAATTACTTAAAAATGATGCGGAATGCATAAATGCGGATTTTGATTATCTTTTATCACGGAATGTGCTTTTGATAAGACCAATTCCATTAATTAGTTTTGTATTATTTAGTGATGATTGATTGGTCGGTTTATGGCTACTGTTTATTTAATTATTTCTTGAATTCTATGTCGTATTTAAAAAGTTAATTTAATTTATTTGTTTTCCCATTCGGATCTAATGTTTATTATTATTATTATTTTTGTATTCTGAATATTTTATTTTATTTTTTTATTTTGATATTTTCGATGATGATCGCATTGAATTTATAACGACATAAAGACATAAAGACATAAAAAAAAGCGATATTAATGAAAAGAAATGAAGTTTTTAGTATTTAATATGTGTACGGCTCAAGCAGGAGTAAATATTTCCAGAAACTAGAAATAAAAATATGTCTGTCGCTCGGGGCCACAGGTTTCGGGTTCGAGTACCTGCCGGTGGGGCCTGAATGGCCGAGTGGCTAGCGCTCTGGTGCTCGGTACCACAGGTTTGGGTTCGAGTCCCGGCGGTGCCATGGATGTTTGTAGTGGTTCGGAATCCACTTTAAACCGTAGGTCCCGGTCTAATACGATCGTAGAGCGTTGTGGAGAGTGACATATTTAAAAATAAGGAAAAAAATAACTGTTCATATATATAGTGATTAGGGGATTATAGTCTTTGTTGCTTCATATCCCCATATACCACTTCATTCATCATCATCATCATTCATCACCTGCCGGTGGCTTGGATGTTTGTAGTTGTTCGGAATCCACTTTAATCCGTAGGTCTCATATGAATGTAGAGCGTTGGGAGTAGGGCATAACCCTATCGCTTAAAAAGAAACCATCTTCGGTCTCAAAATCTGCCAGTAGGCTGACGCTAGGATGACTTTGGCTCACTCTAGGATGTAGTGCCAGGGAGTTAGTTTGTTAGAGATATTTTTATAAGGTTCTACCATATGTTATCTCGAAGTTATATATCGCATGTCGAGAGACAAAGAAAAGGAAAAGTAACAGGTGGGCTGAAAAGTTCGTAGGCTGACGCATAGATGGCACTACTAGTATTAAATCCATATGATTTTTAGTTATTCCTAACCTTCAAAAGACACGTGTATAAGTTTGACAGCTATTGCACTATTAGTATGTGAGTTATAACTTTTAGTAAACATCATGTGCAGTCCAACTGTCGATTGACTAAATGGTTAAAATGATGGAGCCATGTTTCATCCATTGTCACATATCGATGCAAAATTCGGCTTTTATTACGATTGAACAGCTCCAAACACTGCTTAGAATCATCAATTTGAGCTGCCGCACCCGCTTTGAACAGAGCTTTCGCATATCCAAATATTCATTCACGATATGTCCAACACGTTCCTTTGATATCTTTAGGGTCTCAGCTATCTCAATCAATTTCACTTTACGGTTATCAGAAATTATTTTGTGGAGTTTTTTGATATTTTCGTCGGTAACAGCCTCTTTGGGGCGTCCACTGTGTGCATCGTCCTCGGTGCTCATTTTGCCTCGTTTAAATTTAGCAAACCACTTCTCTATGGTTGATTTTCCTGGTGCAAAGGGCGAATAATGTTTATCAAGTCAAGCCTTGGCTTCAATGGTATTTTTTTCTCCAAAAAGCAATGCTTTAATTAACACACGAAATTCCTTTTTATCCATTTTTTCAAACTAACAAAAGTTGCTTCACTAAAAATGCTATAACTCACATACTAATAGTGCAACAACTGTCAAATTTATGCATGTGTCTTTTGAAAGTTAGGGCTAACTAAAAGTTATATGGATTTAATACTAGTAGCGCCATCTATGTGTCAGCCTATGAAACTTTCAGCCTACCTGTTATAATAGACTATCTAAATTGTGTAAATTTTTTCTCAAAATAGACCGAAATATTTTAATCTGCGATAGAATGTAGTTATTTTTGTACTTTAAGGCAATTTTTATGAGGACCGCCTTTAGTAAACAAGGGAGAAACATATAAAAACTATAAAATAACATGTCTTATTATTTCCTTTCACGTATATTGTTATTCCCTTTATAATTTAATAATACATATTATTAAATTATAAAGGGAAGCAATTTCTAAGGAAATTTTTCTTTGCAATTTTTAAAATTTTAGGTAATAAACATTGAACTCTTCATTGTTGAATAAACAAAGGTTTATTCTTTTTTGTGACTTATCATTGTATATTGTTAATTCATTGTGAAAGTCTTAGTTGATGAGATATTAAATTAAATTTAAACTGATAATTAGAAATTCAGTAAAACACACAAACTTTGTATACATTATCATTATCTATCTAGGTACTAATCACTAGAATATTATTTGTGTTCCTAATAATATCATTAGCATCAATATTATATTAAAAATAATGTTAAAAACGCTTATTAAATAACATTAAAATAATAAGCATAACATAACATTAAAATACTTAGCATAACATAACATTAAAATACTTAACAAAACATAACATTAAGATAATTAGCATAACATAACATTAAACTACTTAACAAAACATAACATTAAGATAATTAGCATAACATAACATTAAAATACTTAGCATGACATAAAATAAAAATACTTAACATAACATAACATGAAAGATAACATTAAAACATATTAAAGACATAACATTAAAAATACTTAATACTCCATTAATTACTATATCTCGATATGAAATAAATTGACTAACACAAATTTTGTGACCTTTCTCTAATGCTTTTAAATCATTTAGAATTTATTTGGATCTATCACCTAATTTAACATTCATAAAAACATATTTAAAAATCGTTATAAATTATATTTAAATATGCGTAAATTAAAAAAAAATATGTCTGTCCTGAATACAAATCCATTTCAAGCTTTGCTATTCATCTTAAAAGTATTAATTAAATATAAATTCGAGCAGTTTTCAAACAAATGACATAAGTACCATAATAACTAGTCGAATCTGACTGTTATCTACTTCAATTCAAACGGCCTGTCATTATGCTTTGATGTTTAGTGTGTGCCATTTCTTTGAAGTAGGAACGGCACACTTTTTTTCTAGCTTTGAACACACTGAATGCAGCACTCAAAAAGAAAAAGAATATCCGTTGAAAGTTTTACTTTTCGTTTTAATTGGAAGAAAAATGCAGCTGCAGTGCAACGAATTCTTGTAGAGGCTTAAGGAGAACATGCACCAGCTGAAAAAACTCGTCAAAATGATAACAATGATTAATAAACGGTGATCAAGATAAGAAAGATAAACAGTTTCCAAGTCAGCCCCCCAAAAAAAATCATGAAGTACTGAAGCCTGGTAAAATCATTGTTTATGAAAGTTATCGATTGCTAATTAATACGTTTGAGTGTGGAGAATGGAAATCACGATAAATTCCTTTTTAACACAACAATGTTCCATTGCATGTTATAAAGCATGTCAAAAACTATTTGAAAATGCTGTAGTATTTTTTACACGGGAAGAATTGTAGCATTTCGTTCCTAGGAGAAAAGAATGCATATTCTTTAACAATTACATAATAATAACATGTCACTCAAATTGACAGCAGATAAGCTATGTTTCGGATAGTTATATTGCATGCAATTAGTGTTTTGCACTAATGAGAACACGCTGTCACCCAGTCTGACAGCAGATAATCAGTGTCATGGATAATGAGATCTCATGAAATTAGCGATTGTCTGTGCGACCTTCACAGGTCGAAACAATTACAGATGAAATATGGATTACACCGTGCATTGTTGCATCATGATTGGTGATAGACCATGGGCTGAGGAAATATCCATTTTAATGAGAAGTGAGGGAAGCTGACAACCTCCTACCCTTGACAATTTTCTTAAAAGGTGGTTTTTGGAGAAGGAGAAAAGAATTTTGCGACGATTTGACAAGTGCTGTCTTTTCCTCTGAAGTGACTGAACAGGCCGGAGTTTCCGCCTGTTTTCAAAGTGAGCCCCTTATGGTTTCGTGTGTAACGCCGTGGGATAATTAAGGTCTACCGCAGGCCTGGTGTTTATATTCGTCGTAGACTCGAGAACTCTGAAAATCTCCGGACTGTAAAAAAAGGTGGTGGACTGCTCAAATTTATATCCCTATTTTTCTTTTTTTGTAACTATATATATATATATATATATATATATATATATATATATATTGTTTGCAAATAAAAATTAAAGTGTTCCCATGAACCTTGAAGTGGCCCTCTTTTTTGAAGCCGTTATAGGTCTAGTATAGGCAGAGACGTTACATTCTGAGATGTGAAATAGTACCCAACCTAGATATTACTACTATCTTATATTATTACTTCTGGCTCTCGGTACCACAGGTTTCGGGTTCGAGTCCCGGCGGTGCCATGGATGTTTGTAGTGGTTCGGAATCCACTTTAAACTGTAGGTTCCGGTCTATTTAGCCCTCGTGCGCATAAGATGACCGTAGAGCGACAAACCAAACCAATATATTATTACTATCTATAGATATCTTCTGATTACCACGCGTATGGCCTGTCACAGCAATATTTTCATTCTTTTGAAGAAGTCAAATATTAGCTTCAAAGAACAGGAATTTCATCTTTTTTCCAGAAAAATGTGAAAAAATATTCTAGAAATGGATTATAATTTTTTTGTACTTTTTTTTTCTATTCAATGAAATGAATACAAGAAAAAATTGTAGGAATTTAGTTTAATATTTAGTTTAATTTATTTCTCCAAGCTTCATAAATTAAGAACAAACACAATATATAGAGCAATAAAATAAATCTGCTGTGAATCTGTGATTTATATCACATCCAACTACATCATTGGGCCCAAAAGTAATTGTTTATTTATTATAGTTTATCCTTGATATAGATTGAGATATATCTTCACACAATAACGGATGCCAAGAATATAGATCAGGTTCAATAAAAGCATCAGAATGGAAAAGGGGTGTAAATATCTCAGTAAATTACTGACGACATTTTTAGAAAAGGTTATTTATATAAAAAAAAGCTTCTTGAAAAGCAAAGATTGGAAATCAAATGGGGTTTTTCATACAAAATTTCACTTCAGCCACTAGAATTAAATTTATTTCATCTAGTATTCACTTTTGAAATTTCAGTCGTTAAAAATATGATAATAGGATGACAAAATACAATATGAAATAAATGAAAACGTTAATGAAAATTTTAAAGTCATTACTAAAGACAGGAAACATAATATTGAATAATATGTAAGATATGTGCTAATTTTTTTTTAATAATCAAAGACATAAAGTGCTAATATAATGCCCAAAACATGCCTTGCAGTGTGCGCAGTGTGCTAGTTGGGCAACCAGATAGTAACTGGATGTGGTTGGGTTGAGATACTTGTGGTTCAGATTTTAGAGCTCATAGCTTTATTTGCGCACGCACATGCAATTTTAGACTTTCGATATATAACACATTTAAAGAATATAATTACAGATTTATGGATGGACTCCACTTCTAAGGCGAAAAACCTAAACTCAGATACGAGTAGGGTGCACGAAATATACTTCCTCTCCGGATGAGAGTCTGTAGGCCAACTAATGCGCAGATTGCGCTAAATATATTTCTTCTCGGGATGAGAGGCTATAAGCTAAATGTTCCTCAGCGGGAATGCAGGTAGCGCCGTACTTCCTCTCGGGTTAGAGTCTCGTGACCGACTGACCATTTCTGCTTAATACCAAAGGAGGCACTCGTGCCAGTTTGTAGGAGGAGGCATAATCACAACTGGGCTGCAGTGACGAATTTGTATCTCTTTCGGTTACCAAAAGGCGGTTTCATAAATGCACCACATAATGTAAAAATATAACCTTGCCTCCACGTGCCATTAACACCTTGCCTTCACATGGTGCATCGGTTTCCAAAATGAACCACGTGGAGGCAAGACACGCCACCCTTCCACCCTGTGGTGTAATAAAAAATAGACTGCAAATGGGCCTCAATGCCAAAATGTGTGTTGAAGTTGTGACGGGTAAGGTCGGGAGTTCATTATTGCATTCCCACCTCTCCATGGACCTTCCTTGCTCGACTTTTACTGCAAATTTTAGACTTTTGACTGGACATGACTTTTTACAAGGACACATTTGCCGTATCGGCAAGGACCAATATTCCTGACTGTGTCCTGTGTTCTTCAGGCATTTTACACATTTGACAACCTGCCCTGAGCTCTCTTTTATGAACTGTTCTCCAGACAACTTTTATAACAAGGCTGATGATATGGCTTCCGGCCCGACGTAGGGGAAAATAGTGTGAAGGTTTGGTTTGTCACTCTACGGTCATTTTGTTCACACTTTAGGCTAATTAGACCGGGACCTACAGTTTAACGCGGATTCCGAACCACTCACAAGCATCCATGCCACCGCTGGGATTCGAAGCTGAAGACTGTGGTACAAATGGCCAGAGCGCTAGCGAATTGGCCATCAGTCCGCAAAGTGTGTAGGTGGAAGCACGGTTATAACCATAAACTTTATTTAATATCAATAATTATAACTAACTAGTAATTATCATTAATTAATAATTATAATTAACATTAACATTTATTTATTAATAAAATGAATTACTCTACAGTACATTAACTCTACTGTACAATACACTAAGAGATACAACAAGCAATTTATTCTTTAAAAACTAGTTAATTTAAAACTAGTTTTCTTTTTAAAAAAACTAATGAATGATTAAAAATAATAATTAATGGATCTTACGGAAGAATTAGTTAATTCGACTTAGACAAAAAGTCGAGAATCTAAAGATATACTTAACTTCCCTTGTTGTATTTCGAATTGAGTTTCTACCAATACTTCTTATTGATTCTGGAATTGTTTGCACGCTAAGAGAAATCCAACACTAAGTTTCTGCATTCTCCCCGATACTTCATCGAAAAATTTTTGGAAATCGAATTTCCTCTTAGCAGAACCGTTTCGTGATGTAATTTGCTTCAGAACAGAAAGCAAGAAAACTACAATTTGTTTGGTTTGGTTTCTTTCTTTTACAAAGAGTTTAAAACTTCTCAGAATTTATCCGTTTTGCGTCTCGGAATTTGCAAAGTTTTGAATTTCTTCGACATGATGCTTTGTAATCGATTAAGAAAAGGGTAAAGGATTCAGGCGAGAATTTACACTCCGGTTGCTCCAATCCTCACAATAGGATTACTTTGAAAATTTTAGAAAATAAGCTATCCCGAGGATTCAATAGAGGACATTATTGTCCCAGCAATAAACATAGGCGGGCATGAAGATTTCAATACAATGTGATAAATATGATTGCAGAAACTTTATATAATTTCGAAATACAAATGGAAAACTTTTGAACCACTTTTATTTCTTAAAATCTCATTGAGATTTGTTTCTTGCATAGTCAATAATATTTATAAATTTATGGGTGACATAAATTTATTGTTATTTTTATGTAACTCTACTTTAAAAAAAAAAAAAAAAAAGGTTTGAAATTTTCAAATAAAATATAAAATAAAAAACTTTATATAAAATAAATGTAAAAAAAAATAATTGTATTTCTTTTGCTTTAAATTTTTTTTTTAAAAATTAAATTATCAGCAAATAAATTTATTTATATAGAAAATATAAAAAAAAACCATTGAACATATATTTTAAGAAAATCTTATAAATACAATTATATTATCAATTATTAAATCAACATTTTTTTTTCTTATTCTGTTTGGAAGACACCTACAACTAGACCAAATCCAAGAACCCGTGTGGACTCAAGAAAGGAAGGGAAAAGGGGGAGGGGGAAAGGAGCTTCTGTTGTCATGGAGCTCCCGTAGGTAGAAATCTGACTTCGCTCCGTGACGCTGAAGGGGGCGATGCCTTAAACTACCACGCATTTTTTTGGGCGAATTACCCAGCGTTTGCGTATCGTATGGAAGAAAACCGGAAAACTCCCAACAAGTAGTCCGACTCACGAGGCAAAATGCTGATCATCCTAAACGTCATCGAGTCTCCTCTTTTCTTGAAGCAGTGTCTACAACAAAGCTGCCAGCGGATTGGACTTCAGCCGTAATGCTTAGCGGCGCCCACATGTTGCCAATGAGCCACGAGTCGGACTTTTTTCATTAATAAATTTTTTTAGCTTCTTGTTTTTTTAAAAAGCAATAGGGGAATTACCTTTTTTGTACTTAATAAAAAATTTAATAATGATGTTTGAATATTGGGGACTATATGTAAAAAAAAATGTAATTAATTATTCATTAAAAATCGAAGTAAATTTTTTATAATATTTTAGTTAACATAAATAATTTATCAACACGTCAATGCAGCTAATTAATTAAATAAGAAAACAGAAATGAAAGGTAATAATACTATTCATAAACATATAATGATAATAAATAATATATAACGATAATAATACTATTGATATATAATATAAAGAATTTTATAGTTCTAAAGGGAGCATACACTCAAGAGCCAAAACATTATGACCACCCCTACATTTTGCAATGAACTCGCCTGGATGACGTGGAAGGCCCGTGATCAGGTGGAAGTGGTATTTAACTGATATTAAGTGGTGGTATTAATCCATGGCAAGGCGGGTTGAAGCTGTGTTGCTCGCCAAAGGTGGGCCAACTCCTTATTGACAGGTGGTCATAATGTTTTGGCTCTTGAGTGTAAGTGTTTTTCCAGCAATATAAAATCTAGGACTTAAAAAGGAAATAATGCTATATTAAATTTCGTAAATTGCATAACTAAAAACATTACTTTTAGATATTCAGTAGCAAATCTTCAAAAAAAAACAAAAAAAAAAAAACATTTATAAGTTAGCATAAAGTATTTTATATGATTTAATTAAATTAATTTTTTTCTGAAATTAATCAAATTCAATTTCAAATTATGAGCTAAATAACTTAAATTTTCAAATATGTTTTTTATTATAATTTAATTTCATTTAATTTACAGTTGTGAGTTTATTACATACAATTTTCAACAACAATGAGTTAATTACATTCAATTTACACTTTTGAAAAGTAAAAATTTTCATATAAAATAAAATAGGTAAATTAAAAATTATTATAACTAGATTTAAAGATTGTCGTTGTGTAACTAATAATTTTTGCAATAGATTACTTACAATAACATCCTATTGGATTTAATTACAAAAATAAAATCCAAACTATCCAACACAAATCCTTTATAAAACTGTAACCAATTAGTTATTTTCAACTAATTGGTAGATTTTTAAAAATTATGATTTCTATTATCTGTTGGGGTGATTTCTATTATCTAAGAGAAATTGTTATTTCTCATGATACATTAATTAAACACGATACTGCAATTGTATTGAATTTTAATACGATGTTACAATTATCAGAACATTGCCTATCGCATAAATGTTTTTCATATTAACACACTTTTAAGAAGTCATTTAAAGAATTCACCATGCACAAAACTTTGACAAATCTAAATTACTAATTTTAAAACGATTCTTGTAGCATACACGCAAGGAAGTAGCAAGCAAGTTTTCGTATTCGTACGAAAATTATGTTTCTTTCATGATGTACAATTATATTTTAAATGCATTTATTCTAAACAATTTAAAGAAAATAGAAATAAAATTTTAAAAAATGTTCAAGCTAAATGGTTGAAAAGTAATACATTTTCAAAATTTTGTTCTGTAACATTTTATCTATTAATTTGTACACCTGGTGCGTATATACGAAAGATACTGTACTGTACTGTACTTCCATATAGTTGTGTATACAAGATGTAAGATACTGTATATAAATAATTTCTATGTTTATTTTTTCTTCGAACGCTTTCATGATCAAAAGAAAATTATTGGCATTGAAAACTATTGAAATCTAAAAAGGTCAAAAGAACTCGAATCTTTTTTTAGTAAGTTAATAGAAAAACTATCATGACAGTTATGAGCTTTTTATAACAACAACAAAAAATAATAAATAATGCAAGCAGCTAAAAACACATCATACGATTTAATACAAACAAAACTCCAGAATAGCATGCTTCCATTCAAACATCACCTGATTGAAATATTCTCTATACAGTAGGCTGGATAAACACATATAAATAAACAAAAGCTTCATATTGCATAACTTTGATCTATAATTTTTTTTTTCGAAAGTTACGCTGTTTTGTCTTTTTATTAATTCTCTATTAAAAATAACAGATGTTAAAATCCAGTGTTGTTATCAAAACGATAAATCAGCAAGCAGTAAACAATAGTAATCTCACCTAGACATTTTTTACATCAATAAAAGTATTTTTCACTTATATATATATATATATATATATATATATATATATATATATATGTGTGTGTGTGTGTCTGTGTCTGTGTGTGTATATATATATCCCTTGTGAGTCCTGGTTAGAATAGCCCCACTGTCGCCCATGTGTCGTAAAAGGCGACTAAAATGGATACACAGTGCCCGGAAATGTAACCGGGTGGGGTGAAAGTCGGACTTCTCCCTTTGGGTGTCCCATGTCTTTGTGCAGCAATGTCAAGGACAAAATGAAACTGCATTTTTTACCCTTTATCATTCAGTTTCTGTACTTTTTTTACCCTTTTTATGTTAACATTGGTTCATGGACTTGGTGAAAAATGTTAACAACTTGTGACAAAGATGTTTTGTCTAGATGTTTCTGCCGACTAAGTGGGATAAAAAAACCACAACATAATTTACATATATTTCACAATCTTTATAATAAGATAGAATAAAAATAAATTTATTGTAATAAATTTAAAATTTTTGTTGTATTGTTAAGGATATGAATATTTGTTGGTGTTAGTGTACATTTCAAAGTAAAATCCAGAGTTCCTATGAGATTTATTAAAATGTGAAATTGTAAGCAATTGTCAATAAAAATCATGATTATTTTTATCCCAATTTGACAAGGAAGCAACTATAATATCTAGAAGTTTATAAATATGTAGAAATGGTTCTAATCACATTATTAATAACTTAGTTATCAACAAATAATTTAAGTTTGCCAAAAAAATAATTGATAAATCTGAAAGGATTTGACACTTAAAAAAAATAAGTAAATCCATTTATCGGTAAATACATTAAAATATGTAAATTATGTGTAAAAATGTAAAAATAAATAAAACAAAAAATTTATTCAAACTTTATAAGATTAAATATTAAGTTAATTTCACCAATCTGAAGAAAAATTACTAATTTCATTAATATTTTTTTATATAAGAGTAAAATTAAATAAGATTGGATATTATTCAACATTTTTATAGTGTATTTCCAAATAAAACCTTAATAAGAAGTTATATTAATTACGTACGAAAATATTAAAAAACTGAAAGGAAATAAATAATAATCAGTATATCCTTTCATGAAAATTGAAAGTTTATTTAACCGCTTTGATTATTTTATTATCAAACAAACAAACTAAGTAAGTAACTTAATCTTACCTTAATAAGATAATAACCTTAATAAGATAACTTAAGATAAACCTTAATAAGACGTTATATTAATTACGTATGAAAATACAGAAAAAATAAAGAAAAATATATAATAACGTATAATCTTTTATGAAAATTATAAGTTTATTTAACTACTTAATTTTAATTTTTAAATAACACAATAAACAAAGATTGAAATAAACTAATCAAAAGCTCCTTTTAAAATGAGACGACAACAATAGTGAACAATATAAGTATAATCCTTTTTTAATCTCATCCTTTTTTACATACGAAAATTTTGCAAAAATGAAGGAAGATAAATTATAACCACTACATTCTTTCATGAAAGTTGTAAATTTATTTAACTATTTTGATTATTTTATCACCAAACCAAACCTTAATAAGAAGTTAGATTAATTAAGCACGAAAATATTGCAAAAGGGATGGAAAATAAATAATTAATTCAATAATTGATTTCTGCATGGCTATTCATTTTCTCTATTCTGTAGAATTTCCTTTCCTTTCAGTAAACAGCAGCCGAGAAATCCGGCATGCAAAAAACATCTCCATCGCAAATAAAGACGCAAACCCCTTCTAAATTTTTTTTTGTGTGTGTGTGTTATGGCGAGGAGACAAATTATAAGGTTTCCAAATGCGCTTCCCTCTCGCACGCAATGCCACAACACCCGGTGATTTATCCAGCTTTCACTGCGGGCTTTTCAGGCGGCCATTTTCCCGGAAATTCTACACGATATTGGTTTTATTATAAATCATTCTTTGATAGAGCGAGGAATGATTCGAGAAGGCTGCATAAAAGCGGGATAAAAGAGTTGATGGCATCTTTGGACCTGGTGGTTAAAGACAGCATTTTGCGTTATGAATCCAGAAATTGGGATTTTTAAATAATCCTTGATGTAGATAGCATTAATAATCTAGACTGCTGTAGTTATATTAAACCGTACGTTTCGTTATCATAACCCTTTCATTCATAACCACGAAGCGATAAGCTTTAAAATTGTTATGTGAAAATTGTTCAATAAGTTCAGTTAAGATTTATTTTAACTGAACACAAAGGCCTCTTTTAAAATGAGACGACAACAACAGTGAGCAATAAAAATTTAATCCTTTTAATATCCTTTTAATCCCTTCCTTTTTTAATTTAAACCTTTTTTACATACGAAAATTTTGTAAAAATGAAGGAAAATAAATAATAACCATTATATTCTTTCATGAAAGTTGTAAACTTATTTAACTACTTTTCCTATTTTATTACCATACAAACCTTAATAAGAAGTTACATTAATTACTCACGAAACTATTGTAAAACTGATGGAAATAAATAATAACCAATACATTCTTTCATGAAAATTGTAAGTTTATTACCAAATAAAACCTTAATAAGAAGTTATACTAATTACATACGAAAATATTACAAAACTAATGGAAAATAAATAACAATCAGTGTATGCTTTTAAGAATGTTGTAAGTTTATTTAACTATTATTACATATTGACCTATTTTATTACCATAGAAAACCTTAATAAGAAGTTAAATTAATTACTCACGAAACTATTGTAAAACTGATGGAAATAAATAATAACCAGTAAATTCTTTCATGAAAATTGTAAGTTTATTTAACTACTTTGATTATATTACCAAACCTTAAACCAAACAAAACCTTAATAACAAGTCCTATTACGTACGAAATTATTGCAAAGCTGAAGGAAAATAAATAATATCCAGTATATCCTTTCAAGAAAATTGTAAGTTTATTTAACTGCTTTGATTATTTTATTATCACACATATTACTAAGATTTTTTATTAATTATGTACGAAAATATTGTAAAACTGATGGTAAATAAATAATAATCAGTATATCCTTTCATGAAAAGTTTAAGTTTATTTAACTGCCTTAATTATTTTATTACCAAACAAAACCTTAATAAAAAAATTAGACTAATTACGAATGAAAATATTGCAAAACTGATGAAAAACAAATAATTACCACTATGTTCTTTCATGTAATTATATAACTACCTTGATGTTTTTGTTACCAAACAAAACCTTAATAAGAAGTTATATTAATTCGGTGCTAAAATATTGCAAAACTGATGGAAAATAAATAATTAATTCAATAATTGATTTCTTCATGGCTATTCCTTTTCTCTGTTCTGTTGAATTTCCTTTTCTTTCAGTAAACAACCGCAGAGAAATCTGGCATGCAAAAACATCTCCATCGTAAATATAGACGGAAAACCCTTTCCAAATTTATTTTTGTGGTATGGCGGAGACAAATTATAAGGTTCCCCAAATGCGTTTTCCCTTCGCACGCGATGTCATGACACCCGGTGATTTATCCAGCTTTCACTGCGGGCTTTTCAGGTGGCTATTTTCCCGGAAATTCTACACGATATTGGTTTTATTATAAATCATTCTTTGGCAGAGGAGGAAGGATTCGAGAACGCTGCATAAAAGCAGCGAAAAAGAGTTGATGGTATCTTTGGGCATGGTGGTTAAAGATCATTTTGCGTTATGAATCCAGAAATTGGGATTTTTAAATAATCCTTGATGTAGGTAACATTAATAATTTAGACTGCAGTTGTTATAATAAAGTCTGAGCTTCGTTATCATAATTCCTACGAAATTCTTAACCCCGGAGAGATAAGTTTTAAAATTAATATGTGTAAATTGTTCAATAGGTTTAGTTAAGATTTATTTCAACTGCACACAAAAGCCTCTTTTAAAATGAGGCGTCAACATATTAATTTAATATCCTTTTTTAATCCTTTTAATCCCATCCTTTTTTCAATTTAATCCTTCTTTACATACGAAAAATTTGTAGAAAGGGAGGAAAATAAATAATAACCATTATATTCTTTCATGGAGGTTGTAAACTTATTTAACTACTTTTCCTATTTTATTACCATATAAACCTTAATAAGAAGTTATATTAATTACGCACGAAACTATTGTAAAACTAATGGAAATAAATAATAACCAGTATATTCTTTCATGAAAATTGTAATTTTATTACCAAACAAAATCTTAATAAGAAGTTAGATTAATTAACGAAAATATTTGCAAAACTGATGGAAAATAAATAATTCATTCAATAATTGATTTCTTCGTGCCTATTCTTTTTCTCTGTTCCGTAGAATTTCCTTTTCTTTCAGTAAACAACCGCAGAGAAATCTGGCATGCAAAAACATCTCCATCCCAAATATAGACGCAATACCCCCTTCCAAATTTATTTTTGTCGTATGGCGCAGACAAATTATAAGGTTCCCCAAATGCGTTTTCCCTTCGCACGCGATGCCATGACACCCGGTGATTTATCCAGCTTTCACTGCGGGCTTTTCAGGTGGCTATTTTCCCGGAAATTCTACACGATATTGGATTTATTATAAATCATTCTTTGATAGAGGAGGAATGATTCGAGAACGCTGCATAAAAGCGGGATAAAAGAGTTGATGGTCTCTTTGGGCCTGGTGGTTAAAGACTATTTTGCGTTATGAATCCAGAAATTGGGATAGTTAAATAATCCTTGATGTAGATTGCATTAATAATCTAGACTGCTGTAGTTATGATAAAGTGTGTGTTTCATTATCATAACTCCTACGGAATTCATAATCATGAAACGTTAAGCTGTAAAATTGTTATGTGCAAATATTTCAATAAGTTCAGTCAAAGTTTATTTCCACGGAATTCATTCAGGAAAATTTAAGACATTTGAATTGCTGTTGATATAATATTAATATTAGATTCTAGTGAAAGAAATTATATCTGATAATGTTTCACTAAACATTAGGAATGGTTCTAAGGTGAAAGCGTAAAACTATTACAAATATTAATGTGTTAACTAAGTTAATTGTGAGTCTATTTATTTTTAAACATTTTGCCACCAGTCTTTAAAGATACATAATAATTAAAATAACTAATAATCAGTATATCCTTTCATGAAAATTGTAAGTTTATTTAACTACTTTGATTATTTCATTACCAAATCAAACCGTAATAAAAAGTTATATTAATTACGTAGGAAAATATTGCAAAAAGGGAGGAAAATGAATAATAACCAGTATATTCCTTCATGAACGTTGTAAATTTATTTAACTACTTTGATTAATTTTATTACCAAACCAAACCTTAATTGAGTACGAAAATATCGCAAAACTGATGGAAAAGAAATAAGTAATTCAAATTGATTTCTTCGTGGATATTCATTTTCTCTGTTCTGTAGAGTTTCTTCCTTTCAGTAAACAACAGGAGAGAAATCTGACATGCAAAAAACATCTCCATCGCAAATATAGACGCAATACCCCCTTCCAAATTTTTTTTTGTGGTATGGCGGAAACAAATTATAAGGTTCCGAAATGCGTTTCCCCTTTGGCACGCGATGCCATAACATCCGGTGATTTATCCAGCTTTCACTGCGGGCTTTTCAGGTGGCTATTTTCCCGGAAATTCTACACGATATTGGATTTATTATAAATCATCCTTTGATAGAGGAGGAATTATTCGAGAACGCTGCATAAAAGAGGGATAAAAGAGTTGATGGAATCTTTGGGCCTGGTGGTTAAAGACTATTTTGCGTTATGAATCCAGAAATTGGGATTTTTAAATAATCCTTGATGTAGATAGCCTTAATAGTCTAGACTGCTGCAGTTGTAATAAAGTGTGCGTTTCGTTATCATAACTCCTACGGAATTCGTAATCATGAAGGGGTAAGCTTTAAAAATACTATGTGCAAATATTTCAATAAGTTCAGTTAAGACTTATTTTAATTGAACTCATTTAGGAAAAACTGAAAACATTTGAATTGCTATTGACATAATATTAGTGTTAGGTTCTTGCGAAAGAAATTATATGTGATAATGTTTGACCAGACATTAGAAGTAGTCCTAAGGTGAAAACTTAAAAACAGTAATAAATTGCAGAGTTTTACTGAGTTAATTGCGAGACTATTCACTCTAAACATTTTTCCATCAGTCTTTAAAGATACATACTAAATAAAATAACAAAAGACTTATTTAAAACAACCTTCGCCAATTATAAGGATGTTGAAACCCTTTCATACAATACTCTACAGGAAGTACGAAGGATACAACAGTCGAGTGAAGAGTTCCAGGCAGTACGGAGGGTATGAAGACCCTTAAACGAACACTCCTTTAAAATGATTTTGTAAATATTTGTTATATAATTTTGTTTCGCGTGTTATGTGTTGCCGCTTAGCAAATTTTAATAAATATGACAGCTACACGACTCTTATAAAGAAATAATTTAATTCATATCATGATCAATATTGAATCAAGACCTCACACATATTTGGCCCTAACTTTTATTGATTTCTTTATTAATATAGTATTTCTGAATTCAATCTGTAAATATTGTCGTTTTTTTATGCTGTTATTTTCAAATGCCAAGAATTTTGACTTATCCAAACTAAAACGGCTGGTAAATAATGGCTTCAGTGTTAACCAGAATAAGTGCAATGCATTTACATTTAAAGACAGCTATTTGACAAGAAAGTAGAGAGCATATGATGAGTTCAAAACCTAATGGGGTCTGATGGCCGAGTGGCTAGCACTCTGGCGCTCAGTACCACGGGTTTCTGGTTGGGCCGTAAGTCCCTCTTTAAGCCGTAAGTCCCGGTCACATATGCCCCCGAGCGTCATGGAGCCCAATCAGACTTCTCCCCTACTGTTAAAACCGACATAGAAATGATGCATTAATATAAAAACAATTAAAATAAATACGAAAATTAATACTGAAACAAACAACTAATTTAATTTTACTTTTAATGAATACTAATATATACAATTACAATTAAATTTAGGATTTTTACATTAGCACTGAAAACAGAATAAATAAAAAACGTTTATAGAGAAGCAATCATATTATTACGCATACCTCAAATGAAATATTCCCATGAGTGTGTGGGCAGTGGTTTACCAGTAGCCTCAAATCCTTTTAACAAAAAAATGCCCACCGGAAATTCCAAAGATGGACATAGCTAAATTATAAATTATTCATGTAGCCATTCTCGCAGCAAAAAATTGTGTACCAGGCTCACGCACTGTCGCAGATCGTTCGCTCTGCTTTCAACGGGTCTTCCTTTCTGCCCGCAAAAACTCCAAAAAAGGGATCCCACCAAACCGACCGGTTCTTTTGGACCTGACCGTGTGACCGGGAGGGGTTATCTACCATTCCTGGATTCATACAAAAAATAAAGGAAATACCCCTTACCCACACACAACAGGATAATTACCAGTTACAACACCTACGTCATTCCCAAACTGTAACTCAGCTTTAGATTCAGTGATGTGGTGTAGTGTAGTGTAGTAGCAGTTCCACCCTGATACCTAACATCAAGCTCTACTTATTTATTGCGCCCAGCTTCGACATTGCCCAGGAAGCTTTCCAATTGGCATCACCTCGAACTGAAGATTTTGAAATGAACTTCCGTATTTCAGAGACTGAACACGCAGGCCATTTGCCAAGGCAGAGTGTCTTGGCCCACCAAGGGGCTTCTGCTCCAATGAAAAAGAAGAAAAACATGAAGGCCAGTTTTTTCATTTGAAATAGGTTAAAAACGAAGTTAAAAGTTTATTCTTTATAAACGTGAATTTGTTGGAAACATATGTAAATTTTCAAAATGTCTGGTAAACATTTTAAATATTAACATCGGTTTCAGTATGAAAATAATGACATTAACAAGAATAAAAATTATTTGAGAAATGTGAATTAAATTAGGTTTTTTTATGTTTCTTCTCTCTTCGAGGAAATGAGACTTCATTAATCTTTGCGTCCATAAAAATATTAGGAAATGTTAGCTAAGTAACAAAGAAGAGAGGATCTTACTGAAAAATAAATAAGCGGAAAAGAAAAATGTACTTACACAACACCTTACACAAACTGATTGATAAGCTGTTCGTGTATATATTAAATAAAAAAAACACTCCTTAAGAGCACTCCAATTTTTTGTAACATGTATGTATGAATAATTCTGAAATCTCTCAGTAAATGAGATGATTTCTTTCTTCCTTTTTTACTCTTTACCTTAAGTAAAGAAAGATTTTTTTTTCTGTATGCCATTCTTTTTCTTCGAATAAGGTTTCTTGGATATTAAAAATTACGTTTCGTCTTCATCAGACTTATTTACTTAAGCTAAATAAAAATATACATTTTTTTGGAGCAGAAGTAGCAGCAAGCCACAAAATAAAGAAGATTCTTTTGAAAAATCTACTTACAGGAGACTTGTTAAGATATGTACCGGTATTAAAAATTTATGAATTTCTGTTGTGTTCTGTATTTTCAGTTTTTTTATTTTTCATAAAAAAATAAATCATTATTTCTTTTTCAATAAAAATTATTTTTCTTATACATCCTTGCTTCTTTTTATAAATCTCTTTATTAAGTATGTAGATTTGTTAAAACTATTTTAAAAAAGTATTTTAAATTATAATTTATATTTATATAGAAACTGGTTTTATTAATAAATGTTTCTTTTATGAAATAATTTGCTTGTAGATATTATTTTAAATTATCATTAATCTTTTTTTAATAAAAAAAATATATTATTAGTGCTCTATTTGTTTAGATCTATGTAGTTTACACTGGTCAAAAGTGCACCATATCATCAAATATTTTTAGTTTTGCAAAATAATAATAATAATTAAATAAATAAAATATTTGTTTTGTCAAAACTGTTTAGTAAATTGTGAACATGTATTGATGAATAATTCTGAAATCTCACAGTAAAATGAGATAATTTCTTTCTTCCTTTTTTTAATCTTTACCTTAAGTAACGAAAGATTTTTTTTCCTGTATGGCATTTTTTTGCTTCGAATAAGGTTTCTTGGATATTAAAAATTACGTTTCGTCTTCATCAGACTTATTTACTTAAGCTAAATAAAAATATATACTTTTTGCAATAGAAGTAGTAGCAAGCCACAAAATAAAGAAGATTCTTTTGAAAAATCTACTTTCAGGAGACTTGTTAAGATATGTACTGGTATTAAAAATTTATGAATTCCTGTTTTGTTCTGCATTTTCCGTTTTTTTATTCATACAAAAATAAAACATTCTTTCTTTTTCAGTAAAAATTATTTTTGTGATATATCTATATCTTTATCTCTGTATTTTTTTTTCTCTTTTTTTTGATAAATCTAATTATTAATTATGTAGATTTTTAAAAATATTTTAAAAAAGTACTTTAATTTATAATTTATATTTATATTGAAAAGGGTTTTATTAAGAACTGATTATTTTATTTATTGCGTTCAGTTTCACCATGGTCCAGGAAGCTTTCAGATGGACATCCTTTCGTACCGATGATTTTGAAATGAGATTCTTTATTTCAAAGATACACATGCTGGTCAATTTGTCTTTTGAAATAGTTAAATTGTTAAAGTAAATTACAACAAATTATTTAATTAAAATTTTACTAGTTATAACTGTGAATTTGTTGGAATCATATGTAAATTTTCAAAATATCTGGTAAACAATTTAAATATTAACACTGGTTTCAGCATGAAGATAATTACATTAAAAAGAATAAAAATTATTTGAGAAATGTGAATTCAATTAAGTTTCTTTAAGTTTTTTTAAGTTTCTCCTGTCTTCGAGGAAATGAGACTTCATTAATCTTTGTGCCCATAAAAAATTAAGAAATGTTAGCTAAGTAACCAAGAAAAGAGAGGATCTTACTGAAAAATAAAATAAACGGAAAAGAAAAATGTACTTATACAACACCTTACACAAACTGATTGATAAGCTGTTCATGTATATGTTAAATAAAAAAAAATATTCCTTAAGAACACTCCAATTTTTTTTGTAACAAGTATACATGAATAATTCTGAAATCTCTCAGTAAATGAGATAATTTCGTTCTTTCTTTTTTACTCTTTCTTTACCTTAAGTAAAGAAAGATTTTTTTTTTCCTGTATGCCATTCTTTTTCTTGGAATAAGGTTTCTTGGATATTAAAAATTACGTTTCGTCTTCATCAGACTTATTTACTTAAGCTAAATAAAAATATACACTTTTTGGAAGAGAAGTAGTAGCAAGCCACAAAATAACGAAGATTCTTTTGAAAAATCTACTTTCAGAAGACTTGTTAAGATATGTACTAGTATGTGTTCTGTATTTTCAGTTTTTTTTTTCACATAAAAAATAAATCATTCATTCTTTTTCAGTAAAAATTATTTTTCTGATACATCTAAGATTTTTTTAATGAATCTAATTATTAGGTTTGTAGATTGTTGAAATTATTTTTAAAAAGTACTTTAAATTATAATTTATATTTATATCGAAACTAGTTTTATTAATAAATGATTATTTTATTGGGATCATTATTTTAACATCAATTCGTTTTCAAGAGACTTTTTAGATAGAGTAGACTTGTTAAGATATGCACTAGTATTAAAAATTTATGAATTCTTGTTGTTTTCAGTATTTTCAGTTTTTTTTTCCCATAAAAAATAAATCATTATTTCTTTTTCAGTAAAAGTTATTTTTCTGGTTCATCTATGCTTTTTTTTATAAATCTAATTATTAATTATGTAGTTTGTTAAAAATATTTTAAAAATTTCTTAAAATTATAATTTATACACTGAAGTGACAAAAGTCATGGGATAGCAATATGCAAATTTTCAGATGGCAGTAGCATCGCGTAGAACAGGTATAAATGCGCAGTGCTTTCGCAGAGCTTTCATTTCTGTTCAAGTTATTCATGTGAAGAGGTTTTGACGTGATGATAACCGCACGACGGGAATTAACAGACTTTGAACGCGGAATGTTAGTTGGAGCTAGACGCATGGGTCATGCCATTTCGGAAATCGTTAGGGAATTCAACATTCCCAGATCCACTGTGTCAAGAGTGTGCCGAGAGTATGAAATTTCAGGCATAACATCCCACCATGGACAGAGCAGTGGTCGACCGCCTGCACTTAACGACCGAGACCGGCGACGTCTGCAAAGAGTCGTAAATTCTAACAGACAAGCAACACTGCGTCAAATAACCGCAGAAATCAATGTGGGACGTACAAGGGACTTGTTTGTTAGAACTGTGCGGAGAAATTTGGCTTTCTTGGGCTATTCCAGCAGAAGACCGACTCGAGTGCCTTTACTGACAGAACGACATCGCTTGCAGCGACTCTCGTGGGCACGTGAGCATATCGGTTGGTCCCTAGATGAATGGAAAACCGTGGCCTGGTCCGATGAGTCACGATTTCAGTTGGTAAGAGCTGATGGTAGGGTTCGAGTGTGGCGCAGACCCCACGAAGCCATGGACCCAAACTGTCAGCAAGGCACTGTTCAAGCTGGTGGTGGCTCCGTAATGGTGTGGGCTGTTTTTTCATGGCATGGACTTGGTCCTCTGGTGCGACTGGACCGAACATTGACTGGAAATGCTTATGTTCAGCTACTTGGAGATCAC
Source organism: Caerostris darwini (assembly GCA_021605075.1). Lineage (NCBI taxonomy): Eukaryota > Metazoa > Arthropoda > Arachnida > Araneae > Araneidae > Caerostris > Caerostris darwini. The sequence continues at coordinate 82,470 of BPLQ01014466.1, read as the reverse complement.
TTGCAGCCATTCATGGACTTCATGTACCCAAACAACGATGGGATTTTTATGGATGACAATGCGCCATGTCACCGGGCCACAACTGTTCGCGATTGGTTTGAAGAACATTCTGGACAATTCCAACGAATGATCTGGCCACCTAGATCGCCCGACATGAATCCCATCGAGCATTTATGGGACATCATCGAGAGGTCTGTTCGTGCCCAAAATCCTGCACCATCAACGCTTTCACAATTATGGACGTCTATCGAGACAGCATGGCTCAATATTCCTGCAGAAGACTTCCAACGGCTTGTTGAGTCCATGCCACTTCGAGTTGCTGGACTTCGCTGGGCGAAAGGAGGGCCGACACAATATTAAGAGGTATCCCATGATTTTTGTCACTTCAGTGTATTTATATAAAAGCTGGTTTTATTAATAAATGTTTCTTTTATGAAATAATTTATTGGCTAATATTATTTTAAATTAGCATAAATTCTTTTTTAATAAAAAAATGTGTTAGTGCTCTGTTTGTTTAGATCTATGTAGTTTATACTGGTCAAAAGTACACCATATCATCAAATATTTTTAGTTTTGCAAAATAATGAAATATTGGAAATGTATGGTTGAATAATTCTGAAATCTCTCAGTAAATGAGATAGTTTCTTTCTTCCTTTTTTTACTCTTTAAAGAAAGAGTTTTTTTTTTTTCCTGTATGTCATTCTTTTGCTTCGAATAAGATTTCTTGGATATTAAAAAGTACGTTTCGTCTTCATCAGACTTATTTACTTAAGCAAAATAAAAATATACATTTTTTGATGGAGAAGTAGTAAGCAAGCCACAAAATAAAGATTCTTTTGAAAAATTTACTTTCAGGAGACTTGTTAAGATATGACTTGATTATATGTATTAAAAATTTATAAATTCCTGCTGTAATTTTTTTTTCTCTTATAAAAAAATAAACCAGCATTTCTTTTTCAGTAAAAATTATTTTTGTGATACATCTGTATTTTTATCTTTGCTAATTTTTGAATAAATATAATTATTAACTATTTAAGATTGTTAAAACTATTATAAAAACTATTTGAAAACTTAATTTAAATTATAATTTATATTCATTTAAAAACTTATTTATATTTATATTTATATTTATATAAATAATTATTTAGTTTAGGAAATATTTCAATAATGGCATTATTTTAAAGGAGCATAAATCCTTTTTTTTAGTAAAAAAATGTGTTAGTGCTCTATTTATTTAGATCTAGATAGTTTATGCTGGTCAAAAGTATACCATATCCCCAGATATATTTAAATTATACAAAAAAAAATATTTGTTTTGATAAAACTGTTTAGTAAATTGTGAACCACAATAAGAAAATTAAAACCCTAAATATCTTTCCGTATGAATATTAAATTTTCAAATAAGTAAGCGTATTTATTGCAAATATTAAAAAAAAAAACTGCGTCATAATCAATATTAAATCTCAATTTGAAATTTTTCTGATTTTTAAAATGTTATGCTAAAGCCATTAATTCATATTAAATAGAATATGCTTAAAATGAAGGAAGCAAATTCATAATTTGTTATTAAACTGAATATTAAATAGAATATGGTTAAAATGGCACCATACACCCTATCCCCAAATGTTTTCTAGTTTTGAAAAAAAAACGTATTTGTTTCATCAAAACTGTTTAGTAAATTGTGAACCAAAATATGAAACTTAAGACCCTAAATATCTCTTTGTTATGAATGATTGGCTATTCTATTTTCAAATAAATAAGCTGATTTAAAAGAAAATATTTAAAAAAACAGCGACTTAATCTGTATTAAATCATAATTTGAAGTTTTCCGTTTTGGTAAAGCTTTGTACTGGAGTAATTATTTCATTTTATATAGAATATGTTTAAAATGAATGAAGCAAATTGATGATTCATTATTAAATTGAATGTTAAATAGAATATGCTTAAAATTTCAGAATTGCTCGAGGTTTTGCTTCACATCAAATATGTCTCCTAGAAACTAATATTTGATAATAATTAAGAAATTGTTTTGGACAGAACTTTTTTTTATTAAGCAAAAGAATTTGGGTAGAATAATCCACTGTTTTTATACAACATTTATTTTATTATTAGAATATCTACTTCACCAAAGATTGGGCTAGCATACTTCGTCCTCCAAATAATTATTTTTTTTTTTAATTTTTAGTTAATAAAAACGTTCCACTCTTAAAAGAATTCTAATACAATTTATTTAAGTGATTCTAAAGCTTTTTTTTATCATAAAAAAATAATTAAAGGACATAAAAAAACCATTTTAGAATACGGCAATGTTCAGGATGATAAAAAAAACCTATTTCATGGAATTGAATTCAATTATCATTCGAAAAATAAAAGAAAACTAAGATTGGCAATTACAAATCTCAAGAATGTTAAAAAAAAAGTTCAAATAATAATACGATCATAAAGGTATCATGGCCGAATGACAAGAAAAAAAAACCTCTATTGCTGTAAAGATTTCTAAGGCTTCGAATTCATTTGAACAAAAGCGTGACAAAAAAGGTTTCTTATTATATTTGAATATTAACACATTATTTAATATTTTATATAATAAATTACATTAATATTATAATTAATATTTAGCAAAAACAGAATAAAAAATTGCATGTTTCAAGCAATTTTTTATCAATATTGTCCAAAAAATACTCAACTTGGAACAAAAGGAAATAAGTGAAATTAAAGTCAATTTAATTCTAATTTAATAATATTTCTCACCATTAAATATTTGAACATTTAAAAAAAATTAGGCAAAGATAATAAAATAAGGTTCTAATTAACAACAAGTGAAACATTAGTATAATTTAGATTTAATATTTATTACAATTAAGAAAAGGTTTTGATAAATAGGAAATTCTTACATACAGTTAATCAACCGTAATTGCGTTTTGATCTCTTTTTTGCTGTCTTTCATCCCTAATTAATTTTAAATTGCTTTAAGGAAATCTAAGATGCAGAAAAAAAAATATTCAAGCAAGAAATAAAATATACGCCAATTACCAAGCCATGCTACAGTGATTGTTGCTTAAGGCTGTAAAACCATTATGTAAAGCCTTTCTGAATGAGTTAAACGTATTCAACGTGCAGCTACTACAAGGATTTAACCAATTATACAAATCTTTAAAAAATAAGATCTCAAATTCTGGATTGCTACGCAACATAGAAAATATTATGTTTTTAGTTATAACTTTTTGAAAGTGAATTAGAATCATGACGATACAGTTACAGAATGCTGTAAAATTATGATTTCATGATTCTCTTGCATTATAGTATACTTTACTAATTTATTTTCAAGAAACTACCATCATCATCATCACTGGCGCAACCGCCCCTTGGTGGACCAAGGACGTCTGCCTACTAGCAGATTTTGAGATGAGAGATTTACGGGGTAGGGTGGTCAACGGGGTAGGGTTTTTTTTTTACGGGGTAGGGTGTTCAACTATACATCCAACACTCTACAGCCATATTAGACCGACACCTACGGTTTAAAGTGGATTCCGAACCACTACAAACATTCATGGCACCGCCGGGACTTAAATCCGAAACCTATTGCACCGAGCTCCAAAGAAGAAGCCATCATTAAACATATATAGGTTTTAATTAATTATATAACTCTCTAAAAAGGATGATCTCAGTTTATAAATGCGATATATGTTATAGAATACGTTATATGTTTTAGGGGTAGCTTATTGGAAAAGTGTTACACTAAGTTAGACACAATTCAGCTAGGCGTAAATACTATGTTATTCAAAATCCTTGGAGCAACGTTGTTTAACGACGGGTTAGTTACTGTTCATATATAAATAATTATTAAAAGATTAAATCTGCCTCACCAAAACTAAATATTTATAGGACAGGATGAGTTAGAGGATCCTTTTGCTTTCGAAAGGCAAGATTTAAATATCTGGAAGGAAAATAACTGTAAAACTCCAGATGTAATACAATTAAAAGCAGTGTCTCTGGTGGCGGCATTCGGACTAAAGCCGTTAAAAATCGAAAATGAAACTTGAAAGAGCAAAACATGCAGCTACACTGTTGTAGATAATTTAATGCTTACTAAGAAATAATATTTGGTTCACAGCGAAGGGATTAATTAAGGGTTGGACAACCCGCTGCTCGCCTTGAATATTTTCTCGGCCGGTGAGATTTATCATACTTTTAGAAAATATATTTTATAATGGCCAAAGTCGTGGAAACCAGTATATTAAAAAATGCATTATGTGTGCATCCATATATTATAAACCAGCTTTTTATTAAAATTCTGCCAGAAATTTAAAATAATATTCTGGCGAATATATGACAGATATTACCTGTTTTATTTATGAGTTCGCAGAATAATTAAATTATATTCTGCAAACTCACAATGCGCGCTCATCTTGAAACATCTAATATAACAGGTCCTATGTTTCACTTTAAGTGGCCTCAGTGACGATCTCTAGATATGCACAGTTGGTTGGTGATAGCAGAGTAAACCAGACTCTTTGTTGAAGTTGTTAGAGCTTTTCGTTCAACTTACACCTGAGAATCGCTTTTTTTTCCGAAATTGAAATTGACCAAACACAAAACATGTTTAAACATAACGGAAGATAACCTGCAACACCCATTACAGTGTGTAAATACCCAAATTGAGATCGACTTGAAAAAGCTAAGTGTAAGAGTGGAGAAGCAAATATTGCACTAGTAAAATAATTATTTTTTATTGATTTCATTTATTTTTATATATTTCATTTTTAGTGTTATATATTTCACTTTTTGGTGTTATATATTCCATTTTTAGTGTTATATATTTCTTTACAATGTGCGTTTAGTATCCTTATTATTATATTATCTATGTTTACATGCAAGAACAATACTAAACATACACAAAAAAGATAACTCATTATGTTTCAATTTTTCACTCCTAAATAATGTCTACAGTGGGTTCAAATCTAATATGGGGATATATAATTTTATATGCGGCACGCGGAGTTAGGATGCATTCCCGAAGTTGCCCACAAGATCATTTGGATTGGCCCTAACCTAGATTAATTATTTTTTTAACGTATAAAAGCAATGTAAAAATAATAATTTCTGTTTATCTACAAAATAAATTACTTTAAGGAAGAACTGGCATCATGGATATCATTCGTAGAGATATACATTTAGATATTAACCCAGCATTTAAAATGTATAATTTTTATTATTTTGTTTCTGGAATGAAGAAAGAGATAATAAGTACAGTTAGTTCTAGCGAGTAAACAGAAATGATAATTTATTGCTCGGAGTGTCGTTTGAAATGTGAACGACATCATTAAGAGAGTCATTTTCAGTCCGTAATCTTCTCGGGTTTTAATGGATTAAGATCTTGAGTTAGAGTTAATGGTCATTAGTCTAATGGACTTGTTTGTTGAGTTTAGAAGCACCGTACCTGTCAGTACTGCTTAATTAATTTATTTATTAGGTTATTTTACTTTTTCATGCAGTACATAAAAATTAATTTATTAATATATTATTAATATATTATTTTTCCTTCAGTAAAACTAAGTTTGTATTATAATACGCCAGCTGCATTACCTTTATATTCACAATAAGGTTTAGTATGTTTGTTAATATTTCATTTTCTTAAATTAACTTTTAACTCTCACATTAATATATATATTTCTAATGCAGGTGGTAAACACTTAACAGTTGCCTTTGATGCCTAAGGTAAGCGCTGCACCGACGTTACTCACTTAGCACTACCCAGGAGGTGCGTGTAACTTAAAGGTAAGCTACGGACGCGGAGTAACAATATCCCCGCAAACGCACATGTTAGACCGGGACCTACGGTTTAAAGTGGATTCCGAACCACTACAAACATCCAAGGCACCTCCAAGACTCGAACCCGAAACCTGTGGTAACGAATGTCAGAGCGCTAGCCACTCTGCCATCAGGCTCTCTATCAAAATATATAAGAATTGATAATATTCATATGCATTCTAAAATGATTGTTAACTTCAAATTCTGTTAAATACCCATTTATGAAATTTTCTTAAATAATTTTTTGCAGAACACAAATTAGAGTTTATCATATATTAATAAATCATATTTGTAATGAATGAGCATCATCGATGACATTTCAACTTTTGATGAAATTAAAACAGGCAATATATTCCAGATTTAGTTTTATAAAGGGATAAATATTTAATTTTTTGAAAAAATATTGATTTTATGTTGTCTGTTTTATTTACGATTAAATATCACATAGATTATTTGTCAATAAACTGCTGGCCTGGATTCAGGGTTTATATCGATAATGTTGAACTGAGCTTAAATCGATGACGTTTTTCACATTCTTAGTTGGTTTGAATTCTGTTAATTATAAAGTCGATGTCAAGTTTTAGAAGTTTGGTTCAATTTTTGGTTATAGATTCGAAAATTGATTTTACTTTCTTAAATTAGAAAAAAAAAAGTTAAGAATGGAAGAACAATTAAAATAAATACTTTTACGCAGCACTCCTGGTCTTTTTTTAATTCTGTAAACATTTAAATACATAAATATAAAATTCAGAAAAAAACTATTTTGAAATAAAAACTTAAATGCATATTAAAATCGGTACACTTATTTCGATCTTAATTTCCTTTAAATTAAATTATCGCGCATAAAACAAAACATTGATTAAAAAAAATTGCTTAATTTAATAATTGCCCTTTATATAATTTAATTAAAATTGGCATTATTTAAAAAATTTATTAAATATTTATAATTATAAACGATATAATATTTATCATGACAACCTTTTCTTTTACAACTGTTTAGTTTCAAAAATTCATCATCCTCAGTACTTTTACAAATTTAATAATTATTTATCATCTTCAGTACTTTTAGAAATTTGATAACTATTCATCCTTTTCAGTACTTTTGCAAAATTGATAATTATTCATCAAATTCAGTACTTATACAAATTTGATAATTATAGTATTCATCATATTCAGTACTTTTGCAAGTTGGATAATTATTCATCCTCTTCAGTACTTTTGCAAATTTGATAATTCATCCTCTTCGGTACTTTTGCAAATTTAGTAATTCATTTTCTGCAGTACTTTTCAAATTTGATAATTTTTCATCATATTCAGTACTTTTGCAAACTTGATAGATATTCATCATATTCAGTACTTTTGCAAACTTGATAGATATTCATCATCTTCAGTACTTTTGCAAACTTGATAGATATTCATCATCTTCAGTACTTTTGCAAAATTGATAGTTATTTATCATCTTCAGTACTTGTGCAAATTTGATAATTATTTATCATCTGATTTTTATCAAGAGAATCAGGAAAGTTGTATTTTTAATTTTTGTGTGTCATATATTCAAATGATCATAAATATGAATCAAATTATGCATTAATTATGAGATCAATTTCTTTCTAAAGTTCTCAACTCGTACCCTTATTTTTTTCGATATTATAAATTTCAAATACTTAATCCAAAAATTCAAAAAGGAGCATAGAGAGAAAATCCATTGGAAATTTTGTCTTCAACTATTCAAAAATTTATTCAGTAAAAAGCATTGCTACAGCATGACATTTACAACCTTTTCCGTTCGTATTTCCGTTCATCATCTTCAGTACTTTTGCAAATTTGTTAGCTTTTCATCATATTCAGTATTTTTGAAAATCTGGTAGCTATTCATCATCTTCAATACTTTTGCAAATTCGATAATTATTCATCATCTTCAATACTTTTGTAAATTCGATAATTATTCATCATCTTCAGTACTTTTGCAAATTCGATAATTATTCATCATCTTCAATACTTTTGTAAATTCGATAATTATTCATCATCTTCAATACTCTTACAAATTAGATAATTATTCATCATCTTCAATACTCTTACAAATTCGATAATTATTCATCATCTTCAATACTTTTGTAAATTCGATAATTATTCATCATCTTCAATACTTTTGTAAATTCATAATTATTCATCATCTTCAATACTCTTACAAATTCGATAATTATTCATCATCTTCAATACTCTTACAAATTCGATAATTATTCATCATCTTCAATACTTTTGTAAATTCGATAATTATTCATCATCTTCAATACTCTTACAAATTCGATAATTATTCATCATCTTCAATACTTTTGTAAATTCGATAATTATTCATCATCTTCAATACTCTTACAAATTCGATAATTATTCATCATCTTCAATACTTTTGTAAATTCGATAATTATTCATCATCTTCAATACTTTTGTAAATTCGATAATTATTCATCATCTTCAATACTTTTGTAAATTCGATAATTATTCATCATCTTCAATACTCTTACAAATTCGATAATTATTCATCATCTTCAATACTTTTGTAAATTCGATAATTATTCATCATCTTCAATACTCTTACAAATTCGATAATTATTCATCATCTTCAGTACTTTTGCAAATTCGATAATTATTCATCATCTTCAATACTTTTGTAAATTCGATAATTATTCGTCATCTTCAATACTTTTGTAAATTCGATAATTATTCATCATCTTCAATACTCTTACAAATTCGATAATTATTCATCATCTTCAATACTCTTACAAATTCGATAATTATTCATCATCTTCAATACTCTTACACATTCGATAATTATTCATCATCTTCAATAATTTTGTAAATTCGATAATTATTCATCATCTTCAATACTTCTGCAAATTCGATAATTATTCATCATCTTCAGTATTTTTGCAAATTTGATAGTTATTCATCATCTGCTTTCTAACAACAGAGAATCAGGAAAAACAAAGAATCAGAATTTGTATTAATAATTTCTGTGCATCGTGTATTTAAATGATCACAAATATGAATCGTATTATACAATAATTATGAGAGCAACTTCTTTCTAAAATTCTCAACTATGAGGCTTTTATGAGAAAATTCATAGGAAAATTTTGTCTTCAACTTTTCAAAAATTTATTCAGTAAAAAGCATTTCTACAGCATGACATTTACTATCTTTTCTGACGCATTTTAGAAGCCCTGTTCTCTTTCCCGCTCAAAATGCAACAAATAGAATTTCTCAAAATGACACGTACTTGGCCGTAGCGTTGCCAAAACGCGTAGAGAAATTTATTCAAAAAAGGAACATTCGAGACGACGTTTAGTTGAAAATGGACTGCTTTGATAGCACTTAAGTGAAGCAATAGGGGACTAGGGGGATTCTTTTTTTAATGCGCATGAATATATTCATAGGATGAATTTCGAAAGGTTACAGGGCTTTTATGAGAAGATTATTACTCTACAATTTAAAAATCTGAAAAGAGTTTTATGTATCTAGTAAATTTATGGCCCTAAAATCCAGAGTTTATTGCCTTGTATTAACCTGAACGAATAATGCGTAAGAAAAATGTAAGTTTTCAGCCCAAATTAATGAGAGATTTCATTAAGATATTTTTCAAGAAAAGTTTTAATCCTAAATCCTAAACTTTTATTTTAAGTAACTTTAATATTTTTTAAATTTTCTTAAACTAAATACAAGCTTAAATCTAATATAAAAATATTTGTCCAAGCTGTTCTTAATTTTGCTTTAAAAATAAAAGGATTCTATTTTAGGATAAACAGGATTCTATTTTTTATATTCTTATTTTATATATTTCCGTTGCATAATTGATAATATATAAAATAAAAATAGCTGGAATGTTTTCAAAACAAACCAATTTACATTTTTTGATTTTATTTAAATTTTTTTATGTTCTTCTAACAGATTTTCTATTTTTTTCTTTCAATTATTGCTTTTCTTGAAATTTGCAGTTCAAATTTTGTTACAAAATTTCATTTTATCCATGTCTATTTCTAGGTTCTTAGAATTAGAAATAAATATTTTCAATTTTTAAACAAAATACAATCAAAAGGCTAAAAGTTGATAAATATTTCTTTTTAATAGTTTGTAAGCAACATTACATTTATTTTAAATTTATTTGATCTTAGCTTCGTATTTTTAATGATGTTTCAAATATATAATTCTATTTTACTAAAAAAAAAAAAATCATTAAATTCAACAAAAGAAGAATATATTTCCATCCTAATCAATTACTGAATATTTAAATGCTGTAACAATATAATTTTTTAATCAATTTCATAATAAAATATAATTACTTCAATAAATTTTTATAAATAAGTCGGTACTTACGTATTAACGCTACCTTGGCTACAATTGCGCCAATAAAGAGCAATCTTGTTGTTCGCACGCGCACGCAGTTATCTTTTGAACGCCAACCGCAGCTACAAATTTGGCGGTTTTTAAGTGGCGCCAATCTACACTTAAAATTTTTCTTCCAAATAATAAAATATATAAAACACTTCATTTAACGTTTCATTTATTTAAACACAAAGTAGTCAAACAGATTTCAGTGGAAAGAAGCCCGACAGGCATTTTCGTAGCACTAAAAAATGGCGTCAAAAATCAGCAAATCTGTAGCTGTTAGATTGGCGCCAATTAAAAACCATCAAATCTGTAGCTGTTAGATTGGCGACACTTAAAAACCGCCAAATCTGTAGCCAAGGTAGCGTTAATACGTAAGTATCAATAAGTCTAACAAATTTGAATTTTTATAATACAAGAATTAAGACTGGAACATTTAAACATACAATTCATTTTAATATCTCCCAAATTTAACATTTTCAGTATATTTTGCATGAAACCCAACATTACTCAATGTATTCCAAAAAAAGTCTGATGCGCTGTTGCCATAGGATAAAAAATTCAATCAGAATTTTCAATTGTGAATGCGAGACACTTCTGACTTCATCCATTATTAAATCGCCTTTTTTCCAAAGTAGTAATTGCAGCGAACATCATTAAAAGGAATTGAACTCTCATTCACTTACACTCTAATTCGACTAGCCAAGTTAGTTAAATCATGAATTGGAAATCGTATTACCATTAGAAAAGAGAACATTCTTTGAGATAGTGATTATTTTAGTTAATGCATCGCAACACTTTCAAAAAAAAAAAAATTAATGATTTCGGTTAATGCCCTGCCTTAATAATAGTGCTACATAAATAAAATAATAACAAAAAAAAATTATTAATCTTCTAGGCCGATATACAGGTTACCCAAAAATATTTAGAATTTAATGTAAGAACAAAACGCATAACAGCAATCTTAAAAAATAAAAAAAACATAGTGTAAAATTCCAAACAGTTTAGTTTTCTGAAAATTCTCATTTTCACTTTGAAATAAAATTCATTTTACCTTCACCAGATGATTTATTAGAACGATTTTACTTTATATAATTATAACCGTGTTAAAAAAATTTAAATTAGTATTATGTATAAAAAACCCGTGGAAGAAATAAGAAATAAACCAATAAGAATAGCTCTTGACAGAAATAAAAAAAAAAAACTTAACCAATAAGATACATCAAAAGGACAAAAAAAAAAAAAAAAAAAATTGTCACGGAAATGAAAATCAACATTATCAAAAAAATTACCCATTATTGTATGAGTAACAACAAATGATATTCTTCCTCTCCAATGGTGCAACAACCCCATGGTGGACCAAGGCCGTTTCCTTGATTGCAGGTAAATTTTCGACACAGATGTTAGGATGGAGAATTTTTACGGTGTAGGGTTGTCAGCCCTATTTTCAAAGCTCTACAGTCATATCAAACAGCGATCTACAGTTTAAAATATATTCTGAAACAGTACAAATATCCATGTGTCTGCTGGGACTAGAACTCGAAACTTGTGGCATCGAGCCCCAGTCACTTGGTCACAAGGCCCTAATAACAGATATAGATTGATATATACACTCAAGAGCCAAAACATTACGACCACCCCTACATTTTGCAATGAACTCGCCTGGATGACGTGGAAGGCACGTGATCAGGGGGAAGGGGTATTTAACTGGTATTAAGTGATGGTATTAATCCATGCCAAGGCGGGTTGAAGCTGCGTTGCGCGCCAAAGGTGGGCCAACTCGTTATTGACAAGTGGTCATAATGTTTTCGCTCTTGAGTGTAAGTTCTATGATGTCAAAGTGTGTTGTTTCCATTAATTTTTGTCACTGTAACATGCATGTACATTTGAAAACTATGTTACATTACTTAATTTATCTTCTTTGGGCCTTCTTTAGATTGGTTTGGCTAGTCGCTCTACGGTCATTTTGTGCGCACTTTGGGCTACCATCTAACGGGAATTCTGAACCACTCACAAATATCCACGCCACCTCCAGGATTCTAATCTGAAGTCTGTTTTACCAAAGACCAGTGCGTTAGCCAATTGGCCATCAGGCCGCATTGGACCTTCTTTAGAAGAAAACAAGAAGGCATTTTTCTTTTGTAGACAATCTTGGCACATCACAGAGTTGCGCTTTACTAAAAGCAAAAATCAATTACTGGACGTCATACTATATTTGTTTAATTTAACCTATATAACCGTAAAAGATTATCAACAAAATTACTGGAACCACATTCACCATTATAAAGTAATACATTCATTTAATTTCCCTTTTATTCATTTAATTCCCCCCTTTTCCCTCTGCAAAGATGGCGTAGAAACAAATATAAAATTACACCAAGTCGATAATATTTTCATTCATCAGAAAGAAACACACCAAATATCGAAAGCTGTACGAAGTATTCGGCCTAGTAACGGAATAACTCTGAGGTTGATACCAAATTTCTTCGGCACAGAAAAGCATGCCTCTGGGGTCTCTGCATTTAGTTTTTTATCGGAAGTAATTTTTCCCCTCCTGCCTTCTGACGGCAGAGTTTTTTTCTGGACACAAACATCCCCGGTCACTTGTTACCCATCCGTAATCCTCCTACGGGACACGGCTCTCCACTGCAAAGGTCAGGGCTATTGGCTCAAGGTCTCCTCTTTTGCTCCAAGCAATGCTTGGTTAACTACATGACATTAAGTGAGTGTTCCCAGCATTAGATCCCACTCGGCCCTGTTAGGTAACTCGATGAAAATACAAACACAACTCTTTAAAGGTTTGAAAAAGAGCTTCAGGAATGGTTTGTGCATTGCATACTTCAATGTAAGGATTTATAAATTCATACAAAAATGAAATGAAAAGCATTAATGTAGTCTTGGATTAGTGAAGAAAATGTTTATTTAGCATTTGAATTTTATAAATAATCACTTATTTAATTCCTTCTATTAGCACACACTCTTCCTATATATATCTTGTTCAAATTTCCAATCGTTAATAGAATACTTTTTATTCATCCACTCAACTTCAAGTACATTTTTTTTAAACTTGTTGTGGATGACACTAGAAGTTAATACAGTTGTTTCAAATATTAATTCAGTAATTAAATTTAATTAATTAATTTTAAGTTTTATTTAGATTTAAGTTGCCTATATCTAATAATAGATGACGCCAGATAAACTTTAAAAAAATGAATGAAAATTATTTTCTGCAATAGAGTGAAAAAAAAAGTAGAAATTGACTGCAATTTTTTTTTTTTTTTTTATTTGTTACTTGTTTTTTATTTAAAATGGAATATTTTTGTGCCAAAAATTAATTTTATGTGCAACTTAAAGTTCTGATTCGTAAATAAACATATTTAACTAGCCAGAAAGGAAGCGAACGCTTTAATCTATTGACAGTATAGTAACACTTTGAGAAAGAAGAATTTCTATGGCGATTATGGCCTAGTATTAGTTAGCTTTCTTCCGTAAAGCACTCAGATATAACCGGCGTCTACAAATCAATAAATTATACTTAATTATGTTATCCACATGTCTGAAAGTATTAATTTACATATATATCTGCCCCCACACATACACATTATATATATATATACATATATATATTATTATTCTTCAATGGTGCAACAGCCCCATGGTGGGTCAAGGAAGTCGACTTACTGGCAGATTCCGAAACATAATTTTTTTTTTTCCTTTTTATTGGGGTAGAATTGTCAACCTTACACTCAACTCTCTACAGTTATATTAAACCGGGATCTATAGTTTAAAATACATTCCGAACCACTACAAACATCTGTGGTAAAACTGGGACTCGAACATGAAACCTGTGGCACCGAGCTCCAGTCACTCGGTCATCAGGCCGCACTGTTAACATTCGCTAATATAAAATAATAAATGTCATATTTTTATTTTTTTTCCCTACAGAGATGACGTAATCACAAATATAAAGTTATATCAAAGCGAAAATGTTTCACTCCTCAAAAAGCAATACATCAAATATAGAAAGTTGTATGAAGTATTCGGTCTAGCAATGGAATAACTCTGAGGTTGATACCAAATTTCTTCGGCACAGAACTGCATGCCTCTGGGGTCTCCGTCTTTATTTTTTTTATCGGAAGTAATATTTCCCTCCTTCCTACTAACGGGGGAGGAATTTTTCTGGACATCAACATCCCCGGTCACTTGTTACCCATCCGTAATCCTCCTGCGGGACACTGCAAAGGTCAGGGCTGTTGACTCAAGGTTTCCCTTTTTTGCTCCCAGCGATGCTTGGTTAACTCCGTGGCATTAAGTGAGTGTTCCCCGCATTAGATCCCACTCAGCCCTGTTGGGAAACTCGATGAAAATACAAACATAAGTTCATTAAAGGTTTGAAAAAAGAGCTTGAGGAATGGTCTGTGATAGGAATGCGAAGATTTATTAATTCATACAAAATGAAACGAAATGCATTAATGTAGTCCTGGACTAGTGGAGACAATGGTCATTTAACATTTCAATTTTATGAATATTCACTTTTTTATTTAAATTGGAATTCTTTTGTGCCACAAAATAATTTTATGTGAAGTTCAAATGTCTGATTGGTAGATAAACATATTTAACTAGCCAAAAAAGAGGCGAACGCTTTAATCTGTTGGCAGCATAGTAACAGCTTTGAGAAAGAAGAGATTCGATGGCGATTGTGACCGAGTATTAAGTGTTTTGCATCGATATTTGCACTGTAAGGTGGAAGTTTTCCAGGTTTTTACCTCTAAAGCACTCAAATACAAGCCAGTATAGGAATTAATAAATTATATATAATTATGTTAACCACGTGACAAACATTTATTAATTTACATGCATTTACACACACACACACACACACACACACATATTCTTCAAAGGAGCAATAGTCCCATGGCGGCCCAAGGCCGTCTGCCTACGGACAGATCTGAAGCATGAGATATTTTTCTTTTTATGGGTAAGGTTTTCAGCCCTACTCCTAAGGCTCTACAGTCACATTCATGGGGCCCCAATATTATACAGATTTGGGTACTTACGTATTAACGGTACCTTGGCGACAATTGCGCCAATAAAGAGCACACGCGCCAACCGCAGCTACAGATTCGGCGGTTTTTAAGTGGCACCAATCTATTCTATTGGTTTGGTAACCTTAGTAGCTGTTAGATTGGCGATACTTAAAAACCGCCAAGGTACCGTTAATACGTAAGTACCCAGATTTGATTTAAATTTGTTTTGAATTAAAAATATAATCGGGGTTAATGAGATAATTTTTATAGTGTGTAATCATATAGGGCTAGATTATGGACGGAACTTTTGGCCGAATCAGAAGTCTGTTCCGAAATCCCGAGAGCCAGAGTTTATATATATTCTAGATTATAATACTGATATTCAAATGAGGATCTACTTACCGTAACTTAAAAAAGGCATACATTTAGAATTGCTTTAAGTTAGTAATATTTCCTAATTCTAAGTAATTTATATTATTTATTGTTTATTTAATCGCACATATCAAACATTTAACGTTCTGAAAATAAAGAAAATTTTAATATATAAATTTGGTAACTCCTTTTAATAATACTCATAAATAGTTACAAAAATTTTCTGTAAATGAAATGTGATATGTAATGAGTTTGCATTTTTAAAAATCATAATACATGGAATATATTCTAAGTAAATATTCATCATACTTCGGGGAAAAATTAATTTAAAAATAATTATACTTGTCTTTCTAAAAAAATTAATAGCCAGTTTCATAATTAGACTTTTTATTGCCTAGATTAAAAACTATTTCCAACAATATTACTTTTTCAAATCAAAAACATATTTACTAAATGCAAAATAATAAACTCACGATACTGAATGATTTAATACAAACGAACACACATAATATTTACGAAAGGCACGATAACTTATTTAAAAAACTCTTAAATAGTCAGCATGTTTACATTAATGTAATGGAATTTCAATACTTCTGAAGCAGGAATTAATTTATTATGTCATTTATTCATTAATTTAAGTGATTTCCAGTCCCAAAGGCAACTGAATAATACTAGGTAAATAAAACTAATTCGAATAAAAAAAAAGGCAAAACGTGCATCCGATTTCTTTCCATTAAATCTTGTTTATTCACTGCAGAAAAAAATAAATACCATTTCCTTAATTATTAATATATTAAAATGAAACTTACCAATCATTATGGGCAGGAGAAAACTCAAACTTATTCTATTTTATTCAAGATAAATCTTTCAGACTGATAAAATAATTTCTTTTTTTTCCCTCATCCATTATTAATGCAATACATCTTAACACACTGCATATTTACCAAAAGCATGCACTTTCCAAATCTGAATCGTAGCCTAAACAAATTCAATAAGTGCTCGGAGGGAATGCACTAGGAATTCCTTTCCCCAAAATGTTCGACACCTTCGAATCGAGAAGGGGAATACTAAGTTTATTTTTGTAGCAAATAACATGTCTGTGCAAACAACACAACGGACCACGTGTCCCATTTGTCTGGTAATGGCGTATGACGTCGGAATTATAAACAGCAGGCAGCTGCTGTTGTGTTTACGTTGCTATGTTTTGAGAATAAACAGGAATATGATGATAAAGTCAGCGAATATATTACGGTAGAAAGCTGATTTAAAAATTTTAATAAATATAATAAAATAAGGAACTGAATAATGTGTAATATAGTGTGTGTATTCTAAAAACACAAACTATAAATCAATTTTAAAAGTAAAAATATTTTTATTGCCTGGTAAAAAAATAATAAACTTATAAGTTAAAATTTAAAAAAAATATTATTGGATTATAAATTTAAAAAATATTGCTAAATACATTTTAAAATCCAAAATGTATTTTTTAAAATTTAATTTAATAAATGCATGATAATGAATCTGATTTAATAATGAACCTTAATGTATCTAAAAACCCTTGAATATCATAATGAATCATTTAATAATACATGTTGAAGCATCTAAAACCCCTTGAATATTATGACAATAAATCACACTTAATAATACTCCTTGAATATCAAAATGAATCATAATAATTACTTGATTACATTAATAATTATTAATGAATATTTAATAATTACTTGAATATCATAATGAATATTTAATGCATCTAAAAATCCTTGAATATCATAATGAATCATATTTAATGCATCTAAAAATCCTTGAATATCATAATGAATCATTTAATAATGCATATTGAAGCATCTAAAAAGCCTTGAATATTATGACAATGAATCATACTTAATAATACATCTAAAATTACTTGAATATCATAATGAATCATATTTAATGCATCTAAAAACCCTTGAATATCATATTGAATCACACTTAATAATGCATGTTAACACAACTAAAAACATTTGATTATCATGATAATGAATCATACGTTCATAAATGCATGTTGATGCATTTAAAATTCCTTGAATATCATGATAATGAATCATTTATTAATGCATGTTGATGCATCGAAAAACTCTTGAATATCATAATGAATCATTTAATAATACATGTTAACTCAACTAAAAAGCCTTGAATATCATAATGAATCATACTTAATAATACAGGTTAACGTATCTAAAAAACACTTGAATATTTATTCCGTTTTTATTAACGTAATGTTTTAATTGATCTATTTCATTTATTTAATTTAATTGATTTCTAGACACAGATTAAACGAATAATACTAGAGCAATACAATTAAATTGGTTTTTTCAGCTGTTATTTAAATTGGTTATTTAATAGATTAACAAAGTCTGGTACATTTTATGTTACAAAAATATATTACAGTTTGATAAGCAGTTGCAGAATTTTAAATAAGATATCACTTAAAATTGTTAGTAAAGGGAAATATTATCAGTAAATGAATGGCTAAAAAGTTTTCTCAATGCATTCATGCTTCAGAAGTAGTAAAAATTGTTTTTACACTCCTTTTTTTATTTTAGGTCGATTCCCACAATAACGGTATACAGGAAACACACAAGTAGAAGATTCAGCGTTACCAAAGGTGAAAGTCTACTACATTGCACCCCCTTTATACCACCATAATTTGAAACTTGGAATTAATGACTAATTAGAAAGGAATTTTATTTATCATAATTGTTACCAATCAGAAGAAAAATTTTAAACAGACTTTAATGTGTTTTCTCCTATATCAATAATCAGGACTATTATTTAAAAATAATTTTAAAAAAAATTTATTTCATTATACAAAAAATCACACTCGGTGCAGGCATCGCTCCTGCCAGTGCAATCCTCTTACTCCAACTAACTTAATGTAAATACAAATCGAACTATATGGCAACCCTTCGTTAAGGTGAACGCAATTTACTAGACAACTAGAACACTAGCCAAAAGTGCTCGATATCGCATAGACTAAAAACAGAAAGGTAAAAAAAATCAAATTTGATATTAAGAAATGTTTTTTTATTATTAAAAATATTTTTATTAGCACGTCACTTGATTTGATTTTGGCTTCATAGTAAAGTATTGGTGATGGTACTTTGAATATCATGGTAATTAAAAATCCAACCAACAAAAATATCGCAAAATTCTTACTTTAAATACAAAGGGGTTTACATACTTGTAACAAAATTAAAACTCCGATTTTTGTTTTTTTTATTAACTACATATTTTGTTTGGTTCTCAAAACTTTGATTTAATAGGTTTGTCGCTCTACTGTCATTTTGTGCACACTTTAGGCTAATTAGATCGGGGCCTACAGATTAACGTAGATTCTTAACCATTAACAAACATCCATACCACCGCCAGAATTCGACCATAAATCCTTAGATAACAAAGGCCAGAGAGCTAGCCAATTAGCTATCAAGCCGCTTTATTTCAAAGAGGTTTACTTGTACTTTTATATTGTCATTTCTAGTAATTGCAATTTGATGAGTTAGAGCAGAATATGAATTTAACAATAAAAACAATCGTTTTGAATCATCTTGCTTAACATAACGGTGACTTAATCGGATATTTATGACATGAACATCCTAAATTGATCCAGATTATTCATTTAAAGAATAGCAATTTCTTAATAGTCTCATAGCAACGTCAAAATTCTAACAAAGAATAAATAAAATGCAGTAAATAAGGAATGATGTAGAGTACAGGTTGTGCAATTGGATTATAACTGGGTGATTGAGTTGAGATACTTGAGGCACAGATTGGTGAACACACAGCTTTATTGGCATAAGCACAAACAATTAGAGACAGACAATATTTAACACATTTATAGACATAAAATTATAGATTCGTCGAAGGATTCTACTTCTAGGCCGAAAACCCAATCCAAAAACCGACAAGCGCGTAATATAGTTCCTCTCCGGTTGAGAATCTGTAGACGAACTTATACGCAGGATTGCGTTAAATGGATTTTCTCTCGGGATGAGAGACTATAAATTATACGTTTCTCGGCGGGAGTGCAAGTTGCGCCGTACTTCCTCTCTGATGAGAGTCTCGAGGCCTACTGAAAATTTCTCCTGATCGCACAGGAGGCGCTCTTGCATAAGAGGAAACACGGTTACAATGGGACATTTCAAATATTCTAATCTGTTTATTCGTTTTCTAAATACTTGTAAAACATTGAAAATAAAAGAAATGTTATATTTATTCTTAAAACATCAACGTTGTTGTATTCCAATTTTCTTAAGTTTTATGTTTTCAAGTAAATCTTGTTTTACATATTAATTTATTATTTTAAAAAATTAGTTTAAATTTCTAAGTTCTTAATTTTTTTTTCTAGGTGAAATTTAATTATCGTTCTGATAATAATTAACTATCTTAGCGATAGTCAAAAAATTTTAATAAAGCAAAGCAAATAATTTTACTCAGTAAATTAAATTACAAAATATAGAAGTAATTTACAGTTAAGATTAAAGAATATAAATATATTTGAAATCTCTGTAAATTATCGATACGAATTCAACAGCAAAATATCCTCGTTAAAGGAAAATATTATTAATAAATTAAAAAATAATATGAACTCAGATGCAGTGAAATAGTTAATTTTAAATTAGAGACATTCCTTGGTTAATACAAATAAATAAATCAATATGATCTTTTCAAGTATTAATTTATACTGTAATAAAATATTTAATATCTTATATGTTTATAATAACTGATTTCAATACATTAGCAAACAGAACTATCTTTATTATTCAATTAAATTTGAACATTTCAGGAATTAAAAATATACTATTTTAATTATTACTTTTATTCTTTTTTTTTTTAATTTCATAAGATATATATCTATGTATATTTTTCATTTTAAAATAGAATTCCGGCCATTTCACTAATTACGTTTTAGAAAAGGGATCGACTTAAGTATGAAAGGAAAAGTTGAGCTGTTTCATCAACCAGTATATTAAACTTCCTTTGCACCTGAAGGAGTTTAAGAATTTCTTTAAAAAAAACTACTTTCATTTCAAAGTAATTGCTTTTTAGTCTCTTTGATTAAGTGGCTTGTTTTCTAGGTCGTAAATAAAGTCCTTTGGAGATTTAAAACGGAATAATTACTCGATTTAAAATGCCATGCTTGTCGTGTTATGCTTTAAATGAAATATATTTCTTGTTTTAATATGCGTTCTTCAATTCGTTTAATAAAAGTGACGTCTTATAATTTGTTATTCATGATTTTTCAGCTCTTTTAATGAAATTGACATCTTATAATTTTCTACTTATGATTCTTCAATTCTTTTGTAAAATTGATGTCTTATAATTTTCTATTCGTGATTCTGCAATTCTTTTAATAAAATTGACTTATAATTTGCTATTCATAATTCTCCAATTCTGTTACAAAATTATACATTTAATTGCGCGTTTTATAATTTGCTATTCAGGATTCTTAAATTATTTTAATAAAATTGGTATCTTATAATTTGCTATTCATAATTCTCCAATTCTTTTACAAAATTATATATTTAATTACGCTTTTTATAATTTGCTACTCATGATTCTTCAAATCTTTTGATAAAATTGACGTCTTATAATTTGCTATTCATTATTCTTCAATTCTTTTAATAAAACTAATATCTTATATTTTGATACTCATGATTCTATAATTCTTTTAATAAAATTGATGTCTTATAATTTTCTATTCATGATTTTGTAATTCTTTTAATGAAGCTGACTTATAATTTGCTATTCATGATTCCCCAATTCTTTTTAAAAATTATATATTTAATTGCGCGTTTTATAATTTGCTATTCATGATTCTGCAATTCTTTTAATAAAATTGACTTATAATTTTCTGTTCATGATTCTTAAATTCTTTGATAAAATTGATGTCTTACAATTTTCTATGATTCTTCAAATATTTTAATGAAATTGACATCTTATAGTATAATTTGCTATTCGTGATTCTTCAAATCTTTTGATAAAATTGACGTCTTATAATTTTCTATTCATGATTCTTCAATTTTTTAAATAAAATTGATATCTTAGATTTTTATTTTCATGATTCTTCAATTCTTTCAAAATAAAAATGTCTTATAAAATTTTCGATTCCTGATTCTTCAATTCTTTTAATAAAATTGATGTCTTATAATTTTCTATTCATGATTCTTAAATTTTTAATTAGTATATTTATTTCATTCATCCAAACTACTTGAATATAATATAAAACGTTCACATAAGTAGTAATTTTGAAAAGAGAAATAAAATATTGTATTAAAAACGTAATTGTACAACTAAAAAAAGCGCTATTAAGCCATTATCTCGCATATTTTTACAAAATGTATTCTATATTCGTATAAAATTTATTATATATTAACTAAATAAAACTAAATTACTTAAACTGTTAACATCGGAACGTACTAATAAATTAAGAATTGCGCTAGATTACGTGTTGAATGTCCTCCATTAAAAAATTTTATTTACAACAAATCAAATATGCAGAGAAATACAGAAATTATACAGAAATAGAATCATTGATTATAAAATACGGTGATCTTCTATTTGGTGCATTATTGAGATAGAAATATTTTCTATATTTGGTATTGAACAATATATGTATAAAAAGATAAGAAAATTAATTCCTGGCATAAATTACAGTGAAATTAAAAACATATAATTATAATTATTAATGATATTAGCTATTATTGTATAACAGTATTATGAGTGATAAAATTTGAAAGAATAAAATACTAAAACATAAAGAAGGTTTTTTTAAAATAGCTTTTATTAAATTTTATTACAATATCATCCAAATATGATTTAATTATTAGTGTGACGGTTATTTTCTTCAAGAAATAAAGTAATTATTTATATTTGTGGCAAAATAAAACTGTTTATTCATCATTCTTTAACTGCTTACCTCTTTAATTCGGCGTATTGCAGCAAAAGGAATTTGAAGAACATGAATTATTTTATCATTAAGCGTTTATTATAAATTAAAAATACGGCATGTTGCCAACAGATAAAAATAAAAACATTAAGTTGCCAAAAGATAAAAATTTAAAAATTAAGTTGTCAAAAGATAAAAATAAAAACATCAAGTTGCCAAAAGATAAAAATAAAAACATCAAGTTGCCAAAAGATAAAAATAAAAACATTAATAAAAATTAAAAACAAAATCATTCTAAAATTTTCTTTATATCGGTTTCATGAAAGTTGTGGTTCAAAAAGATTCTAAAAAATTCTATATATGGTTTATAAATAAATAGAATTTATCAATATAATTTTATAACCTACAACTCATTTTCACAGTTAAAAAACTCGGTGCATAACAACTCAGAAATCTCAATAATGAGAAACAATAATCATAGATCTTTCAAGTTCCACACATCATTTGGCTCAGATGTTTTTTCCCAGTTTGTGAGCAGGAAACCAAAATACTGTAAATCTTTTTGGCTACTTCATTACCGAAAAAGTTTCTTTAAGATCGATTCTATCCTTCTGGGACTCGGAATCTAAGTTATTATTCCTTTCACGTGGTATGTCTCAAGTAAAACAATGCTATAAATTCTTACTTAACATCTGAAGTTGGAGTGGTCTGTTCGATTTATAGAAGACATCAAAACAGTAACTTCCTTTGTTACTAGTTCTATCGTAAAAAATAGTATCTTTTTCTATATAAGTTATTATGGAATCAATCTAATGTGATGATACGTGGTCTCTTCGAAAGTATTTTTTACAATTATTTTTTGGTATGCACCAATCAAATTTTAATTTAGTAAAATAAATAAATTTATTTAATTGCTCTTGTTAAATATAATACTTTTGCATGAAATTGAGGTTTAAAAGTATCCACTTGTTAATATAATAATTATAATAAATATTTTATTGAATTTAATCAAAATTTGCTACAAATATTTTGCAAAATACTGAAAGTTTATTTCGAGCAAATTGTAAAGAATATGCTTCCGTTATGTTGATAATTTTTGTACAAATATATTTATTCATCCCTTATCAAGTTTTTAGAGGGGGGAAATAAATTTGGGATATTCCAGTAATTGTATTTTTTTAAAATAAACTTTGATTTTTTTCAAATGGTATACAAAAATTATTTGCTTGTAAATTTTTTTTATGTGTTTTTATTGCGGGGGAGAGACGAAGGAAATCATAAAATATTCTATTACTGATGAATAAAATTCGATAAAAATTTTATTTTCCTGTTATGAAGAAATATTCCATTTTTTCAACTCAAATAATACCGAGTTTTTTTATTTCCAATTTTTCGATCCGCATCATATTAAATATAAATTAATTTATATTAACTATTATTTATATTTAGATGAGTTGATTTTTAATTAATTTATTTGATTTGAAATGTTTTCAAATATTCAATGTTTTAACAGCATTAAAAATTATTTTTGACGGTTTTTTTTTTAATCATATAAAACTTAAATCAGTGGCAAAATTATCCGAAATATTTTAATTGGCTTGGATTAATAAACTCATTAGTACTTCTTAATTTGTTAACGACAAAATAGTATGAAAAGTTCATCCATTTATTTCACACATCATACCGATTCATTTTCAACGATTTCTCATTGAACATCGGTGCCCCACGGGTTCTATGGTACAAATAGCTTACAGAGCTGAGAGGACGATCATTGTCGTCCGTGAAAGCTTTCAGGAATAACTGCTCGCATTTGCCAATCGTATAGAAGAAAACCCCGGAAACCTCCAACAAGTAGTCTTTATATCGATACGAGACGCTTATAAACATTGCAAAAGCTTTTGAAAGCAATGACTGCAATGGATGTCACATTGAATTCTCATCACTCCTTCTCGATAGTTGTGCTAGTTACCACTGCGCTACGAATCTGACAAATTGCAAGGATTGATGGCAATAATAAAGTCAGTATTAGGTCATGTCACAAATATTCAACATGATAAATGTTTTTTTTTTATTCTACGCCAGTCTGTGGCTGTTCAGCCATACGACGCCGGGCCTCCCAGTAGTGTCCTGAAATGTCACAAGGCGCATCGATTAATTCAGCGCAGTTCCATAGATGATCGCCGTTCATATTGGCGATCCAACATAATGGACAGATCCCTTCCTAAGCCCAACCAACGCGGTGGTGGTCTGCCTGCAGGTAATGACTATGGCTACATTGATATAGCTGCAAGCGTTCCTGAGTGTCAGTAGAAACTCGAGCTGGTTGGATTCGGCCCTTACTTTGCCATGACATCAGCTGTCTAATTACCAGGGACTCCCACATGGCTAGGAACCCATTGCAAATATAGAAACCAACAGCTAGTGAGCAGATGATGAATGTTGATATAGGAAATATGAAACTGAAAAATATGGTCAAGTTCCTTATATTTTTTTTTTTTTGCCAAACATGCAGTAAACATTCACTTGGCCTATACTAGACCTATAATGGCTTCAAGAAGAGGGCCCCTTTCAGGTTCATGGGAACACTTTAATTTTTACTCTCCAGTATTATGTATATATACAGAACTCTGGGTTAATACAAATACAATAATTTATTAATTTTTGTAAATACAAATTATTTTTTACAAAAAAAAATGAAAATTAAAAATTGAAATTTGATTCACAAGTGGAGTTCAGTGACGGAGAATTTCAGAGTTCTCGAGTCTACGATGAATCTCTGCATATGGTGGGTTGCGCCAGACATGAAACCACAAGGGCTCCCCTTGGAAACAGGTGGGAACTCCGGCCTGTTCAATCACTTTCAGAAAAAAGAAAAATAATACTTCTTGTCGATTCGTCGCAGAATTCTTTTCTTTCTTCTCCAAACACCTTCCTTTAAGGAAATCCGTCAAGAGGAGGGGGAAATCACCTTCCCTCACTTTTCATTAGAGTCGGCACTTCCTCGGCCCATGATTTATCACCATACCGGATTCAGCAACTCATCAAGTAGTCTATATTCCGTCTGTAACCGTTTCGACCTGTGAAGGTCGAACAGACAATATCTAATTTCATGTGGTCTCATTATCCATGACTGATTGTCTGATTATCTGCTATCAGACTTGATGTCAAATTGTTCGTATTAGTACAAAACATTAATTGCATGTAATATAAATATGCACAACCCTGCTTATCTGCTGTCAAATTTGAATGATACCTTGTTATTATGCACTTGTTAAAGAATATACATTCCTCACTCCTGGAAACGAAATGCTACAACTCTTCTCATGGGAAAAATGCTACAGCATCATGCACCACTTATGTGTGTCATAAACAGACCGCCAACGTACAATGAGAGAATACATTTTAGCGGTAATTTCACTGCATTTGCTTGTCATATGGGAGGAAACCTGCAAGACATTTACTGGCAGCTTTACTATCAATGCGAGACATGTCATAACCACCATCGTGTTCCCTAATTTCTGGTCATAACGATTGAATATCTTACAACGGATTATTTTTTAAATCCTTAAGAGAAAAACATTCAAATAACATACTTATATTTTAAAGGTATCTATAGAAATTCGGCACAAAAAAAAATCCCCGCAGCAACTTTATCCTCTTTCCAATAGCAATATAATGCTGGCTTAAGCGAAATAATGCAGCCATAAATATTTAGCAAGCTCTGCTGGTGTTAACCGAGTCGCACGAGTTACCTTCAGAATCTCAAATACGTTCGCTCTGGAGACTGGACTCTGCACTCAGCATCGAGAGCACATGCAGTAGATTAAATTAATTCTGTCGTATTAAAGTTCCCCGTTGCACTCTAAAGGAATTGTAACAAATGGCGGGAGTCAATATTTGATGGAATGTTTGGTGCTGGAACTGGAATTTAGGGCGATGAGAGGAACTTCGTGATCTGAAAATGCGGAAGAACCAAGTTTTGGTGCTGGTTAGCGAAATGAGAATTAGGTCAATTATTTGTTTGCTGTAATTTGCAAAAGGTTAATATTAACGTCTCATAATTTTCTGTAGTTTCTATCTCGCTTGTAAGAAATGAATATTTTACTGTTCTCTTGTAAGAAAACATTATATTTATTTTATATATAAAAATTTTTAATGAAAAAATTCTTCGAAAAAGGATTTTTTTTCTCTTCTTATCCCACTTGGCAGACAGCTTCATCTAGACCAAGTCCAAGAACCCGTGTGGTATCATGGAGGGCAGCTGTGTGGAGTGTGTCTGTTGTGGAGTTGTCTGTGTATCTGTTGTGGAGGGCAGCTTCTGTTGTGATGGAGCACCCGTAGGTAGAAGTCTGACTTGGCTCCGTGACGCTGAAGGAGGACAGCAGTGCCTTCCTGGAGAAATTTTAAATTAAACTACCCCGCACATAAATGTTAAGTTTATATAATATAATATTTAAAGTTCTTTTGAAAGAAAACCCTATATTTATTTTATAAATAGAAATCTTAAATGAAGGAATTCTTCTAGACGGAGATCCAGTAATTCAGAAGTATATCACAGGTAAAAAGTTAATAAAATGTTCTCACTAATGTTTTTTAATGAATTTTATATTTATTTTTAATAAATCTTTGTTTTGTTTATGTATTTAATCGAGAAATTTTTGACTGTCAATTTCTTCCAACAAATCTTCGTTTTTCACTCTTATTAACTATAAATGTTGTTGTTGTTCTAATGCAGCTGGCAACACATAAACAGTTAATGTTTATTCCATAAGCAAGGGCTGCACCGCTGTTACTCATTTAGCACTACTCATGGGGCACGTGTAGCTTGAACATATGCTACAGACGCGAGTAACACCACCCCCACAACGCTCTACGATCCTATTAGACCGGAACCTACGATTTAATGTGGATTTCGAGCTACTACAAACATCCATGGCACCGCCGGGACTCGAACACGAAGCGTTAGCCATTCTGCCATCAGCGTTGGTATATAAATAATGTTATAATTCCAACAACCTCTTATATTTGTTAAATGACAATAGCATTTCTTTTCGGAATCATCTTGTACAAAAAAATAATTTGTTTCTTTTTTTCTTTCTTATCCCATTGATAGATAGCAACATCTAGACCAAATCTATGAACCCATGTGTTCTCATAGAAGGAGGGTAAGGGTGTTTTGTGATATAGCACCCGTAATGTCACTTCTGTTGTGATATAGCACCCGTAGGGAGATGTCTGACTTGATTCCGTGACATTGAAACAGGAGGGCAGTGCCTTCAGGGAAGATTTTTAAGATGAATTACCCTGTATATAAATTTTAATGTCATATACTTTAACGTTCTCTTGAAAGAAAACTCTATATTTATTTTATGAATAAATATTTTAAACGAAAGAATTCTTCTAAAACTAAATACAGCAATTCAGAAGTATATCATAGGTAAAAAGTTAGTAAAATATTTTCACTAATTTTTGTTAAAACCTTTTAATAATTTTATATTTATTTTTAGTAAACTTTTATTTTTATTATGTATTTAATCAAGAAATTTCCGACTGTTAGTTTCTGCAAACAAATCTTCGTTACCCATTCTTATTAACTATAAATATTAATAACGTGCAGCTTAAAAGTAAACTCCATAAGTGTAAATTTTGAAGCAATTAATTTAAATGAAAATTTAAAGCATTTATTTAAAATAAAAATTTGAAGCTGTTAATTAAAATTAAATTTCGAAGCAATTAATTAAAATTAAAATATGAAGCTATTAATTAAAATTAAAATTTGAAGCTATTACTTAAAATTAAAAATTCGAATCAATTAATTAAAATTAAAATTCGAAGCCATTAATTAAAACTAAAATTCAAATCAATTCATTAAAAGTAGGTCATTCCAAAAACATAATCCAAACTCAAAAGATATTAAAACATAATATTTTAATATTCACAAACGGATTTTTATTTTTTAGATTGGATTACTTCTAACTGAAGAAAACTCACTCAAATTTTTAATCCTGATCAAAGATTGGAGAAAGCACGTAACAATGAAACAAAATAAACGCCATGGCAACTTTATCTTTGTCCACAAGAGACTCCCCAACAGCAATATAACGCTGGTTAATCAAACTAATGCCTCCATAAATATTTAGCAACTTCTGTTGGTGTTAACCACATGGCACAATTTGCTCACAAAATCACAAAACCATTCGCCCTAGAGACTGCAGTATGCGTTCGGCATCCAAACACACACGGTGGATTAAATTAATTCTGCCTTATATTAAAGTTACAAGTTCCCCTCTGCAGGAATCGTAACAAATGGCAGACAGAGTCTATATTTGATGGAATGAGGTTACCCTAAATAACAAGCAACGGAAGAATGTAGTTGACTTAATAAAGAAGAATTAATTTAAAATTTTGGTGGTAATTAATGAAATTTGTGAAAGGCCAACACTTCTGCAATTTTGTAATTAAGGAAAAGGTAGTATCAATTGAGATCAAGTGCACAATGTTACGTAATATCACTAAATAACTATTTCTAACTAGAAAATTTTTCTTCAAAAAAATTTGATTAAACAACTAACCATACAAGCTATTCATAATATTTCATGAAATACACATTTATTTGTAAAGTATATTTCGAATTTAGTGAATTGTAATTCTTTTATTTGTTTGATATTCATTATAAACTTCCAGATTAACATATGTACATAAATTTTAAAGCACTAAAGCAATTTAAGAAGCAGTTTAAATTAAATACTCTTATAATGTTATAATTCAAACAATCTTTTAAATAACATTTTAATAACATTTCCTTACGGAATCATTTCATATAAAAAAAAAATTCCTTAAAACTATAATAAACTTTTGACAAATCTTTTCTAATCTGTGATTATCTATGATAAAATTGCAGAACATGGGCCATTGGGATTTGGCGTCAAAAATTCTTTTCGCCAAAGTCCGCCAAATAATTGTTTGTGATTGCAAGTGAATCGAAATGGAAACAGTATAAGAACCCGGTTATCATATTTGGCAACTTATCGTTCAGTTGGCGCCACAAAAAAATTGTCAAATCACAACGGCTAAACATTTATTTTACCATTTAGCACAATGCACTTTTGGATTACTTTACAAAATAAAATCCTTTTCCAAAATAAATTAAATCAATTAATTAACTTCAACAATTAATAATTATAAATATTTCTGATTTCTGAAATTAAACATTTATTTACAAGTGTAAAGAATTTTCATAACAATATTAATACGTAATACATTAATATGTTCAAATACACATATACAAAATTAGTAATCAATAGTAAAAAACAGCCTATTTAACGAAACAAAACATATTTTACATGGATTATTTGCTACAACTTATTATTCTCCTAATTTCTAAAGTTATTCAAATACAATATACAAAGGTCAATTCCTATATAATTTTTTTTTTTAAATCTAATTTTATTTTTACATTTTTTTCAAACAGAGTTCATCTTCAAATTACACCAAGAGAAATCGAATCGTATGTTAATAATTTTTGTTTAAATTCCTACAACTTTATTTGCTAAAAGAAGTCATAATTCACCATTTTGAACATTAGATTCTCCTTACTGCATAACTATTCAATTTGTTTAAATAACAAAAATTTCGGACCTACTGCTTAGAATAAAGTTATACTTTATAATGAATGGAGAAAAATTTCACTAATATGCTTGGCTGAATAGCTGGGTTTTTATTTAGGCGAGCTTCAATTGTCGACTAGTTCTTCAACTAATTTAATTCAGAAATTTTTTCCCTTTAATCTTTAATCAACATTTCTCTGATTTATTTGAATCGCAGAAGAAATCATCTTTGATAAAAAGATTTCGCACCCGAGTGATTCAGGTTTGAGTTCGTATTTCGTTGATTAAATCGCAAATCTTTTTTAAGATAACGTTCACTAACTATTTCTTAAAATACCGTTGCTTTATTCCATCTTCCCAAAGGAAGATAAGGAAAGTTAACGTGTTTTGAAAAACGTCTATTAAAAAGAATATGGTGGTAGGATATTAGCGATACCTCTTATATTTAGCAATCAGTTTTAATTTGCATCTCAAAACATTTCACAAGAAAAAAAAAATTTTATATTCATATTTTTGAAAGATTCGAAGCAAATTTATTTTAATATTTTTGTTTTGTGTATGTGTCTAATCCTCAGTGTCCTATAATGCGGGACGGACATCTCATGAGTAGTCTATTCATGGATGAAAGGAAAGGGGTAGAGGTGATTCTTTTTCTTTTTTATGATTCTTTTTAATTCTTTAAAAAAAATCAAAAATAAGAACAAAGAAAATTTATCGAAAAACTCCAAAAATAACTGTACTAACAAGTATGTATTTTTCATAGAATTTGCCAAAATAATCTTTACATATAATACAGTAAAATAATACAAATACTCAAACAAAAATTCTAAAATTATTAACATTTTATGTACACGATAAATGATTTTAGCACACATACACACCAGAATGTATGTTATTTTTTAAATCTAAAATTCAGAAATTTGTACATTTTTGAATCACATGAGCAGTTCACTGACGAACAATAATGAAATGACATTGCCTTCCAGATTGTTGTTCTCTCAATTATTGGTTGTATAAGAAAATTTTAGAAACTCTGATCAGACAGCATGATTTAAACTCTGCATGTTTCAATGGTTTCAGTTTCAGTACCAGATTTTAGTGTTAGTGGGCACCCCACAAAAGTGGGGATCGAACCCTCACCAACAACCTTCCACTGTAGGAGAGTGGATATTCATGTATGCACTTTTATGATAACACCTATAAATATAGATTCTAGTGGTTATCTTACGACTTATGATTGTAGATGTGAAATGTTCATTCAATCTATATCTCTTTGTTTATAAAAGTATCGATTAAAACACAAGCTGTCATTGGAATCAAACATAAAACATTTGTATGTTTGCTAATCACGTTACCACTAATTGTTATAATGGCATAAATTCAATTATTCAATTACAACCTTAGCTAAAACTTTTATATTAAGGTTGCAAATTTTTTTAAAGAAAATCTCGCTATAACTTTTTTTTTTTTTGCATAAAAGTCAACTAACTTACAACTATTTTTCTAGATACTAGAGATTTTCTAGTCATCTAGACATTTTCTAGAACCTAGAGATTTTCTAGATTACTAGGCATTTTCAAGACACTAGAGAATTTCTAGACACAGATCTTCTAGTCAACTAGACACTTATTAAACACGAGATTTTTTAATAAACTGGACATTTTCTAGACGCTAGAGATTTTCTAAACAACTGGACATTTTCTAAACACCAGATATTTTCTGGTTAACTAGACATTTTCTAGACGCTTTATTTATTAAAATACTATCATTAAAAAGTTCTCTACCTAGATGATTTCGTTATTCTAAATACTTTTGCAAACAATTTGCATTGATTAAATTTTAACAACAACAACAACAACAACAAAAAAAAACATATTACATAAAAAAAAATTTCTATTTTTTTTTTCTGAAATCAAAATCCATTCAGTAATTAATTTCATAAATAGAAAATAGCTGTGATACGATAATATTTCTTTATATTTTGTATGTTAAAAAAATTAGTCATTTGAAACTGATTTTTTTAAAGAAACATCCTTACAAGATCGTGGTTCTACAAACCGCCACCAAACTTAACGCAATCTTGCCATCTTAATTCATCATCAAAGGACATTAATTTCAATCACTTTGAAGAGACCACAAGCTTTATGGAAAAAGGACAGGCGGTTATTTTGGGCAGTAATTAGTGAAGGCGTCCAATCTCCCGAGATTACCTTCAGATTAGAGGGGGGGAAAATGAAGGCAAGATGAAAAAGACAAACACTCAATTGGATCATTCAACTACTCACTCAGGTGCAAAGTCCTTTCATTTGAGAAAATTCTTTTCTTTTTTTTTTGAAGAAAGGAAAACTCTTTAATGGGAAAAATCTAAGAAAAGTTTATAAAAAGTAGGTGGAAGACCTTCGAATTAATCCTAGGGAATCAGAGGAGGTGGTAAATGTTTGAAACTCTTTTTTTTTTCTTTCAAGAGACAACACTTTCAGTAGAAAGGAAATTAACGAAGTTTTTGCTCGTTTCTCTATAGTTTTTAACTTAATTTATACCGTAAATACCAAATTCTTTTTGTGCGGTAAATGGGGGGTGAATAAAGTATGAGGTGAAGTAAAAGCAAATAGGAGAACTGTTTAATCATGAAACCCTTTTCTTAAACGTGTGAAAGGATTAACAAAAAGTTACTCGTGATTTGAATTGCAAATGGGAAAGGTTAATTTGCTGGTAATTTTAGAATTCTTCATAGAAATATTATATTAAAATTCAATATATAAATTTAAAAAAAGTTTAACTGCGTAATTTAATGAAAATCAAAAAGAAAAAGCAATTAAAATTATGTAGAATTTATGAAATTTTTTTCTTACTCATTTCAGATTGATTATGTTACATATATATATTTTTTCTCATTACGTTTTGAAGAAAAATTACATTAAAATTTATTCGGATTGAGAAATAAAAGATATAAAAGTTGCTCTTCCCATAATAAATTATTTTAGATTAAAATATTTTTTTTTTTTTATCTGTTTTATGCAGTTTTACTCGTTAAAAGTGTTACTAATTATAGGTTTTTGAAGGGAGATGTTACTTTATCAATCTTCATCCTATTTAAATTGAGCCAAAGGAGAAGCACAGAATGATGCATACTTTACAATTATGTTTCAATATAATACAATATATATTCTTCAATTTGTGTTACAAATATACTTACAAATATGTCTTGTTGTCTTTTTTGTTTTCTTCTGAACGTTTTTCACTGTCGCTAAGTCGGCTTTTTGCTTTACCCTAATTTTTTTGACGTATAACGAAAATGTGATAAAAAAAATGTATTGTTAACTGTCACCGTATCAGCTTCGATGTTTTACCCTGTTTTTTTCACTGCCACCATCACCGTGTCAGCTTCATTGTTTACCCTTTTTTATCACTGTCTTTATAACGGTTTCGTTGTTCTCTCTTGATTCCCCAACTTCGCATAAAACAAATGGGGACCAGTTCCTTTTAAAAGTTCACTTATCATTTGATAAGATAAGAAAAACCTTGACATAACAAAATGATGACTCGGACCGAAGATTCTCTTCAGTAATAACTTACGGGTTCATAATTTGTTATATCATATTTTGTTTTCGATGACCGAGTTTTCTAAGATGTAAGTGCCTACAATAAAAAACGAAAGAATTATGAGCATTTCTCTCTATTATGCTTGAGATAAAATTTATATGGTATTTAATAGAATAACAATGCATATTTGTTTTATTTTATGTACCTATTATGTCTTCTTGGTGAATGTTGTTGTTGTTACATATGGCTTTATTGGAACTCAGTTCATACAAATTTGGCCACTTACAGTAGAAACAAAAAGAATAAATCAAAATTACAAAGGGAGAAAACATTCTTGACCAAATATCCTTGATTAAAATCTTGACCACTCATTTAAGACCAGACATTCTTGACCAAAAAGCATTAAAATTAATTAATTAAACATTATATTTAACTTGTTTTTAAACAAGTTAAATGTTCTAATGGTAAAAAAAATTTTCTAAGTCTATTTAAAAAGTTAGAAGCACCATAATAAAAGTTCGCGTAATCAGGACAGGTTTTCTAAGACAATCCAGTAAAGAGCACACAAATCCCCCTTCTGTTGTAAATTAATAGTCCAGTCTCAAGCAAACAAGTAGATGGGCCTTATTCATTATCTCTGTTTTACATAAAACATACTTATCACTATTTTGGCCAGATGTTCGCCCAGGCAGTCATGTCCAGTTCTTAATCCAAAATTGGCAATAGACTCTTTGCGAGTTTTTCGACTAAATTTTTTCTTCTCATCTCTTATTGTCTCCCAGTCTCTTTCTTTGGTGTTAGATAATACTTTACTAATATAAGATGATTTAATTTTGTCCCGTATATTTCTCCTAAAAGAGTCAAGAGGGATAGGATAATGTCCAGAAACTTCTGTTCCATTTTTTTGCCAGAAAATCTGCTCGATTTCCATCAATTCAATCGATTCGATTTCAATCGATCTCATTTCCATCAATTCCGAGATGTGTCTGAATCCACTGGAAAGTAATGCATTTATCATGTTCAGATGACGCACGATCATTTTTCCGGGCCAAGTAACCATAGCCTCTAGCTTTATCCATTTAGCACCACCCAGGAAGCACGTGTAACTTAAGCTTGTCAAGGACGCGAGTAACATTACCTTCTTGATGAATATTTCAATGCAACAATTCCTAAACAGTTATTTATAATAGCTTGAGAAATTTAGTGTTAGAAAATGTTTTCATTATTTTTTTTTCTATTTTTAAATTTATAAGACATTTAATTAGTCAAAACCTTATATAACTGCTTATTACAGAAATATGCCACACTCGTGACTCTGTGGCAGTTAACGCCACTGATGAGCATTATGGCTGAGGTTCAATGCGTTGGTGGCTTTGTTGTAGACACTGTTACAAAAATTGGAGAGACTTGATGGCGTTTGTGATGTTTGGTATCTTGCCTCCTTAGTCGGACTACCAGATGTAATTTTTCTCCCGTGCGATACGCAAATGCGTGGTAGTTCTCCAGGAAAGCACTGCCCTCCTTCTTCAGTACCACGGAGCCAAATCATACTTCTAGCTAAGGGTGCTCCATCACTCTTAGTAGAAAGTGTCTTTCCGAAAAGTGTCTGAATAAAATAGAATCTCGAAAGAAATACCATTGTACATAAAATTTAAGGGTTAAAAGCGATAATTTTTTTATAAGTATTTTAAATTATCGATTATCTCATTTTTCTGTGTTTCGATTCTTATAAAAAATTTTTTTAAACATAGCCAGAAGTAATCAATCTGTTTTCTAAAAGAGTTGAAAAGAGATATTTCTGTAATATTCTATTATGAAAAAGAAAAATATATTTGATTGAATTATTTATTGTATATTAATAAATTTCTAATATATATTCAATATTAATGTTAGATTTATGGAATAAAACCATTGCATATTAAAAAAAGGTGTTATATTTCCTGATATTTGTGAAATGATTTAGAGTAATAACATTGAATGTATCTATTTTCCTTCCTGAATATATAATATTAATGTTTAAAATTTGGTAAATATTTCAATTGCTGTTTATTACTTTCAACTTACTGAGCAATGAACTTTTGTCATTTTCCCAACAATTAGGAAATTGGTTAGACATTAGGGTAACAACTCTTTTTTAGCATGTGTAAGATTATTTTAATATGTTTCACAGAATGCTAATTTATATATATAATGCTTGTAAATAAAAATTTAAGTGTTCCCATGAACCTGAAAGTGGTCCTCTTATTGAAACAGTTATAGGTCTAGTATAGGCCTAAACGTTAAAATACATAATGAAAAAAAAAACATTAAAAACCTAAATTTTCCAATTTTTCAAGCTCAATTTGAATTTCAAAGAATAGTTCACAAATACACCTTAAAAAAGGTTACTTAAAACTTCAAAGATGCATATTCTTTAGGTATTTTGATATCAATATTTTTAATCATCTGTATTACTACATACCAGCAGTTAGAATGTAGGAATATTCAGCATTTCAAAATGAAAGATATAATAGTAAATGCATTAAAATCCAATTTATTGTATCAAACTGAATTCTCCTATTTATACTATATAAGCATTGAAATAAGCAGAACTTTCGGTTTGAAATATTTTCATAAAATGGTTTCGCTGTATAATAATTATATAATTCCCTAAGCGAGATAACATAGGGAAATAAACGGATATTTCAGACGAATCTATCGGAATAGGATACTTCATAATAGATTATAATATTTAAGTACCAATCCTCTGATAAACTTTAATTTAAATGGGTGGCTGTTTCAAAAAGACTTAATAGGATTTCACAGTCTGTGGATGGTGATCATAATGGAATTTTGGATTCTGTTCTCGATTAAAACTTTGCATTATAGAAGGGTAGATATTATCATGAATCTAATATGCATCTGAAAATTTCTAAGATAAAATTTATTCTTCTCAGTATCTCAAAATTTAATTTATTCTACAGCACACAGAGATTAGTATAATAAGTAACGGTTCTACAGATAAAATTATCTTAATTAGACACATTTCAAGGCTCAATGGAAACATGCTAGCGGGGAGAAAGCATCAGGTACCCACCAGTTAACACAGTGAGTTGCAGGCCCTGCTTTCAGATTCAAATAGACTTGGTGGAGAATGTGACAATGTTTATAAGCGTCCCGTTTCGGTATTCAGGCTGCCTAGTAGGAGTTTTCGGGTTTTCTTCTATAAGACACACAAATATGGAATATGGTTTGGTTTGGTTTGTCGCTTTACGGTTATTTTCTGCGCACTTTGGCTTAATTAGCTAATTAGATTGGGACCTACAGTTTAACGTGGATTCCGAACCAACGGATAAATGTGAAGTATTTTCCTCTAAAAGAAATTACCTGCTCGATTGATTGCTGTAGATAAGAGCTTAGATAATAGAAAATTTTAGCTTTATCACATTTTTTGCTAGTAATTCTAATACCCCTGTGACTGTTTAACTATTTTGGTATCTCTGTAATATCATAACTAATTTCCACCCCTTTGACTGGCTGGGCTTATTGAAAGCCCGACTATTATACCTGCTTCAAATTCTTGTACTGTAGCAACTACCATTTGCTTCGTGACTTAAAAAAACAACTACTATTACATACTTTCAAATACAAATACTGCTCTATATTCTAAATATTATTTTATGGTTTGTAATATTATAAAAATATATATATAACGACTTTTATTGTTCATTTCAATCGAGTGATTAAAACATGTTTACACATGATAAACCGAAATTCACAAGAGGATTAATTTTTTTTTTCATTTTAGTGCTTATTACAGGCCCTATTAGTGGTTCAGAAATAAAGTGTGAAAATTAGTGTAAGAAAGAATGAAACAATCTGATGGTCTTTTTTACCATGGATACTTTTAGATACGAGGAAACTGAAACGATCGGGACAACTTGGGGAAAGCGTCTTGCCTCGACAAGCTAGAATATGATAAGAATATGCAGAGCAGTTATGCCTTAATATTTTCCAAGAAGTCTATATACTCTGGTATGAATATACAGAACACAACAAGAACAATTTGTATTATATATTATGTGAAGCATCGCATGATATGCCTGTTTAATATGCAAACAGGTTTAAACAAATATTTTACATATTGAAAAATATATAATTAAGATCTACGTTAACAGTTACAATATAGAGATAAGCAATGTTTATTTAATAATATTTTCTTAACTTTTATAAAAATAAATTAACTAAAATATCATAAAATAGATTCACTGAAAAAAATGATTAATTACTTCCATTTGAAAACATACAATAATTAAAATTTTGTAAAATATAATGGACAATGTTGCCTACGGTCTTTTTTACCTAGAGGTTGAGCGACTTGCTGAGTTTCCGACAAGAAAGAGAAGTGTGCAACCCAATAAATGATACAAAAACAAAAGCTTTAGTTTTAGGTGTAAATCTAGAGATGAGATTGTTTATTTGTTGTGATTGAGAAGGAAGAAGATAACTCCCAAAATTCATCCATGATGGCGAATATTCAAACCGACAATGCCCCCTGGATGTACCATGAGAAATTCTGAATCCGTTACATATCTGCCTTTTGAGTGAGGATTCAAAGTCCCTACATTTATAAAAACCCATAAAAAGGAATCAATTAAAATATAAAACAAGCATTAGTGCGAGACGAATATCAAAAGCTCATAAATTTTAATTAGCGGTTATATTTGTTAACATAGTTACATTTTCAAATCAAATACCACACATTAGTAGAAAACTCCTCATTAAATTAATAATAGCATATTTTAACAAAGCGCTTATGATAAAAAGGTCTCGGTGAATAATAAACCATTCCTTTTAAGGACATCACTTTCAAAGAGAGTGAAAAATAATTGTACCTCTCATATATATGCTTTTAAGACATCATACTCTTGACAGGGCAGTTTAAGTTACAAAAGAGCTTCTTTGTTCTCAAATATTTATTGAGAATTCGACTCAAATATTTATTCTAAAAGAGTTCCTTTTGAAGTATGAATTATCGTTATAAAAGGCCACCATCGTTCTAATAAAGAATGGAATTTAAATTTCGTAATATAACAAACATTGCAATTTTGTAATATACCAAACATTGTTAAGTTTCTTTATGTGGCGCTGTGTATAGTGCTTTGGGCTCTAAAGAAATTTGGTTCGAAGTGGCAACAAGCGATGTCGAACTAAAATAATTCTTGTCTGAGCCTGGATTAGGCACTGTAAGTCTGTAAGTTGAAAAAACTCTTTGTTGTCCTCGAAGATTAAGGTGCTATTCCCTAATCTCAAATTCCCTATTGTCGAGTTCTCTACTATATTTCCTATTGTACTATCCCATTCCAGTGATAAGGCAAACACTGCAATGATGCTATTCTTTGTGGTATATTATGGGTATTGCTAAATCTGCTACATAATCGCTTTTCTAATAGTAAATGTTTTCAACTTAAAATATTTAGCATTTGAAATCATCAACAGTATATATATAGTACATATATTATATATATATATACTGTTGATGATTTCAAATGCTAAATATTTTAAGTACATATATATATACACTAAAGTGACAAAAGTCATGGGATAGCAATATGCAAATTTTCAGATAGCAGTAGCATCGCGTAGAACAGGTATAAATGCGCAGTGCTTTCGCAGAGCTTTCATTTCTGTTCAAGTTATTCATGTGAAGAGGTTTTGACGTGATGATGACCGCACGACGGGAATTAACAGACTTTGAACGCGGAATGTTAGTTGGAGCTAGACGCATGGGTCATGCCATTTCGGAAATCGTTAGGGAATTCAACATTCCCAGATCCACTGTGTCAAGAGTGTGCCGAGAGTATGAAATTTCAGGCATAACATCCCACCATGGACAGCGCAGTGGTCGACCGCCTGCACTTAACGACCGTGACCGGCGACGTCTGCAAAGAGTCGTAAATTCTAACAGACAAGCAACACTGCGTCAAATAATCGCAGAAATCAATGTGGGACGTACAAGGGACTTGTCTGTTAGAACTGTGCGGAGAAATTTGGCTTTCTTGGGCTATTCCAGCAGAAGACCGACTCGTGCCTTTACTGACAGAACGACATCGCTTGCAGCGACTCTCGTGGGCACGTGAGCATATCGGTTGGTCCCTAGATGAATGGAAAACCGTGGCCTGGTCCGATGAGTCACGATTTCAGTTGATAAGAATGGTAGGGTTCGAGTGTGGCGCAGACCCCACGAAGCCATGGACCCAAACTGTCAGCAAGGCACTGTTCAAGCTGGTGGTGACTCCGTAATAGTGTGGGCTGTTTTGTCATGGCATGGACTTGGTCCTCTGGTGCGACTGGACAGAACATCGACTGGAAATGCTTATGTTCAGCTACTTGGAGATCACTTGCAGCCATTCATGGACTTCATGTAAAACAACGATGGGATTTTTATGGATGACAATGCGCCATGTCACCGGGCCACAACTGTTCGCGATTGGTTTGAAGAACATTCTGGACAATTCCAACGAATGATCTGGCCACCTAGATCGCCCGACATGAATCCCATCGAGAATTTATGGGACATCATCGAGAGGTCTGTTCGTGCCCAAAATCCTGCACCATCAAAGCTTTCACAATTATGGACGTCTATCGAGACAGCATGGCTCAATATTCCTGCAGAAGACTTCCAACGACTTGTTGAGTCCATGCCACGTCGAGTTGCTGCACTTCGCCGGGCGAAAGGAGGGCCGACACGATATTAAGAGGTATCCCATGACTTTTGTCACTTCAGTGTATATATATATATGTGTGTGTGTGTATCTATAAATAATATATGAGTCATATATTAAAATAATTTTTAAATACAATAATATAAATTCAATTTAAAAAAACAATAAAACTATAAATAAAATTGAATTAAAACAATAAAATGATTTTTTAGTGTTGTTATTTCAATGTCATCAAAACTTTTATGTTCAGCAGTCTATATAAAAAACGTATTAATGCTTCTTGTTCCTCTAAATGTTTTGCATCAATTAATATGTTATTGAAAGTGGAAAGGTTGATTTTATGAACCACGATAAAAAAATTTATACTATAACCATGCTTCCTCCTATCCACTGAGAACAGCGTCCCCTGTGGTGTTCAGGAAAAATAGCTTGTTGGCCTACAAACTCTTCCCCGGGCAGGAAGTTTGCGCATCCTGAGCGTTGCTGAGTATCGGGTTTTCGGATTAGAAGTGGAATCCTTCCACGTATCTATAATTATATGTTTTTAAATGTATTAAATATTGTATATCTAATTGTATATGTGTGGTGTTTGTGCGTATGTAAATAAAGCTCTGGAGCTCTCCACCTTTGCGTCAAGTGTTTCAACCCAACCACAACCAGTTACAATCTATTCTGCCGACTACATATACTTTTTTTTATAAAATACTTGTACAACCTGCACACTACAATACTTTTTAAAGTTTCTTTGATAAATAATTTATAATTTTGAAACTTTTAAATTTGTTAGTAACAAGAAAATATTAATTTAATTTTTATATGTTTCTTAGAAATTAATAGTTATTTTAAAAAGTATAACTTAATGAAATAATTTTGTACAAATTCTGGCAAATTTTCAAAATAACATATTTTATTTAAATACATCTTAAAATATTCTTAAAAAATTTTTTCTTTTATATGCAATAGCAAGATATCTATGTATGTTATAATTTTTTTTTTTTTTTTTTTTTATTTTTTTATTTTTTTTTTGCAAAGGAACATAAAGTAGTACCAAATACATTTATTTCAAAATTATATAAATATTTATCCTTTATATGTAAATATTTATATAATTTTTTTATGTAAATATTTATAACCTTTTTTTATGTAAATATTTATAATTTATTTTATATTTATCCTTATTACTTATTTTCATAAAATGATTCTTAGCATAAACAACAGCTAAGATCAACAGTTAAATTATTTATAAGCTAGATATTCATATACAAATAATAAAATTTATTTTCTATATAAACATTTAATATATTTATGGATATAAATATTTAATATTCCATATAAACATACTTATTAATTAAATTTTATCTTAATTAAACAGTTTCAATACAGCATAGTTAGCTACGGCATTAATAAAGGTTTTGGTATTAAAAAATAAATATTCATGCCCTTTAGGAAAATCAAAAATTACGTCTAATTTTTATTTTTTTTTTTTTGCCAATGTTATTAAACATCATCATTAGCTAAGATATTTCCCGAACTAAGCAATTTAATTGCTTTTTTTTTTAATTTTTAAGATTTTTCATAGCAAACTTTTTTTATAGGAAATATGTCAGAGTTCACTTTAACAAAAAAAAAAAAATTTCTCCACTGCTTTTTTTTTCGTTGCAAATAAAAGGAATTTTTTTGGCAACATAATTAAATAAAGGTGTGTTAATCCTGGTTATTTCTTAAGGTTTCTTTGTATTTTTTTGTGAAGAATTTTTAGCAGAGTGAAAGTATCTTCGTCATACGCAGTGCATTAAAATAATTAATGGAAGTCTTAATAATTAATGGAAATGTATTACTTCAAACCAATTTAAAAACAGTTTTTTAATTCATATTTTTTTATAGAGGAAGTAAAAATAATTAGTTGGAAATGGTGATAAAAAAAACTGAATTCAAAAGCGGAAGAATATATAATTGATAAGAAAATACACTTAAAGTAATCCCAGAAATTATTATGTATAAACGTGCTTTTTTTAACTGAGTTTCAATTTTTTAGTTATACATTATTATAGATTCATAACCATATTTTATTTTTTTAAACTTATTTCAGTTAGCTAATGAAATACATTTTAAGATTCAAATTTTTATTCGTGCCTGAGTCGTATCCCAGTGGAAACGTCAGATATCATGCAGGAGGAATGAGGCTCGAATCCTCCAGTGGCAATGTTGTATTCCCTGCGGTAGCATTTTTCCCACTGGAAGAGTTGTGGTATTTCATTCCCAGGAGAGGAGATTGTATATTTTTTAACAAGTACATAATAACAACCTATCCCTCAAATTTGACAGCAGATAATAAGTGTTGTGGATATTTATATTACAATCTGTCACTATGTTTTCTACTAATGAGAACAATCTGTCACTCAAATGATAGCAGATATTCAGTGTCATGTATAATGAGACGAATGAAATTAGCT
The DNA here is from genome assembly GCA_021605075.1 of Caerostris darwini. Lineage (NCBI taxonomy): Eukaryota > Metazoa > Arthropoda > Arachnida > Araneae > Araneidae > Caerostris > Caerostris darwini. The sequence continues at coordinate 39,648 of BPLQ01014466.1, read as the reverse complement.
ATTGCCTGTTCTATCTACACGAGTAGAAACAATTATAGATAGAATGTGGACTACACCATGAGTTGTTGCATCAGGATTGGTGACAGACCGTGGGCTGAGAAAATGTCTACTCCAGTTAAGAAGTGAAAGAAGCTGACACCCATTCTTCAGGAGTTGTCTTAAAAGAAGGTTGTTGGAGAAAAAAGAGAAAGTTCTGCGACGAGTCGACAAAGAATTCTTTTTTTCTCGTTTCCTCTGAAGTGACAAAACAGGTCTGAGTTTCTGCTTATATCCAAAGTGATCCCTTTGGGGTTTCGTGTATCCCTCCGTGTGATAACTAAGGTCTGCTTCAGACCACGTGTTTAAAATTCGTCGTAGACTCAAGAATTCTGATATCTCCGTCCTTGGAGGGAATTGCACTTGTGAATCAAATTTAAATCTTTAATTTTCACTTTTTTTGTAAATAATAAATTGTATTAACCTAAAGTTCTGTATATATAACAATGCTTCTAAATAAAGATTTAAGTGTTCCTATGAACCTGAAAGTGGCCCACTTCTTGAAGCCGTTATGAGTCTAGTATAGGCCGAGACGTTACATTGCTTTCAGAAACGAGGTGACTCGTTGGTGATTATTACAACATGTGTAAAAATGTCTCACATCGATTATCAAGCTGCTTTGAGGAACGTTTCTGGTTTTCCTTCCATACGACATGCAAATTCGAGCCAGTAAACATCCACGCCAAAAGTAATGTATTCTCATCATCACCCTTTGGTGGGCTGTTTGCGTGGTACATGAAGCCCACCGATGCTATAGATCAAGAAACTTTTAATCTTATGAAAGCAAAAATGAGTTTTTGTTTTACGTAATATAAATGTAAATGTTAAAAAAGTCTTCCTTCTTAAATTAAATATTATATATATATAAACTAAATTATTTTTATTTATCAAAGTGAAACATAAATTAAGGAAACAAATATCTTCCTTGCAGTGTCTTTTACCTTCCTTGAATAACAGCCTAAAAGCCCATCTAGTCTGCAAAAGATTTCAGATTTTAATTCACTAGTAGTTGGATTTAAAAAACTAGGATATTTAATGGTGGGTTTTCCTTACATACGACATGCAAATGCAGAGTAGTTACACATGAAAGTTTACCAGGAAGAAAAATTTCTATTCTGCCGTCGGTAGACAGTTTATGCTTAAAAAAATTATAACACGTATAGGATGATCATAAAAAACGCTATCGCGATATATGAATCCCTAATTGTCCTATCGTTCACAGAAGCTGAATAAAATTTTGGTTTAAGATATTTTGTAAAATGAGTTCAAGAATTATATGAAAAACTTTTCTCAGATTTTTAACTAAAGGCAAATGTTAGTGGCTTCTGAGCAGTAAATATTGTGAATTTATGGCCCTGTAACATGTGCCGTGATGTTTGAATGGATACATAAATCCCTAAAACTTTTCGATCATGTGTGAACCATATCATTTGGCTTTCATTTAATTTTAAAGAAAATCTGTAGAGAGCATTAAATCTTCTCGGCAGCTTTCATATGCACTCTCTACTTACTATGCTCTACCTGACGATTTGTCAGAAGTAATGCAAGAGCATTTAACAACACGCATATTTTTGGTTTTGGTTTCGAAAGGTGTGCCGGCAGCGTGTCAAGCTGCGCTAATGTTCAGCAGCCCTTGTAAAAAGCTAATTTAATTATACTACTGTGCCCAAAAAGTGAGACCAATTATTTTTTTTTTCAAAAATTCTTTATTTATTCTTCCGAATTTATTTCATCGCCTTCAAAGTAATCCCCTCCGGACACAATGCAATTATGGCAACTTTTTTTTTCCAATCCTCAGTGCATGCTAAAAAGTCATCGGCAGGAATGGCCTTCAAAGTGCGCTGCGATTCACGTTGAATTTCTTCAATCGACTCAAAACGGTGTCCCCGGAGTGGCCTTTTCAGTTTAGAGAATAGACAGAAGTCGCATGGAGAGAATACGGTGGTTGTGGAACGATATGGGTTTCATTTTTGACGAAACCGTCACGAAGAATCAATGCAGTGTGATTTGGCGCATTCGGTGTTTTCGGTACCAATCGAAATTTGATTTGTTTGAGGCCCAAAATGGAATTCCAACATCATCATCAAGGTCTCTAATTGTAAATCGACGGTTTGCAAGCACCAAATCTTTAATTTTTTTAGCGTGAACTTCGTCGGTTGAAGTTGATTTTCGACCAGAGGACTCTTCGTCTTCAGCGCGTTCTCTGCCTCCTTTGAACTGTTTATACCACTTCTAAACATTTCTTTCCGATATAGGAATGCTTACCGAATGCCTTCTGGAACATCCTATACGTTTCCGCAAACAATATTTAATGCAAGTTCGTTGCTGTATTAATTCAGACATTTCAAAAATCGACGGAATCAGTTTTAGCGTCTCCCAAAGCCAAGCGTAACTAAACACAATGAAAATTTTGACGTCAAATTGTGCACAGATGTCAAGGACAGTGACAGCAACCTAAAAAAGAAAAAAATTGAAATTCCATAAGCCCCGGGAATTTTAAATTGTAAATTAGTCTTACTTTATGGACACAGTAGTATAGTCCTATTTTAATGATATGTTCTCTTGCACATTTTATTTGTGATGCGTCTCGATCATCAAGTATAACATATTAAATACCAAACCCTTCTCTACTCAAAGGAAATGAATAAGTTTAACTTTTGCAAGAGTTAAACTAGTTTAGGGTTTAATTAAGAGAAGAAAAATTAAATTGTAGGAAAGAAATATTTATTTTTACGTGAGTTATAAAATACTGCGAAAACGCAAACGTCTATCCAAAACGATTCATTAACTGATACATGAAATTTTTGAACCCATTTTGCGTAACAGCACCTTCCATTTTCTGAATTTAGTTATAATTTAATAAAATAAAACTACAGCTTCATAAATCTTTTCGACTGGCGCAGTATCTGTGTAAATAACTCGAAAGTAAAGACAAAATTTTCAAAATTATCAGAAAAAAACGACTAATCATTATAAAATAATTAACGTGAGAGATCAAATACTGTTTTTATTCCTAATTCCTTAAAACCTAACCGATGCTATTTAATGTTGTCTGGATTAAATGAATAATATATCTCTCTTCAGCTTCGGTTAGTTGTGTTACGAAAAAAAAAAAGGAAAATGAAAATAAATAATACATAAATAAACAAATAAATAAATAAAAATTATTGCAAAATTTAAATTCTGAAAAATCTGAGATTTTTTATCGTCTTAGTCAATCATTTCATATTTATGTATATTTACCATATTTAACATTTACAAAAATCAAATATCCCCTTCTTTCCCTATATCACCTAATAAAAAAAATTTGAAAAATGTATAATAGAAAACAGTAAAAAATGTAAATGTAGTGTTGTATTTTCTCGACTTCAATCTTAAATGGGTTAATTGTCATATTAAAATCTTAAATAAAAATCAAACAATCAAATATACAATTTTTTTCTAGTGCTGCTCAATGCCATTCAATGTTCCTCAATGTCGTACAATGCTGCTCAATTTCATTCAGTTGCTTTTCTAACAAAAAAATTCGCAACAAAAAACTAAATAAAATAAAATACTATATTTAAAGATCATACTTAATCATTCATCATCGGATCCTTTCTTCAAACGGCTAATAAAACTTCCCCAAGCGAAAATTGCCATCCCGATATTTCTTAATTATCTAAAACAGCACAGTAAAATTTCCTCAAACAACTATTTTCGCTTCCAACTTAGTCCCATTCATGGAATGATATTAAATTCCGAGATCTCATAACTACACAGACGTTAAAATCGGTCTAGCAAGATGTCTAATATGACGTAAAATCTGGAGGAGCGCTGTAACAGTCTGCTGACAGAGGAACTAGTTGCAGTTGCCGAGGATATTCTAATGATTAATAAAGCACTCGGCCAGACACATTATTATCCCTATTCCACTTAAATCTTCGCAAAACTTTGATGAATTATTAAATGTATTGTGTGATATTAGATTTCGATCAGTTGCAACACGATTCGTATTTGAGTTGCTGCTCTGTGTGTTATTGGGAAAAGGCGGAGGTGATTAGAGGTAAGTTTTAATACATCATATCATATATGACAATAGAAATAAAACTTTTTATTTACAAATCAATAGTTGCTTGCATTTTTGGCTTATGGTAGGTATATGTGTCTTCTCAAATAAAGTAAAGGTTAGCAAATATTTCCATATTAAATTGTAGTAGTAAATGCTCTGCACATAGATATTGTGAAAGAGAAAATCCAAATATCTCTAACCAAGTAGTTCAATAAAAAAGGCAAGATTTTGCATACCACAATATTCATTTTTCAAAATAGTAGCAGTTGCTTACATTTCCAAAGGAATAAAATCCTCCAACTGCTTTCTAGCAAAACCGACCCACTGACTGCTTTCTATTTTAGCTAGATTATAGAAGCAAGACCAGCAATATAGCGATTTAACAATCAAGCAAGGCTAGATTGCTAAAAATCGATGGTCTTCATGTTCTTGTTACTTCTGTAAGCAAAAACAGCCTATCTATTCCAGATGAAGAGAGACATTGCTTTCTCTCAGGAGTAACTAGATCGCATTTGGTGTCATGTAAGAGAACATTTGGTGTCATGTAGATTTTCAACAATTTAGCAAGGCTAGATGGTTGAAACAAGATTGATTGTTGACTATATTGAAACTAGAAAAACGTTAAAACTAGACTGATTACAAGACTTGATTGTAGAATGAAGACTATCGATTTATCAACGACATGATGGCAGTCGAGACTATCGACTTTCAACAATCTAACAAGGCTAGATTGTTAAAATAGATAGTCTTCATGTTCAACTTTGTAAGCGACAAACAACCTGTAGATTCCAGAAGAGGTGAGGACATTGCCTTCCGCTTACGTGTAACTTCACCACATTTGATGTCATGTAGGAGAAAACTCGGAATACTTCCACCGCGCAACTTGATAATCGAGGCGAAATCGCCATCGAGTCTCCCCTTTTCAAAAAGCAGTTAATTCAACATACACCGTCAGTGCATTCGAGACTGAGTCCTCCTACTCGCATGTTACCGCTCTGCCACAAATTGGGAAGCTAGTAAGCATTATCACTGTGAAATGAGTGGAGCAATTTAATAATGTAAATATTGGTAATAGTTAAGGTATTTGTTCGGATATTTTACATGAAATGATGATTGCTATTTCTTAGACTATATACACGGCAGATATTCAGCAGATTCAGCGTTATGCAGGATATATCATGGATGGAAATGGTACACTGTACACATACTTTTCTACCCCAATTTAAAAATAACACTAAGGATAATAATATCTGAAGCTTCTGATCCATTTCTTTAATACTTTTCCATTGTACCCCTTCCCGGCATAGAGAACGGAATCCCTTGCTTCTTCAGGTAGAAAGCCGAACATGTTAATTTTTAAGTCACTACGATGTTGATGCTATACGATGATGTTGATATTATATTATGATGTTGTGATATTGCGCTGATGATATTACGATGCTATTATACTTTTTTGTTCTCTACTGCAGCTGGCAAACGTTTAAACATGGACGTCTTGGATACCTTAAGGCAAGCGCTGCACAGACGTTATTCACTTTGCATTACCCAGGAGGCGCGTGTAACTTGAAGATAAGCTACGGACGCGGAGTAACATGCCCCCGCAACGCTCTACAATCCCATTAGACCGGGACCTACGGTTTAAAGTGGATTCCGAACCACTACACACATCCATGGCATCGCCGGGACTCGAACCCGAAACCTGTGGTACCGAGCGCCAGAGCGCTAGCCACTCGGCCATTCTGGCCCTGCTATTATACTAGGATGTTGATATTGAGTTCTGATGGTATGATGTTGATGATATAATGTTGTTACACTACGAATGTTGATTCGATACGGTGTCAGGATGTTGTGATATTGAGATGTTGATGTTATGTTGTTGAGATATTGCGATGAAGATATTATGATGTTGTTATACTACTGTCTTGATACTATACAATACAATACTTCGATACGATGTTGATAGTTGAAGTAAAATTATACAATATAATTTTGTCTGCCAAAATATAATTTTTTTTTACTTATTTATTGAATGTATTTATAAATTTTACATTTATACATAAAGAAAATTATATTTTTATACAACTATCTTATATGATACATTAGATTAAATGTTTCATACAGCTTGTACCTAATTTTTTCCTGTTAGTAATTTTAATGAGTTAAAAAATTCCATCCATTTGAATGAATTATGTACAACAAAAATACAATTTAAGAAGTATTTAAAACAGAAAACATGTATGTTATCATTTAAAGAAATAAAAGAGAAAAATTATTACAATTTCTTACTCGATGTTAATTGATTTTTAAAGTTAAGAATTTTCCTGAAACTGCCAATTTCGTTTTTATTCATATCAAATCATTACATACAACCTAATACTTTATCACGAATTTTAGCAAATAGCTTTCTGTGACAATAAAGCTAATACGGAAATGTTTTCGCTTTGAAATTAACAACATAAGACATCAAAAATAATTAATATCAGCAGTAGGACGTCTTTAGCAAATGTTATTATGATCACTTTTATCACATCGTCATATATCATATATTGAAAGCTTTAACATTTCTATAATACCGAAAAACCATATGTTTATCATTGATATTTTATTTTTAAATAAACTGTTTTAAAATATTAATAGTAAAGTTGTCTGTAATAATGCTTTTTATAAAATTTCAATATTTTTAAACGATTAATTTAATTCGAACTACAAAAATTATAATAATTAACACAAAAAAATGTGATTTTTTTTCCAAAAGAAATGAATAAAGTTTTAATAAATACACAGATAAGAAATCATTAATGTTAATAGTAAGGTTGTATACACTAAGTGACAAAATTCATGGGATTAAATCGTTCGGCCCTTTATGTCCCGGCGAATTGCAATACTTATATGGACTCAACAAAAATTGGAAGTCTTTTTCAAATATTGAGCCAAGTTTTAATCGATAGACGTCCATAATGTTAAAAAGCGTTGATGGTGCATTTTGGGCAAACAGACCTCTCGATGACGTCCCATAAATGCTCGATGGGATTCATGTCGGGCTATCTAATGGCCAGATCATTCGTTGGAATTGTCCAGAATGTTCTTCAAACCGATCGCGAACAGTTGTGGCCCGGTGACATGGCGCATTGTCATCCATAAAAATCCCATCGTTGTTTGGATACATGTCCATGAATATGGCTGCAAGTGATCTCAAGTAGCTGAACATAAATTTCCAGTCAATGTTTCCAGTCGCAAAACCAAGTCCATGCCATGAAAATAAACCCACATCAGATAAGCCACCAAAAGCTTGAACAGTGCCTTGCTGACAGTTTGGGTCCATGACTTCGTGGGGTTTTAAATATACCATCAGCTCTTACCAACTGAAATCGTGACTCATTTTTTCCAAAAAAAAATGAATAAAGTTTTAATAAATCTAGGGACCAACCGATATGCTCACGTGCCCACGAGAGGTCGCTGCAAGCGATGTCGTTCTGTCATGTAAAGGCACTCGAGTGTCTTCTGCTGGAATAAAGAAAGCCAAATTTTTTTTTTTTTTTCCAAAAAAAATGAATCCACAATAAGAAACACAGTTCTAACAGACAAGTCCCTTGTTTACGTCCCAATTGATTTCTGTCGGTTATTTATAATAAATAACGCAGTGTGATTTTTTTTCCAAAAAATGAATAAAGACTTTTAATAAATACACCGGTCTCGGTCGTTAAGTATAAGGCGGTCGAAAATGCGCTGTCCGTGGTGGGATGTTATGCCTGAAATTTCATACTTATACACTCTTGACACAAAAAAATGGATCTGGGAAATGTTGAATTCCCTAACGATTTCAAGAAATGGCATTAATGTTCTAGCTCCAACTAACATTCCGCGTTCAAAATTTCTATGTTTTTAAATAGTTAATTTATGTCAAAACCTTTCAATAATTATAATAAATAACAAAAAAACTGCGCATTTTTGTTCTGCGCGAAAAAAAACTGAATAAAATTTTATAAATACACAGATGACTTTTGTCACTAGTAAGGTTGTATATAATAATGCTTGTTTACAAAATTTCTATGTTTTTAAATAGTTAATTTATGTCGAATTACAATAATTATAATAATTAACACAAAAAAATGTGATTTTTTTTCCAAATGAAATGAATAAAGCTCATAAACACACTGATTTAATAAACACACTGATAAGAAAGCAAATATTAATAGTAAGTTGTATATAATAATGTTTGTTAACAAAATTTCAATATTTTTAAATAGTTAATATATTTCCAATTACAATAATTATAATAATTAGCACAAAAAAATTTTTAATTGTTTTACAAAAGACGTGAATAAAGCTGTAATAAATATATTTATAAAAAACAAAATTTAATTTTTAATATAATTCAAAAGTTCTTCCATATAGAATGAAATAAAAACATCTTTAAATATTTTTTTTTCACTTTTTAATTTTTTTTTTTTCCTAAAAAAAAACTTGTTAACTATCTAAATATGATGAAAGGTTCAAGTATTTCGAGAAGTTAAGAGGCTTATTAACTAAGGATTAAAACAAATTCACTTTCATTTACAGTTTTTTAAATTATAATTAATTCTATAGGGACATTGACACCAGTTTCTTTGTAGTCCAATTTACTTGAATTGAATAATAAAGGATAATTGTTCAAAAATAGTTTCTCATAGAAGTAAACGAAAATATAACACCACTCAATTGAATTTTTTCTGCTTTACAATTCATAGTAGGATTATTTGTGCTCTTTTTGTGTTTTTATTTAATATTTTATAAAATGTACTCTAATTCTTAATAGAAAATATATAACAAGCGTAACATTAATAAAATTTAAAAAGCATTTTTAATTAATTATTAAAACAATTTTATTCTTTATAAATATTTTTAAATAAAATAGTTATTTTTTTCATATGGTTATTAATATTTTTCCTATATATTCCAGGATAAGTAAAAAAAAATTAACTGAAATAAGAAATAAATAGGCATGTTTTTAACTACAATATACATATTTATCAATATTTTTCAAAGTATTTAAATATTTTGTAATCAATTTAAGGAATAAATCGAAATTCAAAAATTCTGTAACCATGGAAACTAAAGTTTTACATGGATTCATAAAGAAAACAACTCAATTTTCACATTTCCTTCAAAAGGAAATGAATATTTAGATTATTCTTAAGATAGGTTCTTTGTAACCGTGCTTCCTCCTACCCACTGAAAAGAGAGCCCCCTGTGGCGTTTTGGAGAAATGGTCACTTGGAATCGAGACTCTCACCAGAGAGAACATACAACGTAGCCTGCTCTCCCGCTGATAAATGTCTACAATCTCTGACCCCAAGTGGAAATATGTTTAGCACAACTCTGCGTATTAATTGGCCTACAGACTCTCACTCGGAGAGGAAGTATATTTTGCATTCCCTGCGCGTAGCCGAGTATCGAGTTTTCGTATTAGAAGTAGAGTCCTTCCATGAATCTATAAATATATTTCTTAATATAATATTATCTCTATTATTATCTATATTCCATTCTATAATTGTCTATATTCCATTCACGCGTGTGATGTTTGTCTGTGTGTAAAAAAGGCTGTGAGTTCTCCAATCTGTGCCTCAAGTATCTCAACCCAACTACATTCAGTTGCAGTCTAGTTGCCCAACCTGCACACTACAACTTTACTTTGATTTTAATAAATTTTTAATGTTTTAGTAAAAAATTAACTAAGGAACTGTAAAAATGTATGCATATATTTAAATTAGTAATATCAAAACATAAGAAAAGTTTCAGAAATATAATCTTTTTGCATGTAAATAAAGAAAACCTCATAAATTGAAAAACAACTACATAAATAATACCTGTTTAAATTATGAATAAAATTTATCAAACACAATAATAATGCCTCTAAAAGATAATAAGAAACAACAAATAGTACATACTATATTCTGTTTCAATTCTTAACTAACATTCGAATTTACATATAATACAATAAAATTATATGTAAATTGCAGAATTTCAAAGTTTCATCATTGAATTACTTATATTTCCTAGTTTTATATAGTTAGGTAGATATTTTGGGTTCAATAACTATTTTAAAAGATACATAACTTTTCACTCTTCAAACATAAATTTCCTATATATTTCATGTTTATTGTCTGCAAAGCTGGAATTAATTTTATATCTTTCAAAAGGTAGTCAATAGCTAGCTTTAATAAACCAATCCAAAATATGTTTCAATTCAAAGAAACTTTGTATAAATTAAATATGTATTTTAAGAGATAATGCAGTCTTATACAATGAAATACATCCGATTATGTAACAAATGCATAAACTTTAATTCACCAAATAATTTTATGTAAATATTGAGAAATTAATTAAATGGTTAATATATATATATTATATATACTAATATATTAATATTGCAATTTAATTGCTCATTAACTATTGTTAGTTCAAAATAGTATATAACATTTTAAGATTTATGTCATGAAAATTAATCAACAAATATTTTATTATTATTTTTATTGACTTTTAAAAATATCATTTGTTTAATTTAATAATTATTTCAAAAATTTTTTAAAAAGAAATTATTTCTTTTTTATTTTAAATTTTAAAGAGGCTTGTATTTCAATCAAACTATTATGTTATTATGCATTTTGCTGTTATTTAAAATAAACAAATATTTTATTATAATAATAAATTTTCTTGTTTTTTATCATAAAAGTAGCCTTGTAATAAAAATTGCATTTGCAACGGTTATATATTTAAACTATATAATATTTAATAATTTATTATAGAATAAATGCATAAAATATATCATACAAGCCTTTAAAAAATTTTTATATCAAGTGATATTTAATACCATTTTTTCATTTATTTCTTGATATTTAATATATTTCAATATCACACATACTTGAATCATATTTGAAGTATTATAATGAAATACCCAATTAATTTCGAAATAAATATTTTATGATATTTTATTTCAGAATGTTTCTTATGAATTATTCAAATTACTTGTATCTATGTTAAATTAAAAAGCAGTGCCTATCTGTATAGATGTAGATTGTGAAACTGTGCTTAATCATGGAAGTAATTAAATCCCAATGTTTCATATAAATACCTTATTTTTGTTTTAAAGAACCAATATTATGATAATCTCCATGTTGCTGTGTTATGTTTTTATGAAATTTACAATGGAATGAAATGAAAATTTGCGTTCATGATAATAAGAAAAGAAAAATTTACATTTAACATAAAACCATAACACCATATACACTCAAGAGCCAACATTATGACCACCCTTACATTTTGCAATGAACTCGCCTGGATGACGTGGTAGGCACGTGATCAGGTGGAAGTGGTATTTAACTGGTATTAAGTGGTGGTATTAATTCATGCCAAGGCGGGTTAAAGCTGTGTTGCGCGCCAAAGGTGGGCCAACTCGTTATTGACAAGTGGTCATAATGTTTTGGCTCTTGAGTGTGCATACTATTATGTTAAAAAATAAGTGATAATCTAAACAGGCTTGCGTATTTTAATATATTTTCTAACAACGATCATGGCTAATTTGTTTAGCATAATTTTAAAATGGATGATGTTTTTACCAATATCGTAATTATGTAAATAGGAATACTGTATTCAGACAGGCACATTATTAGCAAAAGAATCTCGGCTTCTGCGCTACAATAAATCATTAATAAAATAGAAACCACTCAATAAAATGTATTCTCTATTATTAAAAGGGGGGGGACACTAACCATCTTTTTTATTAGAATAAAAGCTGGATAGTGTTCCTTAATTTAATATTTCAAAAAAAAAAAAAATCACGTTGTATTTTTTAAGTAAAATGCCAAATTAGGACAGGAAAAAAATGTACACTGGCCTTAGCTACGCATTACTGGTTTAATAGAATTTAAGTATTTTAACACACCTTGTGGGTCCGGGTTAGAATAGGGTGGGGTAACGTCAGACTTTCTCCCTTTGGGTGCCCCATGTATTTGTGCCACAAGGTCAAGGACAAAAAGAAGCAGCATTTTTTTACTCTTTAACATGACTTAGTCCTGGAGCTATTTTTCATTGTTTGAGAACACATGGGTTCATGGACTTGGTCTCGATTTTGCTGTCGACCATGTGGGATAAGAAACAACAACAAGTATTTTAACATGGAGAATATTTTGAATGAGACCAGCACCATAAAAACCTGGCACAAAACTTCTAGTAAAGCCATGTTAATTTATTACTTCATTTATCTGTTTCACATTTTGAATTTCATGTATATTAACATGAATACATTTTACAGAAATTTATTTGTAAAATTCTTCAGGAAATTCCATTACTTAACCTGATATAAATAATAATTATTTACACTATAAATTGCCTCTTTTCGCACATATGTATATGGACAGTCACTACACGATCATGTAGACCTGCCTACAAAACTTTTTTTAAAAAACAAATTAAGTTAAAATAATAAAACTATGTTTTTAAGAAAGATTTAAAAAATAATAATAATAATAATAATGTCTGGATGTAAAGAAAGTCTATTTCTTATTTAGTCTATTAATTAAATTTTTTTTTGAATCTTTATCTTTTTTGACACCTTTTTTGATATAAATTTATGGATTGTGTACATAAGTATACATAAAATGTAATTTGTTAATATCAGGCAATATCAGCATCCTATTTGAAATTTTTAATATATTAGAATGTAGTGAATAAACCAATTTCTTCTTAATATTCGGTGCTTTCTTTCTTCGAATTTCTTCTTTGTTTGCTCCCCTCTGTCAGTATCTGGATTTCTTTTCTCACGTTAAAGATGTCGGCAGCTAGTTTGTTTGATCTTTTACGAAGTATATTGGCAGCGCCGGGAACTTTTATCTTGCAAAATAAAGAGCATGAAAGAAGAAATAAATAGAATAGAGAGAAAAACACAGAGGATGAAGAAATGAGATGGAAATGAAGCCACGCCTACTTGAAGGACGAGCCTTCTAATCATTGCAGTTAGTTGAAAGAATTAATGGCGATATGCCACATTTAATATATTATCTAATAACTACATCTCTCCATATATATATGCAGTCACATTAATGTGACCACCACCTACTTTCGACGTCAACGTGAAATACCCAATCACAAAAGGCAGGTGGCAGCACATTGCAGTGGAGTGTACATAAAGAATTCCACTTAATACCACTTAAATACCACATTCCACACTCCACTTAAAGCCAGAATATAAAGAGTGTATATTATATATATAATCCAGAATATACACTCTTGTATATTCTGGCTTTTGACAGGTGGATTAGTCCAGTCACATTAATGTGATACACAGAATAATGTGATACACATAATGTGATACACATATACTACTGGCCATTAAAATTGCTACACCAAGAAGGTGACATGCAATTTACAGGCAGACGTGAAATTTAAACGACAGGAAGAAGGTGTTGTGATATGCAAATTATTAGCTTTTCAGCGCATTCAGACAAAACAATGTACAGACAGGTGCCGGTAGCAACAACAATGTGTTTAAATGAGGAAATTGTTCAGCCAGTTTCTTTATACACAAACTGCATTTGAACGTTGTTGCTGGGGAAAAGTTGTTGTGATGCCTTGCGTAAAAACAGAAATGCGTACCAGTACATTTCTGACTTTGATAAAGGTCAAATTGTAGCGTACCAGGATTGCGATTTATCGTACCGCAGTATTGCTGCTCGCGTCGGTCGAGGTCCAATTATTGTTAGCAGAATATGAAATCGATGGGTTCAGGACGGTAATACGGAACGTCGTGCTGGATCTCAACGTCCCCCTATCACTAGCAGCCGAGAAGGCAGTCATGTTACCCGCATGGCCTTAATAGATCGTGCAGCCATTTCACGAGCCCTGAGTCAAGAATTGGGGTCTTTCGCAAGACAACAAATGTCTGCACGAACAGTTTGACGACGTTTGCAGCAGCATGGACTCTTAGCTCGGAGACCATGGCTGCGGCTACCCTTGACGCTGCATCACAAACAGGAGCGTCTTCAATGTTGTGATCAATGACGAACCTGGGCGCATGAATGGCGAGACGTCATTTTTTCAGATGAATCCAGGTTCTGTTTACAGCGACAAGATGGTCGCATCCGTGTTTGGGGGCATCATGGTGAACGCACATTGGCAGCGTGAATTTGCCATCGTCATACTGGCCCATCACCTGGCGTGATGATATGAGGTGCTATTGGATACACTTCTCGGTCACCTCTTGTCCGCATTAACGGCCCTTTGAACAGTGCACGTTACATTTCTAGTGTGTTGTGATCTGTGGCTCTACCCTTTATTCGAGCCCTGCGAAACCCTACGTTTCAGCAGGATAATGCACGATCGCATGCTGCCGGTGTTTTCGTGATACGGAAAAGGTTCGGCTGTTGTCCAGGCCTGCACATTCACCAGATCTCTCGTCAATAGAAAACGTCTGGTTATATGGTTGCCGAGCGACTGACTCGTCACCATACGCCAGTCACTACGGTTGATGAGCTGTGTCATCGTGTTGAAGTTGCATGGGCATCTGTACCTGTACATGCCACCCAATCTCTGTTTGACTCAATGCCCAGGCGTATAAATGCTGTTATTACTGCCAGAGGTGGTTGTTCTGGGTACTGATTTCTCAGTATCTATGCAACCAAATTTCTTGAAAATTTAATCACTTGTTATTTCCAGTATAATATATTTGTTCAATAAATATCATTTTGTTATCTGCATTTCTTCCTGGTGAAGCAATTTTAATGGCCAATATATATATATATATAATTTAATTATTTATAAATTCAATAATTTATTATTCATAACACAAATTTCAGATAAATTTTCTAAAAAAAACAGTTATTTAATCACTTGTTTCCATTAATTTATATTATTTTAATTATTTATTTATTATTTGGGTCATGAATTATTTTATGCATTTCAAATTAAAACCTATTTTTTAACAAAGCTTATTTTAAGTTTTTAATTTAATTTATTTTGTTTTAATAACAATATGTTAAACGATGCTCGAAAATCAAAATAAGATATTTTTATACGTAATATTTTGTATCATTACACATCATTAATGTAGATCAATAAAGCAGAAGAATGCAATTCAATGCTACCTTTTATAATCCACTTAAAAACATTAAATTCGTTAATGACGTTTTCATCTGGATATTAGATTTCCCCAGTGTTTCCTGTAACCATAATAACAATTTAAGACTTTTTATAGGAAACAATTTATCATAATACAGATATAATTACCATACTAGCACTGAATTCGATAATATGGCATAACAGTATCATCATTTCATTAGATTTCTCAATGGATTAAATAATGCTAATAGTTAAAATTTTTGAAAATAATGAATTTATTATGTCATTGTAATTGCAATACTTATAGCAAACTAAGTTTAACATTACACAAAGAATTTACTATTATATTTGATTGAATGAATAAAATTTTGATTTACAGGTAACTAACCATATTTCAATACGATCATTAGATTCTTATAAAATATAAAAGTCATTATTAGGCATATTAAAAAAATAAATAAATATCGCGTTATTTTCTTATTTTCATTTTTTAATTAAAATAAATATATATTTTATAACAATAACTGATGAAAGATTTTACGTATCGATATTGAGCAGTAGAATCCCTGAGGGTTGCATATTAGGCTTTAGGACAGAAGAAGCTTGGTTCGAAACCCAACACACTTTGCTAAATAGAACGCTTCCATGTCCGTGTCAGACATAAGAACAATAAATATGTAGAATATAACATTGTGCTCGATGATGATGATAACTTCCGATGCCCATTCTTGAAGTTGTTGATTCAAAATTAAGGTAGTAAAATGTATTTAATGGATTCAATCTTATAAATGACGCAGGCATCCGCTGCGGTGAACCCTGAGTAACGCTGAATCTATTACTTATTTAGCTTTCTAATGGCGATTCCAAACCAAAATGCCAGGCATTATAACATACATCCATATTCTTCTACTTCAATGGCACAACAGCCTTATGGTCAGCCTCAACAGCCTCAGGTCGTCTGTCTACTGACAAATTTCGAAACATGAGATATTTTCTTTTTTTACTGAGTAGGGTTTTCAGCCCAACGCCCAGATCATATCATACGGTTTAATGAAAATGACAGCTTCTGCAATCTATTCTTGAGGTTGTTGGTTCAAAATTAAGGTAGTAAAACCTATTTAATGGATTCAGGTGTTCTCCGTGGTAAACCCTGAATAACGCTGCATCTCTTATTTATTTTGTTTTCTAACGGTAAAACATTCCAAATCAAAATGCCTGGCATTAAAACATACGTCAATATTCTTCTACTCAAATGGTGCAACAGTCTCGTGATATTTTTTTTTAATTTCCAATGACAAGTCAATACAAAATAAAAAATAAAATGTAGACTACAGAGTTTAACAAAGTTGACCGAAGTCATTGCCTTAAGAGTTCTCTAGCTCGCCAGTATCTCGCCGTCTCGGATTCGCCATGAAGTGCCAAGCAATGACGAAGATGAACTCGTTGTTCATTAGTTGTGCCAAATCACAAAGAGAGCAGTTTGGCATTCCATTGTAATGCATGGAAGCCAGCCGAACGATTATGCTGAAAACTGTAGACCACTTGCAGTACAGAACGTTGACCAGGATGCACCACTAGAAGATAGATCTACATTGCATCCCCAGCCCCATGATATAGATAAGCAGATAAATAAGTTACGTTTCATAGATAAATATTATATAACATAAAAGCATAAAATAAAATAAAATATTATGTTACTATATAAATATATATAACATAAATAATAATCATACCCTATATTATAGAGTTATCTGCATTATCAATACTATTCTCCCTCAAATGTGAGGAAAAAATGAGCACTATTCACAATTCATTCTCAAAAATGCAGTACCATATGCATTTTACTCTATCCTTAAACCCTGTTGAAGTGAATTAATGTTGTAATATTGCCATGTGATGTTGAGGATGCTTGTATTTTATTCCATTTAGAAACAATACAATGCAGTATAATAATGCAAAATACGAAGAAAAGAAATTAGAAGCTATATGTAGCCTTATTTACTGTTGAAATGCTCTAATCTAATAGAAACACTTTAGCAGCTTCCGAGACATGTATCGCCCGCAGGCCAGTGGTCAGCCATCAAACGAGAAGCAATAAAAAGCTCTTTCTTTAATAACGCCGCCTCATAAGTATCCACCCACGCAGAAAGGCCAAATCCCTCGACTATGAAACCTATTTATCAAACACGCAGTGTAAGGTAGCATTAGCTTCTGCTTTTATGAACATATAAAAATGTTGATCGGTAACACTGAAGTTTTTGAAATTCCCTTAAAATCATTACTACAATGTTACCCTCTTTTAAACATTGGATATATTTAATTTACATGTAAACTAGTTGGACCTATAACGCCAAAAATGGACATGTAGTTGACACGGTAATACATTTGAAATGTCGGATATGTATAGAATATGTGATCGGTAGTGAAAAAAATTTATAGCATTGACCAAATAAATATAGTCCACATTTATCTCTCAAGCTAATATTTTAAATAATATTTAATTTCTATCAAACACAAAAATATTCCAATAATTTTTTATCTACATGGATCTATATATTTATATGTATATAAATTTCGTGTATTGAATGCTATTAAGGATCTTGTAGTACAAAATAGTCATGTTTTCTAGTTCATTCCATGTCAGTTGTCCTTTGGATTTGTTTGGTTTGTCGCTCTATGGTCAGTTTGTGCACACTTTAGGCTAAACATACTGGAACCTACAGTTTAACGTGGATTCTCGAACTACTAACAGATATTATGCAACTGTCAGGATTCGAAAACTTAAAGCCTGTGGTACCAAACGCCAGGGAGCTAGTAAATTGGCTATCAGGCCGCTATATAACATTAAACATTTATAAATGCTTATAACATTTAAAATTTATTATTTTTTTTTTTTTTTTTTTTTTTTTTAATTCCTAATTCAAAATTATGAAAAAATGAATAAAAACTTTTTTTTTTTCTTGACATACGAATTTGTCACCAGATGACTCCAACCTTAAACCACTGAATGGCACCATTAGTTAATAATTTCGCTGCCGATTTCGAGCCAGCACGTGATGTGGCGTCAAAGATAAAGAGCTTGTCACGCTCTAGCGCGTGGTTTTTACAATGTTTCATTCGACAATCACGCATTCCAGCGGGAACAACTACGACTCAGTATACCATCATCTCTTCAATCGCAATATATTTTAGAGGCGTTTTCTGGTGTTAGCATGCAGTAAAAGTTAGAAGCTAGGTCTAATGGTATATGATTTCAAATAGTATATGACTTAGAATGGTATATGAGTTGCAATGACTTATCGCCACCCAAGAAAAGAAAAATTAAACCTATATAGCCTCTAACGGATGATGAAATTGCAAATTTGTTGGCTGATCTTAAAGATGAGCATCCGAGTGATGTTAGTTATGATTTTAATGAAAATTGATTCCTCCCCAAGGTAGGCGGTGCCATGGATGTTTGTAGTGGTTCGGAATCCACTTTAAACTGTAGGTCCCGGTCTGTTTAGTCTAAAGTGTGCACAAGATGACCGTAGAGCGACAAAACAAACCAAACCAAATCCCCAAGGTATCCTTGACATTTCGGAGGGCATATTATCTTAACCAACTTATAATTATTCATTTATATTGTATGTCGATGTCAAGCATCATTGGGCGCGGTCAGTACTTAGGTGGGTGACCACCTGGGAACACCGCGTGCCGTTGGCATTCACAAATTTGGGACCTGAATGGCCGAGTATCTAGCGCTCTGGCGCTCGGTGCCACAGGTTTCGGGTTCGAATCCCGGCGGTGCCATGGATGTTTGTAGTGGTTCGGAATCCCTTTAAACCGTAGGTTCCGGTCTCCTATGACTGTAAGAGCATCACGGAGCCAAAGTCAGACTTCTACCTACGGGGTGCACCATCACAACAGAAGCTGCTTCCTTCAACCTTCAATCATGAGTACGTATGGGCTCGTGGGCTTGGCCAGCCAAGTGGAATAAGAAACAACAACAACAACATATTGCATGTTATTGATAAATCATCCTTCAAAAAATAATGCTTTTTGTCACTCATTTTCATTATTTTGTTTCATTTTTGCACATCACGTGCTAGCTAGTAATGTGGCACTTAGGAAATAATTTTACCTCTAGTACTTATCACTATCTGGCTCGTAATGAAAATTTTCTATCCGAAAAGACTTATATATTATTTAGTAATCAGTTAGATACACATAATCATGTTTTATTACCAGTTTTCAATCCTATTTTTTATAAAAAGTAAATCGTCTTTTGGAAAGAAAATCCATTTCTATGTTGAGTTAATAACTATCAACACATTGACATGCGATCGACAGCGTAAATGTCAAGTTAATCTAACTGGCATCATTCGACAAATTATTATAAAAAATTAACGTTGAATAATTAACAGTATTAATTTTCCAATCTAACACTCTCATATTGTTAAAAGGAAATGTTAACAGGTTAACGACGAAAAAAATAGTGGAATTCTTGAATTAAAATGATTTATATATTTATCCAATTTATGTTATTTAAAACGAATTAAATTAAATCTTAAACATTTAATTTTGCCCAATATTTTTTCTCAATAAAATTTACCAAAACTAAAAATGTTTTGTTTCCTGTGACGGTAATGCCGTATCGTATGTGTTGGTTTATTAAATAAATCAAATATTCCACAGAAAAACACGTTAATTATTTAATAATTTCAATTTCATTGATAAGATATTAATATCTGAAAAGTAGTCGTTTAACAACAAAATAAATAAATCTTAAAAGCAATAAAAAAAGTTTGGGTGTATATAGTTCTTGTATACATCTAATTTCCAGCCTTTCATAAAAAAAATTTTATGATAATCGTTTCAACTAAAGAAGAAAGTAAGAGAATTAGAAATTCTGTAATTTAATTCTAAAAGTGATATTTTAAACATGAGTCAAAGAAAATTTTACGAACCAGAAAATGCTTTTAAATTAGCAATTTATGTAACAATTTATGCATAATTGCCATTACGTTTAGTCATGTAAGAGATTTAGTAAAATTATGTTATCCACAGTATAATTTGAAAAATTTTAATAAAGTTGTATAAAAGTATCACTGTTTATAAGTTTTCAATTAAATTAAAATTTGATACGGTAATAAACGGCAACAATTTGTACTAAAATAAAAATTTTTTAAAAATCCTGTAAAATTTAGAACAGTCACTTTACTTTCCCACACATTTTTATAATATATATAAGCAATGTTTACTCATCTATTCATTTGGCCCATGATTCTGCGACAGGTGTTGTTTCACTTTTACAAAATTTCCGATTAAGTGGTGGTACCTCAAGGTTGGTATCTTATATTACCGCAATTTACAACGAATTCGTTCTTTCGTAGAATGTCGGTAATTCTCACTCTCCTTTTGTTTCTTCGAACTTTATGGAAAAAATTGTTTCCTAACCTACTTTTGGGGTAGAGCATTTGCATATACATGGAAACATTCCTTTTGGTTAGTTTGCCCAGCGGACTACTTAACATTCCAAATATTTTTAGCACCTAGGCTTATTTTGAACCCCTTTATTTGATGTATAAAGTGTCTTAGCACCAAATTTACAAACTTCTGGCAGGTATAAGATACACGTAGGCATTCCGGAATCCCACAGCAATACAGGAAAAAAAGGCTTTCTTGCAAAAGACAATCCTAAATGCTTTCCCTAATGAGGGAAATGCCACGTAAGAAAATGTGCTTTTTATTAATCACTATACATCAACAAAAATAACATTAAGAAAGGAGAATTATATATTAGTTAAAAAGAAGTGTTCGAATTGTCTTCTACGAGTTGTATTGCAAGGCTAGCATCTCCACTACATAAAATCCCGAATATTCTGTCTTGGACTATCCCGGGAGCCCCTGTGATGCATGCAGTCAGTGCATCGGTTTCTCGGGGTTTTAACGGAGATGTCATATGTTATTGTCTTAATATTCTCTTTGAAAAAATAATCAAGACATGATATGTCTAACGATTGTATAGGCCAATCCCCTGTCTAAAAGTATGCATTCTACGCACAAGTAGAGCACATACACACGAAATCCATATTCCAAATCTTATTTGCTGAAATAAAATATTTCAACACAATACCGTACTTATAAGGCATTTCTGAGAGAGCGTGCAATTTTCGATAAATAGAAAATGCCAAATGATACTGTCGACTAACTCGTAATTCGTATAATGTCCTATCTTATGACAGTTGCATCAGTGTAAGAAATGAGTAATCTCTAAATAAATATTTGGCAATCCCCCGTCAGTGAAAAGTGGTAATCCCTCGTCCTCATGGAAAGCATTTTCGATACAGCATTGTTGTGTGATTTCAAATCCCGACTTTCTTAAATATTTGTAAATATCTTACAGAGACAATTTCCAAAAATTAAGGAAGATTCTAAAAAAATTTGAATTGTCAAATTTCTATTCACTAGAATTTAATAAAATCTTGCAAAAGTGTTTCACATACTAAGCATAAACGTACTTCCTATCTTGAAAATATACAAAATATACCAAAAATATAGCATTTCAGTTTGATGAAGATACAGGGTCATCGTCTTTATCAGATGTAATGGAAAGAAAACGATTTTTCAGTCACAAAATTAAGTAAGCAATTAATTTTATGCTGCGTAATTTTAACTGTAACGGCTTCCAAAGAAATTCTTGAAATGATCAATAAATAATGTCGGGTAATAACTAGCTCATGGCTAGCTCAAAATTTCACTATGTTATTTCTACTTGAAGAATTTATAGATGCTTTTAAATCTTGTTTCTGTCGTGTGTCCAGTGACATTAAGATACCACAGTTCTATTAATTTTCATATCATATTCTGGAGTAACATTGCTTTTTTACGTGTACTGCGTAATTTTAACTGTGTAATTTTCTTAGAATATTCTAAATTTTGCATCATTTTTGGATCCCAGTATATAAAGCAGAATTACACATTTTCTAATTTATCTATATTTCTTAAAACTTAAAAGAAAATATGTAATAATTAAAATAATAATTTAAGAATTCAATATTTTTTTATCTGTTATTGAAAATTTTATAGCTTTTTATACATTCTAATTTATAATGCAATAAGTCTTCTTACTCGCATGTGCCCCAAAACTTTATCGTTCAGATTAATTTTCGCCTAGTACTTTTTCTATACTTCGCTGCGTATTACGTTTCTTTTTGTGTCTATTGTTTTTATTTTTAATCGTTATCAGACAGCGTACATTCACAATTGAGTTTTTTTTTTTAAATTTATGGTATAGTAGAATCTCTTTAAGTCGAACCTCGAAAAGTCCAAAACCTCCACAACTCGAAAAAAAATTTGTTTCCCTTCCCTTCAAACCCCAAAATCTCCATTACTCGAATTTTCAACCCTCTATATGTCGAAATAATTAGTCAATCGCCAAAAGCTATTTTGGTATATATTTTCCGCCGTAACTCGAAAAAAAAATTGGACCTCTGTATCTCGAACATTAGCAATGTTTTATTTTACAACCTTTTTCACAACTTTTACAACTCGATCATTTGAAACTAATTACTTCTATAGCTCGAAGAAAAATAAGTTAACTGACTTTAAGGATTTGCCGACAATGCACGTCACTGTATCTTAGAAAGCAATGTATGAGTATACAGTAAATAGAATAAACAACTCTATGAAATATTCTTATTATATAATTCTTATTATTGCTATTGATTTCATTTGAACTCTAACAAATAAACATGTTTATTACCTCTGTAACTTGAATTTTTATTTATTTTACCTCTCTAACTCAAAATAAGTAAATAAGAATCTAAACCTCTACTAGTCGAATATTTCCGTACAAGAATCCGCGTAAATCGAAATCCTCCATAAGTCGAAAACTCTATAACTCGAATTATTTGGCGTCTCCCTCGAAGTTCGAATACAGAGCTTCTATTGTATTTACATTCGTCTGCTTCATTTTAATCAGAAGTTTGATATCTTTTCATTATTATCATACTGTCTGGCAACTTAATTATTTGATTTAAAAAGATTAGCCATTAAAACTTTATGGAAACTAAAAATATTTAATTTTCTGTAGTCACTCTACGTCAGGTCATATATCTATTAATTATTTAACAGACATAAAAGAACGAAATAGACTACTTTTAGAAAGCACTCTATTATTTAATTAGATTCTCTAATGTTACTTGTTTGCGAAACAACTAATGTTACTTGTTTAGCTATCTCAAAGAAAGCCTTATTCATTTGCATAAAAGATCACTACTGCAAGTATTATTAAACTGGCCAAAATTGCTTAAAATTTCCATTTTACAATATGCCAAGGATTTCATTCCCTCTTACTTCATAAGCAATTTCACACAGCTTATGTAATCGCATTGATATTTAATAGCATTATAGACGCACTGTCCTTTGTGCAAAAAGTAAACGTATTTCCATTTCTGTCATGAAATAAGCCTCTTAGGATTTTAAGCAGCACTTTCAAGATGGAAATGGTTAAATTGCTTTCGAACTTAAGCTTCAAGGAAGATAAAATGCTAAAAACTTTTTAAATAGTTACTTATTGCAAAAGTGTTCTTAAGATGGGAAGCCTTGATGAAATGATGCAATAAACTAATTTTCACTTAGTTTAGTTAAATTTTATGTTATTTGTGCAGTTTGCTGTGCACTACATATATTTTACAAATACTAATAATCAATAAATATTCAAATTGAGCTATTTAATAAAATATTCTAAAGAAATATTTATTGATAAAATGATTTTGAAAAACGAATAGTTTTGTTGCCATTAATAGTGTAGCATTTCGTTCCCAGAAGAGAGGTTTGTAAATCCTTTAACAAGTACATAATAACAACCTATCACTCAAATTTGACAGCAGATAAGCAATGTTGTGGATACTTATATTACATGTAATTAGTGTTTTGTACTAATGAGAAAATCTGTCACTCAAATCTGATAGCAGATAATCAGTGTTACGGATAATGAGGCCTCATGAAATTAGCGATTTCTGTGCGACCTTTACAGGTCGAAACAATTACAGATGGGATATGGACTACACCATGAGTTGTTGCATCGTGATTGGTGATAGACCATGGACTGAGAAAGCCTTAAGCTCACCCTTCCTCGTCTTGATGGATTGCTTTAAAAGGAGGTTTTTGCAGAAGGACAAGGTGAGTTCTGCGACGAATGGATAAGAAGTGTTATCATTTGCACTGAAATGACTGAAAAGATAGTAATTTCCGTCTGCTTTCAAAGTGAACCCATTGTGGTTTCTGTATCAAGCCCTGTGATAATTAAGGTATGCCACAGACTGAGTGAAATAGATTCGTCGTAGACTTGAGAACTCTGAAAATCTCCGACTGTGGAGTGAACTGCACTTGTGTATCCAATTTATATAATTGTGAATAGAGTTCTGTATATATATATATATATATATATATAGAACTCTATTCACAATTATATATATATATATATATGTATGTATGTATACTTGTAAATAAAAATTAAAGTGTTCCTCTGAACTTGAAAGTGGCCCTCTTATTGAAGTTATAGTCTAGTACAGGCAGAGACGTTGCAGTAAAGCATCCCATATAAACAGTCAAGTTAGTTAATGGAAGTTTTATTCCAATATGAAATATGATACCTAATATGTAACAGTGTCTCCAAAAGTTATGCATCTTATGAAACAACTTTTATACATTGAATTAAAACTAAACTTTTATACATTGAATTAAAACTAAACTTTTATACATTTAATTAAAATTTCATTTTATATGGCCACCAAGTTCAAAAGAAAATGATTAAATTGCTTACAGTTTAAAACTTTTAGGCATTAGACAGTAAGCTTTTAGGCTTTTTTACTTTTCAAAAATTTCTCATTTAGTTATTTAATAGAAAATTCTTTAAGCTGGACATTAAAAATAAATAAGGAGACTGAATTGACATGTATAAATTAACTTATTTAGTGGCTATAATATTTTCCAATTATCTTACACAAATGGTCGCTATTACAATAAAAAGAGATGTGTGGGTAAAATATTTGACATATCTGAAATGTCAGAAGTGTGTTTTAGTTTGTTTTTTGTCTAACATTCAGTGGTTCATTTCTCTGAACTTTAAAAATAATAGAAACATTCATAATATATAAAATACATAATTAAAAAAATGTAAGAATCTAAAAATTATTTATCATCTATTCAGAAGAGAAAAAAAGAAAAACAAATAATTAATCTCACTGCCAAACCACCCATACAGTGTCAATTCCTTGACGCGTTGGCCACTTCCGGTACAAAGTGAACACGTGAGCATTGTAATGTGGAAGTAATTATTCAAATAGCAGTGAGTGTTTTAGGCCCATAATATCTCACTCGTTTACGTTTGGCTCATGTAGTTTATGGGCAATTTTCACTGTGACCTTGAACTATTTTTTAATTCAAAAGAATTAAAAATAATAAAGAAAGTTTTCAAACTTCGTTATATACAACAAAAATTTCAAAACTTTGATCATAAATAAATTTTTAAATGAAATCGTTTATTTAGAATTGTTTAATTATAAAAAAAATACTTTAATGTAATGATTAAAATTATACATAAAATAATATTCATGTTTTATATTTGTTCATCAATATTTTCCAGTTTAATTATATTTAAATATTTTAATAATTTATTTAAATGAACAATAATTAATTAAAATCTATTAGAAATTTTATGCATCTACTACTTAATGAAAAGAAAATTTAACATTCTTTTAATTTTTCTCTAACCAAAAATTACGAGAGTTTTAATTAACTCTCTCAATAAAGAGACACTTCGTTCTATAAAAAAAAAATATAATTAAGAAGCAGAAATGTCAAATAAGGATTCAGTTTTAGCTTCAAACTAATCCAAAAAATAATAGAAAAATTAATAATAAAATTTAAAAAAAAACATTCTGATGATATTTTAAACTTTTTGACACATCATGTTTAACTTTAGCATAATAGTGACATCAGTCTCATCCCTGTTTTTTTAATTATTTAATTTGCAATAAGCTTGTAAGCATTTTTTTTTTCTTTTTAATGCAGCTGGCAAACACTTAGACAGCTTGGTCTTGGATGCCTTAAGGCAAGCGCTGCACACTTTGCAATACCCAGGGGGCGCGTGTAACTTGAAGATAAGCCACGGACGCGGAGTAACAATGCCCCCGCAACGCTCTACGATCATATGAGACCGGGACCTACGGTTTAAAGTGGATTACGAACCACTACAAACATCCATGGCACCGCCGGGACTCGAACCCGAAACCTGTGGTACCGAGCGCCAGACACTCGGCCATTCAGGCCCCAGCTAGTAAGCATAAAATATGTGTTAAGGCTATATGTTTAATTGCTCATTTGAAATAAATTTCATCGATTTGTTATTTAGAATTAAAATTAGTCAATATGTAGTAGCATTCATTAAAAGGTCTCGTAGCCTTATTTGCATCTTTATTTTATAAAGGTCTTAATTTTAATTCATTTTGAGATAATCAAGCAGATGTAGGAATTTTTTGCCCTCAAAATCATGAAACGAAAGAAAATGCCTCATTTTTACAAACTCTAATATTATATTTTCTTCTTATTGGACCACACAAAAAAAGGAAAAATAGAATATATTATGAGGAATTTTCTAGAATTTTCATAAAAAAAATGTAATACCAAAATCCTTCTTATGCGCATATAAAGTTAATTTACCCATTTCTCATTAGCAAATTTATATTGGAAATTAATGTTACCAAAAATTAGAATATAAATAGTTTTATATGGCTACATTAATGTGAATTATGGCTTCTTCATTAAATATTTACTTAAAATGACTTTGACTCCCGATGACTTTTTAGCATGCATTGAGGATTGGAAAAACGTTGGCATAAGTGCATTGTGTCCGGATGGGATTACTTTGAAGGCGATGAAATAAATTTGGAAGAATAAATAAAGAGTTTTTGAAAAAAAAAATAATTGGTCTTACTTTTTGCGCACAGTAGTACAATATATTCAGTTTGCCTTTAATACTGCAACAGAATATGTTTTGTTGAAAAGTTTTGACTTTACAGCTGTCTCAAAGATTTTAACTACACTGATTTACATTAGGTTCAGATTTTAAAACATTTGCTTTTTGTTAACATTTGTGAACGCTAAGAAATTATTGAATAGTATGGTGTATAATTTAAAAGGGCTATTCATACACCTTATTTTTAGGTAAAAATAAAAAAGTAAGATTGAATTACATTAAAAAATACTCCCCTCCCACCCCCATCCCCCCAAAAAAATAGTCATTCATCATGAATATGAGCACCTTATTAGAACAATACTATTAGTTTATTTTTAATCCACAATGACAAATTATCAAAATGTGTTTTGTTGAAAATTTTTGAATTTATAGCTGTCTAAAAGGTTTTAGCTATATTAAATTATATTAGGTTAAGATTTTGAAACATATGTTTTCCCATTGGCTCTTTGAACACTAGGAAATTATTGAATATTATGGTGTGTAATTTAAAATTTCCATTTATCTACCTTATTTTCTGGTAAAAATAAAAATGAATTAACACAAATTCTCCTACACAAAAATAGTTATCGTTATAAATATGAACACCTTATTGAAACAATAGAATTAGTTTGTTTTTAATACTGCAATCCAAAAGGGCAATTTATACAAAATAATTGACTGAATATGACGAAAATCCAATTAACTGTTAAATATATACTTTAAACTAATATTTAACAAAATTCGTTACTGGTGTTTGTTAAACAAATGTTGCTTATGAAGAGTAAGGCGAAAATTTTAATAGGATTATTTCCTTTTTTAATTACAATTGCTCAGTGCATGTCAACAAAGAGCATCCTATTGGCTCTCAATATTATAATATAGTTAAAGCAAATAATCAAATAAACTGAACATTGTTTTCCATTTTAATCCCTTACTCATTTAATAGGAAAATTCGTATTCTGATTTAATAATTGGAAGCGTTGAATTCGAACAATACTGGAAGAATTCGGGGATTTTCGAGAATTTTCGTTATCATTTGGCATTTTCTATTTATCGAAAACTGCGCGCTCTTTCAGAAATGCCTTATAAGTACGGTATTGTGTTGAAATATTCTGTTTAAGCAAATAAGATTTGGAATATGGATTTCGTGTGTGTGTGATTTGCAATTTAATGGAATTGGGGATTTTTATCAATTGTTTAATTTTGAGATTCAATTATAAAAATTTAAATAACGATCATTTCATATTAAGCAAAATAGTTGCACATTATATATTTGTTATACTAATATATACCGTGAAATAATAATATAAATAATATATTAAGGTTAATATATATTAATATATTAAGCTTTTTATGTATGAATAACATAACATTATCTACTTTAAGAAATTCGCATTTAATTTCATTTAAAGCTTTCTATTTCTTAAAAAAACATATAAATAAGGAGAGTTGATTATTTAACCCCAAAGATGTTTTAGGCAGTTTATACATAAATAAACTAATAACTGTACAAAATAATAAATTATTAATAAATATTATATTAAAGAGACGTTTTCTTGATAATAGTTATAAAGACGCTCTCTTGAATGCCGAATAGAATCTTCATAGAATTAAGAAGAAACATTAATTTTTTGCTCTAATTAAAAATAAATAATAATAAAATAAAAAATATCAAAATTTTAAAAAAATTTTATAATTTGTAAAATAATATTCAACCAAAATACACTTAAAAAAATGTTGATCTTAATATATAAAAAATATTCCTCTTATCAACATGCTAAACATAATTTTTAATTAGCATCTTTTTTTATGAATTGTATTTACACATTAATGCATGATATAATTATTGTTCAATGTTAAATGTTAATTTTAATGATATATTCCTTAAAATATTTATTTTTTTTCAAATTTCCCCTTAAAGTATTTTGTTATCTAACTCAGATAAATTAGATATTATTTTATCATATATCAAACAGTAATTTTTGTAATGAATATTAATGCATATTAATAAGGCTGATATCATCCGCAAAAAGTAATTAAATTTGCATATATATTAATTTAAAACTAATACTATTAGCATTAATTCAGAGTAAGACACACAAAAAAAGTTTTAAATAAGAGATATTTTCAAAAACCAGCAACAATATCGAAAATTTCATATGATTCAATATAAGTACTTTTTACAGTAGTATGCAAACATTTAAAATACATATCGTCCAAAACAAATTACTTTAAATTATTAACAAAAATTATTATGTTATTAATTTAAATAAATTACTTATTTATTTTATATCTTTATTTTAATTAAGTTTTAATAAAATCCAGCAAACGAAATCAGCAATTTATTTATTGACTGCTTTCAAAGGAGGCTTTTTTTATATATAATATTAATAAAATTAAGAATAATTTATTAGTGTTATTCAGTTTCGACAAAAATAAAAACATCTAAAATTTTAAGAAATAAATTGTATGTGTATTTATAAAGTAAATTATATTCATATTTGTATTTTAATATTGTACTTTTAAATGATTCTAAAGTTACGCTATTTTAACGACATAACATAAAATATACATAAAATATTCCAGAGCAATAATTTTAATTAAATTGATAATGAATATTTAAAGAATAATCCTTATTTAAAATATTTTTTCGAATAATAACAATCCCTTTAAATTATTTTTATGTGCATATGTTAGACTTTTTATTGATTGAAATGAAATTTGATAGTATCTTATTTGAAGTTACTAAATACAAATTATACTGTTCAAATTTAAAAAAATATTGCATTGCTTTATTTCCATTTAATTTTTAAAAAAAAATACCTCTAAATTTGATACATCGAGTATCAAATATAAGGTTCTCACAATAATCATGATTTCACATAATATTGTAAACAGTCAGATGCCAGACTTTTAAGTCCAAATGATTATAAACAAGCATGTTTAATATTCAAGCCTAAAATAATTAAAATTACTTTTTATCCTTATAATAATTTTAAAAAAAGTACATTTTATAATGAATTTTTGAGATATTTTAAACATTAACAAAAAATCTATTATTTAAATGCCTATCAATTATATAAATGCTTATAGTTTCATTGACATAACATATTGACATTTTCAATTCCTACACACATTTATTTACTAATTTTCAACTTTCAATTTCTAATATAATTCTAATACTTTTATTAATTTAACAAGGAAAAATAAAGGAAAAACATCATTGTTTAGTTTAATAAAAGGAAAAAATAATTATTTTTAAATATAACTTTACTTGCAGATTAAAAAAAAATTCATATTTATTATCCAAAATCAAAATATAATAATTTTCAATTTGTAATATAATTCTAATATTTTTATTAATTTAATAAAATAAAATTCAGAAAAAATGTCATTGTTTAATGTAATAAAAAACAAAATATTATTTGTTTTTAAATATAACTTTACTTGCAGATAAAAAAAAAACCCAGATTTATTATCCAAAATCAAAATATAAACAAAAACTTTTTTTTTTTTTTCAAAAAAAGCATGCAACAATTAAAAAGTTTCAATGCCAAGTAAAAAACTTTCGAATGAATCAAAAACTCACGTGTGACCGCCTTGTCAACTGCTTCCTCCTGATTCCTGGCTTCCGCATTGGGGGACTGACCCAAAGGGGTTGACCCCTCTGTGGGGGTCATCTGAGAAGTTAAAGACATATGAACGAAATCCATAATTTAATGCGTCAAGAAATTATACTCATATCTCAATGCACCCCAGAAAATTAAATTAAATTAGCTATTTAAAGCAAAACTATTAATTAAATTTTTAATTTGAAGGAAGAAATTATAGTTTGTTTTCCAGCACAACTTCTGAGATGCGAACGTAAAACAGCAGGTAGTACCATCATCTGAGTTGGAAGACCGAAAAAGATTTTGTTAGTATCGGCCTGCAGGGTTACCAAGTCTTCCGGAGTCTTTTCTACTTCGCCAATCGGGTGATGCTCACTCGCCAAACGTGGTTGCTTTATTCAATTTGGTGGAATTATCTACCCAGACTTGAGCTTTGATTATTCAATTCGATGTAAATAAATCATTCATCTCCGTGTCCGAGAGAGGCTGGATAAAATCATTTCCTTTTCTTCATGAAATTCGGGATAAAAGCTTCCCTTTAGTAAATACTATTTCAATCCAGATATTTAAACTAGATATTTTTGGGGGAAAACTGGAGTTTCTTTTATGTTCTTTAAGCAATACTGACTTAATATAATTTCATTTAAAATCAATTTTCATATGAAAAAAGGCGGAGTAAATTTTTTTTTATTATGACTTTTATCGATAACGTACTTAATTTACAGATTCTAAACGATTCTTTTCCGGTATTCAGATTATTTTAAATTTTTTATGTCTTCGTAATATTTAAATTTATATGACTGATTAAATAAACAGTTAAAATATAGAAATTTTTGTCTTGTTCAATTTTATATTATTCAACTCTAAATCAAATAGCATTATTAATTACAATAAATAAATGAAATTAAAAGGTCACAATTCAGCAAGTTGTAAAAAGTATAGATTAGATTCTTTAAAGCAGTGGTAGTCAACCTGGTCATTTACTAGTGGGCCTTCGAAATTTCATGGTTAGGAATTTTGTCGGTTACAGAAATACTTTCTTTTTTTTAAAATTTAATTGACTTTTTTTAAATGTAGAAATACTTTGGTTTGTCGCTCTACGGCCATTTTTGTGCACATACAGTTTGAAGTGGATTCCGAACCATCTATGCCACCGCCAGGATTCTAATCTGAAGCCGACGGTACCAAAGGTCAGAGCGCTAGCCACTTGGCCATCGGTGGCGCTGTTGAAATAGTAGAATTTTCAAGAATTGTTTAAAAATGCCTGTCATATCCAAATAAGCGGAAAAGGATATTCAGTTTATTGATACCTTTCCCAACTTCATATCTTGTGGAATCCATTTTTAGAGCTCTTAATGATATCATAACCAAAGAAAGAAACTGACTGAATATTTTTCCAAAAGAGGAGACCTTTGTTTGTTACAAAAATTAAGTCAGATATCCAGTATTTAGATTTACATCACTCAGCATCAGGAATTTCATTAATAAATTAAACTCAACTTCATCAGACTTCCTGCTTGCATGAATACAAAGTATAAATGAAAGATGAATTTAACTTCAGTAAGTTGTTTTATAAATATTTATTCTGCCAAACTTAGAAAAACTCGAGAAAAAAAAAATATTTGGTAAAAAATTGTTGTTATACGCTTTAACTTGCTGTAACTCTGCTTTAAAAGTTTTATAAAGTAAAGTTTTTCCCTATTTTGTAAATCACCACAACTGTGGAACTTTAGGTGATTAGAAAATTTTACTACTAGCATATGTACAAAAAGGAGCTGTAGATATTACTATTACTACTACATCACTGTGCCTAGAGCTGAGTTGCCCCTTTACTATATGGGAATGATGTGGGTGAAAAGTCAGACTGGGCTCCATGGCGCTGTTACAGTCATATGAAACCAGGACCTATGGCTTAAAGTGGATTCCGAACCATTACAAACATCCATGGCACCACCGGGATTCGAACCCGAAACCTGTGGTACCAAGCGCTAGCCACTCGGTCATCAGACCCCCAGCAGTAGGTATTACAAGGTTGAATATTCCTACTTATTTTGATAAATATCATAATTAAGAATGATATATTTTAATTATTGAATTCCAATACAATTTAAGCCATTTATGCATTTCAAATTAAATTAATGCTTATCATTTTCAAAGATAAAAATTTTCTATGCCTTCATTTATTATTTATTATTAATTGATAATACCATCTGAAGTTGGAATGGGATTCATAATAAATGAATTCCCAAACTAATAAATTTATAACTTTGTATTATATTCTTATTATATTGAATGTTTTTATGAACTGTTAATAAATATAAATTGTCTTATTTAACTATATTTAATAACAATCATTTATGGGATTTAAAATGCGAATGAAAAATAAGTCGAAAAAAAGTTTTTCATAAAATATGTTGATAATAATTTAGAAAAATTTTTCGTATAAGTATAAGACGTTTTAAATAAAAACAAGAAAATATAATGCATTAAATTCTGATGGATGCATTAAGCATTACGAATTCATAAATGGAGAATGAATGCGTTGAATAAAATAGGCTTACAGAACTGCATTTCGGCATAATATGCTGAATAAAGCACACACACATGAATATTTGAAAATATAGGGGGGGATTTCCGAATGAATATTTAACAATAGATAATGGAATAATAAAAAGCCTTTTTCAAAAAATAAATAAATATAACCGTTAAAATTCCTTATATTGTAAATTAACTAATTTATGTTGATAAAAAAAAAAAAAAAACTTACATTTGAAGTAATGAAACGAATGGCTTCTGCAGTTTATAGAAAATTAATTTGTCAATCACCATCAGTTAGAAAAATTTTAAAACCATTTAAGAACTGAAACATTTTATTGTGTGTCCTTAATTAAATAGACTTTCTCAAAAGCAGCAGCCTAATGGCTAATTGACTTTCTGGTCGTTGGTACCACAGGCTTCAGGTTAGAATACTGGCGGTGGCATGAATGTTCGTTAGGGGTTCGAAATCCCCATTAAACTGTAAGTCCCAGTCTAATTAGCCCAAGGTGTGCAGAAAATGACCGTAGACCGACAAACCAAGCTATACTCAGAACCATCTATAGCAAGATCTAACACAGGGGTGGCCAACCCGAGGCCCGCCTTGAATATTTTTCGGACCGTGAGATTTTTCATACTTTTACAAAATGTATTTATTTTATAATGATCAAAGTAGTGAAAAACAATATATTAAAAAAATACATTATGTTTGCATATATATATTCAAAAATTAACTGTCGAAATTCTGAGAAAAAAAATAACTTTGATTTTAAAATAATATTCCTGCGAATATATGACAGATATTGCCCGTTTTATTTATGAGTTTACAATTATGAGTTCGCAGAATAATTAAATTATATTCTGCAAACTTGTACATCTTGGAGCATCTATTATAACAGGATAAATCGGCAGCGATTTGCAAAAGCTAAGTGAAAGAGTGGAGAAACAAATATCGCACCAGTAAAATAAATATTTTTTAATGATTTCATTTTTTTTATTTCACTTTTAGTGTTATATATTTCTTTATAAAGTGCGTTTAGTATCATTATTATCTATATTTACATGAAAGAATAATTGTAAACACAAAAAATAATAACTCATTATGTTTCAATTTTTCACTCCCAAAAAAATGTCTATAGTGGGTCTAAATCTAATGTGGGGATATATAATTTTATATGCGGCCTGCGGAGTTATGATTCATTTTCATAGTGGCCCATAAGATCATTTGGGTTGGCCTCCCCTGATCTAACATCTGGATTGATACGAAATATAATATAAGGAATGATAAAGATATAAGGAGGAGGATTTCCAGATAGTATGGCATTTTGCAATGCTTTAAGATTTATTGTTGTTTCGTATCCCCGATATGATCTAGCTAGTAAGCCTACTCCATAAACCTCTAAAAAGTCCAAAGAGATCCAGAAAAACTTCGTTCAAAGTAAAATCAAGGCAGTTTAAAATATGAGGGTGCAGTGCTTGAGCAGTGCTACACTTGGTACCAGTGCCAAATATCTTCTGTCCTTGTTCATGGGTAAGATTCCTCAAGTGTCCACTGGCAAAAAGGAATAAGCATGTTTGTTGGCTTCTTCTATACCCTCCAAAACGCAGGGCATTACCAGGACGATCTCTCGAATACCAGTCACTTGTTGGAGGGACATTCCAGAGATACTTAAGATTATAAGATACAAGATTATAGGATACTAATAATATCTCACTCCGAGAGCAAATATATTTAACGCACCAGCGCATACCGGAGAATCTTTATTTTCGACTTAAGTGGAATCCTTCCATGAATGTATAATTGTATGTCTTTGAATGTGTTAATTATTGTATGTGTGTGGTGTTTTGAGTGTGAAAATAAAACTGTGAGTTCTCCAACCTGTGCCTCAAGTCTCAACCCAACCACACCTAGTGACAATCCAAAGTTGTTCCAACCCACAACACTGCACAATTACTTTTAGGTAACTTAAATGAAGAATCATATTCATTTAACATGAAAAAGCAGAAAAAATCCAAACCTGTCAATTCAACAGTCAACAAGAAATTCTATTCATCTTAATTCTTTACCCCAATTTAGACCAGTTCTCTTTATAAAAAATCCTTCAGGAAAACTGATTATGGTTTTATGAAAAATGATGTTCAATTTTGAAAATGGTGAAAGAAAAATTATATTTTACACAATGATTTTTGTTATAAAATTACTTTATGATTAAATTAATAATAAACATTTTATCTTATAAAAAGAATCTTATAACAAACTTTTTATCTTTAAAACACCTTTAGGAAAACTGACTATGGTTTCTGTAAAAAATGATGTTCGGTTTTAAAAATGATGAACGAAAAATTATATTTTACACAATAATTTCTGTTATAAGATTATTTTATGACTAAATTAATAACAAACTTTTTATCATATAAAAATAATCATATAACAAACTTTTTTATCTAATCCTTTAGGTTAAACTACACAATGATTTGTATATTTTAAAAAACAATTTCTGTTATAAGAGTATTTTAGCCATAAAAATTATTATATTTATTGATATTTAATAAAAATATTAGAATTATTTATGACACAACAACATCAAACCCAAGCAAAATTAAACCAGTCGATTTCATTCCGAAAGATACAAAAGAAAAACAGCAAACACAAACTACTTCTTCCAGTATTTCAGGAGACTTGGACGTAAGTAAAAATCGTTTGTGTAAATAACAAAATCGTTCTGATTTGGAATATTTGTGTGAGCTATACAAACGGCTGATGCAGGTTTTCCTCTTCACAGAATCGTAAATACTTCGGACGAAAAGGAAGTAACCTGTTTTCTCTTCTTTGTTGGAAACCGGGCAAGTCTGTAAATCTATTGAAGTAGCAAATTTGGCAAGAGTAATCGACTCAGTTTTGTAATAAATTCTGAAACATTAAGCTTTTTGTTTACAAAAAAAAAGTTATAAATTCTTTTTATTTAGTGGAAAGTTGGTAAATCATTAAATTGCTCTCCTTTTAACTCTTAAATTAAACTTTTATTTCCTTGCTTTAAAAATGTATAGTACACGGAAAATTATTAAATTGTAATGTTTTAATTTTGTTGTTATGGCCACAAATAATTTTTATAACTTTAATGATACATGTACATGATAACAAAATAATATAATTTATTGTTCCCATTTATTTTATTATTTTAATCTTAACCAAATAACATTAATAACACAACATCTAAACTCTCTTTTTTTTTTTAAATTCCTTCTATTAGTTCACACTCTCCTATATATATCTTGTTCAAATTTTCAATCGCTAATAAAATACTTTTTATTCCACCACTCAAGTTCAAATACATTTTTTTGAACTTGTAGTGGATGACACTTGATGTTAATAACAGTTTTCTCAAATAGTAATTCATTAAATAAATTTAATTAATTAATTAATTTTTTTTTTAGATTTAAGTTGCATGTATCTGATAACAGATGGCGCCAGATGTAAGAGGAAAATTTCAACTTTATTTGTAAAGGACTTTTCTGCAATATAGTGAAAAAGAAGTAGGAATTGACTTTAATTTTTTTTACGTATATTACTTGTTTCAATACTATATTTTTCATGACCAGAACGTATTTAATATAATAACATATTTTCTCTTTTTATCATGTTTTCTCTTATAACTATCGATATTTTAACTTTATACGTAATTAAGATAACACACCATCTTATAAGATAACACAACATCTAAATTCCCTTTTTTACAGCATTTTATTTTTCATGACCAGAATGTATATATTATAATAACTTATTTTTTTTTATAACTATAGATATTTTAACTTTGTATAGCCTTATAAAAATTATTTCTTTTTTAATATTGAATAAGAATTTAGATGAGCAAATTAATTTTTTTTTAAAAAAATACCCAGTAGCTTTAGCCATCTTTTTACTATTTTTATAATGTGTGAAATGAAAATAATTAATAATGAATTATTTTTAATTAATAATTTTAATTAATAATTATTAGTTTTAATAATTAAAATAATAATGTTAGTACATGAAAATTCAACGAACAAAATTGAAACTTACAAAAGAAAATGTGAACAAAAAATTGATTTAAAATATTAAAATAGTTTAAGTAGTAAAAATTTTAAAATTTTCAAAAAAAAAAAAAAAATTTTTTAATTGTTTTATTCAAAATTTACATTCTTTCTTAAACACATGCTAAGCTCATTTTAATAAAATGCACATTTTAACTTAAACCTATTGCCTTCTTTATATTTAATATACTATGTTATTAAAATTGATTTACGTGGTGTACATAATATTTAACAAAATTACGGTATGACGAAATAATTAATTAGTTATAAATATCCATGCTAATTTAATTTTTATTGTCATAAATATTGTAAATATTATTGCTTACTGTATTAAATCAATTAGTGACTATAAATTCTGATGATGTATCAGCACAAAATGAAATATTAAAAAAATAAAATTTGAACTAAAGTGTTGATCATGATTACAAATATTTAAATTAATAATATAGAAATAATATATAATAAGTAATTTAGAAATATTAGGGATAAAGCATCTTGGTATGTTTAATATATGGTATATCGAACAGCAAAATCTATTAATGTATGAACCAATGGAGATAAAATATTGATCTTAATGAATAGCATTTGAAATGGATAAGTAACAATATTATAATATTCATTGATGGCACAGGTTTCTATTCAATAAGCTCAAGGCTGGATTCGCATAAATTTTAGATGACATCAGAGAGAATGTCCTTATTTGGTTATATATTAATATTGAGTCCTGATTCGGATGTCATGACTTAATATATACTTTAATGGCTGTGAAAAGGTGTACTTCATCGATAGCCAGATTGTCAGGTTAAATTTGAGTGAGAGCATTTGCTCTTCAATGCCTTTCTAGGAGATTATTCTTTTACTTATTGTCATGGAGAATTAAATTGATTTTCCTTCTATGCAGAAGTGGTGTTACTCTTTATATAAAAGATAAGAGGGTTCATGAGAATGGAGATTTTCAGAACAATGGAATGAAAAAATTGCACATTATGAAGAGTTTATTTATATTTATTAAGTTCTCACCATGGGGCCTGATGGCCAAGTGACTTGCCCTTTGGGGCTCGTTGCCCCAGGTTTCGGGTTCGTGTCCTGGCGATACGATGGAAAAAAGTGGTTTGTAATTGTAGTGATTCGGAATAAACTTTAAACCATAGGTTCTGGGCTTGATAACCCTGAGTTTCTAATTCTAAGTAAGCTTGATAACCCTACCCCATAAAAAGAGAGCATCTCTTATCTCAAAATGTGCCAGTAGGCAGACGGCCCTGACTCACCATGGATCTGTTTCGCCAATGAAGAAGAAGGACTTATTTTAATGAAGGATAATTGTTAAGTTTTGTGTCCGACACGTGGCTCAGCGGTAACGTGCGTCGCTGATGGGCATTAGGATTGAGGCCCAAATTGCTGGCTGCATTGTTGTAGATACTATTTCGAAAACGAGTAGACTTGATAACGTTTGCTGTATTCATGATCTTGCCTCGTTATCAAACTACCTGGGATTTTTCTGGTTTTCTCCCATACAATATGCAAATGTGGGATGGTTAACCTAAAAGTCCTCCCGGAAGGTACTAACCTCCTTCTTCAGCGACTCGGTGTTAACTCAGACTTCTGGGTGCTATGTTCGGACTTCTATTCTATGGTGTTGGGTACTATGGGAGTTTTACCTATGGGTGCACCTTCACAACAGATGCTGCCCTCTCTCTCTACATCCATGAGTAGACTACTCATGGGATGTCCGTTCCGCGCTGCAGGACACTGAGGATTAGTCACAACAATTATTAACTTGTGTTATTTAGAAAAATCAGAAATTCTTATTAACCGGATGAAGTACTATTATCCGTGTATTATTAAAAGTTATTTTTCAAATAGTATATTGTGTTGTAGTTTTTAAATAACGGTTACTTTCTGCATCAGCATATTCAGCGATATTCAAGGGTGGGCCTAGGAAGGCTGTCTGAATTAAACCCCAATTATGTTATTGCATTTTAACATAAATTTTGCAAGTGATAACTGAATGGTTCGATGGGTTTTACTTTCTCCCTCTATCCGAAAGAAAAGTCTCTTTGTCCTAGAAATTTACCAACCCCCTTTATTGATGTCGGTTTTTAGTTATTTGGATTTCGAACAAAACTCTCTCAGTTAGTTAAACCCAGTACTCCAGAATAAATTAAAATTAAAATTTAATAACTATTCCTATTCAAATTATTTTGTGTTAGTTTAACATGCGGGGTGCGCAGAAGATCTCCCTCCCCGTG